>MU228207.1:626437-638680 GCA_018584345.1 Thuja plicata
CTTGAGAGAGAGAGAGAGAGAGAGAGAGAGAGAGAGAGAGAGAGAGAGAGAGAGAGAGAGAGATGTTCTTAAGTATTTCTTCATAAATAAGTGTTTATAATATTATTAAAAAATATTGTAAAACCTTTTTAACAATTAAATATTTAGACAAGCCAAACCCTTAAACAAAGGAAACAATAACAATTAAACTACTAGATTGTGAGAGTTATAGGATTAGAAGGGGAATAAGGTCATGGTTCAAGTGTTTTCCTAGCAGTCTATGTGGTTCTTGTCATCAAGAATAAATTATCTACAAGAAGTGTATAAGTAGTCATTATAGCTAACTTCGTGCATCCATTGATCTTAAACAGTACATCATATTTCAACAAAAAAAATTGTTGTCTTTATATGCAACTTAACTACTTATAGCTATTGTTTTGACTTTTGGGTAGTAACAACACACATTGTGGGATCTGTTATGCATGCAAGAGTAAAAAAGTGGCCATTTCAAAGTGTCACACGATACCTACTTAAAGATGCTCTAATAACCTTTCACTACAACCACCTCAAAAATTGTCAATAGTTGTGCACAAAAGCCTTAGTAGGCATACACTATGAGTAACAATGAAGTTGCACAACTCCAATTAAAATCTACAAATTCTAATTACTAGGAATACAAAAAAACAACTATTAGTACACGTGAACTTTATTAATGAACTTTTAGCTATCATTCTTTTAATTTTTTTAAAATTGATAACTAGAAAATTGAATAAACAAAAAAATAAAGTTATTTTAAAACTACTTTCATCTATAAGAAACATCACTATCAAATCAACTAGAAACACTCATATCATAAAGCTAAGAAGTGACAGAATGAACATGTGTTTGTTGAAACCATCTACATCCTTAATGCGAAAGAGAGTCATGGGACCTATATGAATTGTGTGGTAGGATCACTGTGATTGTACTCACAATTGCTCCCTCGGTGATAGGAAGGACATATGTTAATGCATAATGGGCAATTTTTCTAGTGGATTTCATAATCTTCTTTAAAGTGGGAGGAATGGTTGGTCCTCCATCTCTTAAAGTTTGATAATGTTCCAAGTGGATTTCATAATCATAATCATGTTGCATGTGTCTGAGCAGCACAAATAGTTGTCTCTCCATCTCTTATAAAAAATCAAAGTTCAATAATATTTCCTGCTGATTTCATAATATTCTTGTATGTGTCAGAGCAACAGGAATGGCTGGGCCTCCATCTCTTTTAAAAAGAACAAAGCTTATCTGTTTGTGGGTTGTCGGTCTGCTGAATCTTTCAGCTATTATCTCTACCAAGATGTCATCTTCAGTTCTTGAAGGCCTTGCAAACAAACAGTCAATATAAAATTCGAGTACACACTGCATGGACAATTTAAAATTGAGTTAGATATGTTTAGGCATGCGTTTTGAGGTGGAGATTCATCAGCTTATATAGAAGAAAATAGTAAAAATGAACAGAAAGATGGTGTACAATGAAATGTCGGCAGAGATGGTGATGTGCACATAAATACTGTTGTTTTCTCCTTTTGGATTGGTTTGTGTGGTTTTCTTTTTAACTTGTCTTTCTTTTGATAATGAGTTTCATTGTAGTAGGAATCTCTGCAATCAAACTTGATGTTCATTTTAATGTTTTCACATTTCCGGATAAAAGTGGAGTTGGCAAACAGTTTTCTTAATTTTGTTGTTTTTACTTTATTTAAATGTCAAACTTTTTAATAGTTAAATAATTAAAAGTGATTTTACATATTATTAAAGTGGTGATATTTTTGAAGATTAAATTTCACTTTTGATCATTGATTGGATAGTTCTGAGGTGGATCCTCCTTAGTCTATGGAAAAATAATAATGAAAAAAAATAATAATGAAAGAACAATGTACTATAAGAAGTTGGTCAGATTAGATGGTTTTGAGGTGGATCTTTGTCAGCTTGTAGAAAAGAAATAATGAAAGGACAGTGCACTAAGAAAGGTTGGCCAGATTAGATAGCTTTGAGGTGTATCCTTGTCAGCTTGTAGAAAAAATAAATAAAAAGAATAAAAAGGCAGCGTACTAAGAGAGCTTGACCAGATTAGATAGATTTGTCACGGGCATACAGAAAAAATAATAAAGTGAATAAAAGAATATTATATAATGAAAGGTTGGACGAAATAAATGATTTTGAAGTAAATTTTTATCGGCCTATACTGAAAAAATCAAATGAAAAATAAAATAAAATTAGATGGTTGGTCAGATTAGATGGTTCTGAGGTTGATCTGTTTGTAGAAAAGAAATAATAAAAGGCCGGCAGAGAGGTTCACCAGAGTAGATAGTTTTGAGGTGTACGCTCCTTGTCAGCATAAGAAAAAATTATAAAATGAACAAAAGAACACTATATAATGAAAGGTTGGATGGATTAAATGATTTTGAAGTAAATCTTTATCAGCCTATACTAAAAAAATCAAATGAAATAAAAATAATTTAAAATAAAAAGTCAAAAAATATTCTCATATATCTACTTTTGTTTCTTTTTGAATTAGTTTATATGATACTCTTATTTACATATCTTCTCGCTCTTATCAACTTCACTATGAAATTTATTGCGACATCAGAAACAACTATGTTAATGTTTTGACACCTGAATCATGTTATAATCTTTTCAACGAGAGAGAATTTTTTTTGTTTAGCCTTGTTAAAAGTTGTTATAATTCTTCATCTTCTACTATACTGAGCATCACTAAAATATAGATCTTGCAGTTAAAACTGACATAGAAACCTCAAAAAAATATAGATAACATCCTCCATGTCCTCTTCTGTAGAACAAAATTCACTCTCGACTATTGAATTAAATGTTTTTGGGGTGGATCTTTGTCAGCTTATTAAAAACATTAATAAAATTTTAAAAAATTATATACAATGAAAGTCCACTAAGATGATGAAGCAAATAAGCTACTGTTGTGGATTTTTACTTTTCCTTTGATAAAGTGGGTAAAGCACTTCCGTAATCTTTGGTTTTGAGGTGGTCTTATCAGTCTTTATAAACAAGACTGTGTGGGACGGTCAAGGATGAGGCAATATTGGTGTTTATAAAAAGTCTATTTACATCTACCTTGACCTTTTTGTGTACATTAATATCACATAATATATAGTATAATTCATTGTGTATTAAAAGATAACATTTTTTTATAAATATTTGTTGGTAAAGTAATGATGAGTTTTTTTTTATAATTTCAACAATATTAAGAATTTGTAGATTTAATTGTGTAATTTTTTTGTATCAATTTGTTTCAAATCACATTTAATGGTCTATTATTAAGATATATAGTGAATTTTTTTATATCAATTTATTTTAGATCATATTTGATGACATTGAAATGAAGGGATTGTGAGTTTCAAAGTGCTAGATACAATAAAATTACATAGTTGAAACTAAATGCTCTTAATGTTATAAAGTAATATTTAAAATGTGGTACATTAGAATTATTATTTTTGTTATATAAAATACTATTTCTATAGATGTACTTTTATTTTGTAGATTATATAAATAATGACGAAAAATAGGAATCTTAACGTGTTATCTAATTTACTATTTAAAAATACAACTTTGAAATGTATAAAATATTTATATAAATCAATGTTGTCCCTTATTCTTGTAATACACACACTTAAATTTATAAAATATGGATATAAATATCCCCCAACATGATTCTTATTGGTGGTGCTCTTACTGCTAAGAGTGTTGTTGATGCTGTCTCTTTGGCTGTTGTCAGGCTTGTCTCAGTAGTGGTGGTTGGCCCTTCCCCTGGTTCCTCTCAGGGTGTTGTTGGCCAGCCCCCTGTGGGTGTTGGGACTCCAATGCTGGATTCTTCGTTTGGGCAGGATGTTGTTGCTTTGGTCCCTCCCCCTATGTGTGTTGGGACCCCAGTGATGGACTCTTTGGATTGGCTGGTTATGGTTGCTAAGGTGGAAGAAGGCTAGATTGCGGTAAAAGGCAAAAAATCAAAAGCTTCTTCTCCCTTTTTCGATATGAACCTTTGTTCCCACAAGAACCAGACTAAAGGGAAATCTTAATTCTTTGTGGGTTTTTGGGCCAGAGTTTTCTCTAGTCTCTTCTTTGGTTTTTGGTTGCATGAGAGTTTCTTTGTGCAGCGGGTGTCTCAGGTTGAGGGAGCCTGTTGGAAAAAAACCCTTCTCTTGGTCTTGACCCGTTTCATTTTGTGAGCTTTCAAGGTTTACCTTTTGCGACCTTTTTGTACTGAGTTCTGGGGTCCCATCAAAACCTATTTTTACATTAATCAAAAATATGATTTTTATTTATTTTTAATAGATTTTAAATTTTATGTTAATTTAATTATACATTTATTCAATTTATTGCATTTTTTTAAGTTCACAACTTGAAATAAGTGACATAGTCATAAGAATGCAAATGCATGTGTCATTTCATTCAATGTGCAACACTTCAAAAATTAAACATTTGTAAAAATATTTTGCAAACCCAAACAATTGCAAATCTTAAAAGATTGACTCATGACCCTATATCAAAATAATTAATGAAATAGCTATCTAAACATCATATAATCTATAACAATTTGGAAAAGAAAATTTGTTTCACTTTAGTTGAATTTAATGTGGGGGGAAGAAAGTTTTCTTAAGGAACCTATAACAAGCTAATGTGGATTATTTTTTAAAATGAGTCTTCTTGCCTACGCCTTTGTTTCTTGCAAGGCCCTTGTGTCTGTTGTGCTTCCTCGTCAATTCACTAGTGATTGTTGCTCTTTTAAGTATGAAGGTTCTCCCTTTTGGTTCAAGTCGCCCTATGCTTAAGGATGCGTTTGGTTTGGTGTAGAGTTTTGTTGTTCACCTTGGCCCTTCCCTGGGGTCCAAAATTTTTGTAAAGTCTTCCAACAATCCCCATGCTACTGGGTCTGGCCTTGCTTGCCCATCTGAGTGTTTCAACTACTTTTGTGTGCAAAATATTCTCTTGTCATAGTTTGTAGAGAGGATGATGCTGATAATGAGGATTTTTACTTGAGGCACAATCTGGTGTGTTGATTATCTACTCTCTAACATACTCTTATTTTCTTTCACAACTAGATTCAAGACTCTTGGAAGCCTATTCTAACTGGTAAGAATGAGTTCTTTCCCTATGCTAAGGGTTTTTTCATTGCTTCTTTTACAGACAAAAACTTGGTAATGAGACAAATTTGGGCTTAGGGAGAGCATTTGTTGTTATTCAAACCCTAGAATCCTTCCTTCAAGTATGTTTTTTTTGGGTCAGGTTGTTGAATCTTACCCTCTAGTTTTAGGAGTCTTGTTACAAAGCATTCGATGACTTAATTGGTCATTTATTGAAGGTTGATTCTACCTCACACATGGGTCACTCCACTTTTGTCCATATTCTAGTTAACATTAACATATCCAAACCTCTTCATAGGGATGGCATTTTGATGGTTGGGATAGGCCTTAAACACAATTGTTGGATTATGATGGTCTTTAATTACAATGTCATCATTGCTTCACTAATGGTCATATGGCTTTAGATCACTTCACATCATATTAGAAAGGTTCAACTATTTAGTAGAAGATGTAAAGGAAGATCACTTAACCATTGAGGTTCCCAACTCCTTTGTGGATGGCTTTGCCTGGGACTTAGTTGAGCTTCATGTTCTGGGTGTGGCTTCATTGTGTCCTAATGCTCCTACCATAATTCCTCCCACTTATTGTCTTATTTTGGTCTTATTTAGGTCTCTTGTCACTCTTTCTATGGATCCTCCTGTTTCATCTTCAATTACCCCCACAACGAATCATCATACTTTGCCTTTGATTGCCCCATAATGGATCCTCCTGCTAACTATTCAACGATTTTGATTGCTTCCTCTTAGATTCAATCTTCTCTTACATTTTTTGCTTGTCTCTTGACCAAACACCTTTTTTTGCCCATTCGGTTGATGTTGATTCTTTGTGGAAGGCTCTTGTTTCCTATTGTAATGGGGCTCTAGATGATATTATTTCTTATATTTTCATCATAGGATGAGGAAAGTCTCTCTCTCTCTCTCTCTCTCTCTCTCTCTCTCTTATGTATTGCAAAAGAGAACTCTTTAATATAGGGTTGGTACCCCTCTTTGCTCCAGTTAAAAGCTAAAAGATCTATTCCCTTGTTAGTTGTTTATTTTATCAATATCATATCTTGTGAGATTCGCTTCAGTTTCCCTGATGGATGAAGAGCCCTTCCCATACATGTATCTAATCAAAACCATTATTTTGTGTGAATGTAATGCATCTAGTAATTATGTCACTTATATTTGGGAAATTTTTTTATTATGCTAAAGACATTCCCTATGTGAAGTCAACGATGACTATAGAATTAATCTCAACCATAAATTTACAATTATATCAATTTAAAAACATTGTTATAAAAAATAAAAAATAGATATTTTAATATTTTTAATTAGAAAAAGATGCATATTAAAGAAAAGAGTATCTTTCAATATTATATTGTCTTGATAAGAATTTCTCTTAACACTATCTTATTCTTCTTCTTTAGTTTAAAAAATAGCTTTATTCTAATTCTTCTTCTTTTTCATTAAATTTAAATTTTATTTAAATTATTTATGTTTGTGTATCATCCTGAAAAATAAGCACCCTTAATTTAGTGTTCATTTTAGCCTCATTTTAGTATGTATGGGTTCCCACATTGATTTCACACTCGCCTAACACCTATTAGACCCTCAAATTAACATTGAAAGTCCTATATTGATTCAATTTCTTCACAACTCGAGGTTATCCCTTATTTCTAGATGTTCTCTATTTTTCCTCCAATTAGATTATTCATTTCATTTCCTAGGACTTATCTTACCATTTATGGTCTTTACATGGTCTCCTGACCTTAGAATGAGCTATAACTATAACTCCTGCACCTATTGATTGTTTGGGACCCACAGTCCAAATCTAGGCCCTAAATTTGTGGGTACAAAATTCCATTGGTGTTCTGTACTTGGGATAGAACACCAATGACATTCTATCCCCTAGAATTGAGGCCCAAATCTGGCCCGGTGCCCTATGTCGAGGTATTAGAGGTACATTCAGTCTCGTGATTAGCATGCATGAGTTTTAACCCCCAAAATGATGGATCTAGTATATAAACCCCCTATCTCTCATCATTTTGGTACCCATTACTAAATTTAAGCATTCATGATCAAGAATCAATAAAACAATCAGATTTAAAGACCTCTTCTACAATTAAGCATCCAAGTCTTCAATGCTTCAAAGCATTCTTCTTCTTCATCATCAAGCATTGTTGGAAAACTACAACATCCATTATCCAAGGCTTATATTTCATGATTTCTATTTGGATCAAGCTATTGCATAAAAAATGTTATCACATCTAAAGAAACATTGCACCATCAAGGTATAAGGTGATTTACAATTCAGATTTAGCTTCTATTTCATCTTTCCTTATGCAATTTCCTTTCATTTTAGAGGTTTATTACTATAGAGGGGTTTTACTAAAGAAAACCTATTTATCCAACATTCTTCCCTATTTTTGTGTGTAGGAACAAGTTATAAAGCTATCAACTAAGATCCGAGAAGATTGCGACCAGATGGAGCACCCTTGTGAAGTTTAGACCCAAACCCAAGGTACAAAATGACATTGGAAATTTATCCCTAGGTACATAATGGAATTGTTGATATATACCCTCCAAAATCAGCTCGTATTTTTCAGAGAGTCATGTTACAACCTTTGCGTCTCAGATCTGCAGTTACAAGTCATTCTGGGATTCTGACAATTGGGAATTCGGATCTCAAAACTCACATCTCCTATTTCATTTGCAAGTGTATTGAAATTCCTCCTTATTCTCTTTTACATCTTCTTTTTAGTTGGATTAGATCATATCTTCTCTTATTTAGTCTCTTGCATAACATTATCATTCCTCTATTTCTCAATTCTAAACAACAAAGGAATACAAACCTTTCAATCACAAATATTGCATTGACATCTCTGCTATCAAGTGGTGTTAATCATATTTTTCTTGAGGTGGTTTTGTATCCCAATGTGCCATATGAATTAGGGAAATTGTCCCTTTTACAAGATCCCTTTTCATATTGTACATTTTGGTGAACCCAACTCATAACATTTCCACTTTTGATTTGATGTCTAGATCTCCATTGTATGCATTTCATTGTTAGATTTGATGCATTTAGTTATGATTTTTAGTTTTATTTTTGAATTCATTAATAAAAAAGACATAAAAATTGTATATTGTTCATAGATTCATTCTTGCATTTACATGTTAAAAATAATAAAAATCTAAAAACATTTTTTGTTTCATGCATTTTTATGTCTTTACATTAGTTCCTTTTATGCTTTGTTTCATAACATTAGCTTGTTTCATTAAAAATGTTTGATTTCGTTGTCCAAAGATTTAATTCTCTTGATGACCCATTTGGTAGTGAGGATTTTGATATGATGGATGAAGTCTTTTATGACTTCATCTCTACTAAGTATTCCTCTACACCTCCTAAACTCTCCTTTTGTCAAAAGTTAATTAATGTGATAGGGGGTTTTATGATTTAAAACAATCCCCTTTATAAACATCTCAATGATTCCTCTCCCAAAGTTATTCTCCCTCATATGGACATATTGATGTAATATTATACTTTTAACACTTCTCTCAATGATATCCCTCTTTGGGATGAACCGTTGGACAATGATGTTTATTATTCTCTTGATGTGAACCTAACCTATGAGAGTACCTTTGTGAAGAGGATGATTTTGTGTTAGAAGAGGCTGATATGATTTCCAAATCCCTTAATAACACTTCCCCTCCTGCTTGTTCCACTTATCTTCCCTCTAGAGATGAAGCACTAATGAGTTATGATTCTATTTATCCTAAAGTTTTTCTTGAAAGTACCTTATCAGTAGAGGATGATATTATTGATGCTCTCCCTTTTCCAAATGTATATTTTTAGAAAAAAGAACATAATCAAGTCAATATCATTCACAACACCCCTCAAAACAAACTAGTGATTGTTGTAAAAGGTGTTATGCAACCCGATTATCATTTAGTGCCATAGACATATAACAAAAATCCTCAAGAGTATAATATCCTTGATGTTCTCCCTTCCACAAATAGGAAAACCATCAACTCTTCAAGACAATGATTGGGAGCTTTAGACTTCACACCAACCTCCTATAGTAAATACAAAATCCTTGAGTTTGAGAACCAAAGACCTTATCCTAATACATGTAAGGATTTTGGTTGGGCCTCTTAAAATCTCAACCTCATTCCACCTAAAAAGGACCCTTATTTTTCTAATATAGAAAACCTTCTTGATGAACATGGTATAGGCATGACGTTGGGCCCTACAATTCTATGGGGTTTCAAATGCAGCAGATTGAGATAGAAATAGGCCTGCAAGGGCTACCCCTACCTATCCTACCCCACCCTAGCCCCCTACCCCTACCTATCCTACCCCTACCCCTATTGCCCAAGATACAGAGGGATGATGGCACTCCTTTCTTACCTTTTTCCACTCACCTGTGTGTGGAATGAAGGGAGGGCCCGCCCAATCTATGTGGCCTTGAGAACCACACAAGAAAAAATGGGATTTGAAAGAATCTAGTTTATCTAAGAAAGAAGATACATAGGCAACCATGACAGGGGTAGAATTTGGTTGAGTTTCAGTGGATTCATTTAGACAAAAAAAATCACTAGCAATAGAGGTAGTGATTGACCTGAGATTTCAAGGCTAACAATCAACCCTTGACCTATCGACCTCATTTCCTTCTCTCCCCTCACCCGCCTGTGTGCTATAATGTACAAAAATATTTCATCCCCAATGAAACAAAGAAACATCACGTTGAGGTAATATCATCTTTATTTGTTGCCAACTTGTCTATAGAATCTACACAATGGTATCGATAAGCATGACCGAATCGACATGTACCTAACATCTATCATTTGATAATTTTAAATGTATTATTTGAGACCATTCGATGATCATAGATAAATGGATGAAGTTTTATTTTGGCCCCAATTTCATGAAGGAAACAAAGTTCTCCAGGAAGTCTCCAGAATAGAGACACGTATCAAATATTAACCTGCACCTTAACCATGATTGTCAAGTACAACTAGCTAGTACTTTACATGGATGGTGGATAATGTTGCACGGTCCTTCTTGATAAGACATAAATGTCATTTCAATGACACTAATATTCTCTAAATTTCATCCACTCAGCACGCATGACTTCCAGATTGGTACTGATGATATTACCAATTTCTCACACTCATGCATTTATGGGAAAGCTTTACATACAGATATGAAAGATTAAAAAAAAATTAAAGGACAAATAATTTAATATGGAATTAGAGAATTAATAATGAATTTCTAAGTATCAATCAAGGGCTATTTATATAGGATCTTGCATCATTCTTCTTCAATTTTATTTTACTAGATAAAGCGATAGAGCTGCCGGTGGTTGAAATTTTGTCTCTGGTTTTAAGGTTTACATTTTTAGGTCTTTAGGTTGTGGAGATGGACACTCTAATCCGATTGAGATGCACATTCATGGAGGACTAGAAGGCATTTTTGGGAATGGTCTATGACACAACCCTTACTTAAATTTGTAAGGAGTTTGGGTCTTTTACAAATGTTGTTGTGTTGATGGTTCTCAGTCGAGAGTTCCTTCAAAATGTTGACAGATACCGCGTCAACTCAGACATTACATCTCGATTCTTGGCATCTCTTCTCGACCTCAGAGGAGAGAAATTGGATATGCTTAAGCTACTGAGGAAGGATTTTAAAGAGGAATTCCTAGGGAACAATGTTTATGTTTCCATTTTCATAGAATTAGGGGTAGATACCTTGGGGAAGTGATATACCCAAGCTTCTCCAACCAGGCATAAATGTGGCCATGCAACCCTTTCTTTTGAACTTGAATGCACAACAATTGATGTAGCATCGAAGGTGAGCGTGGATTGGGGGGGATTTTCTATGGAAATGGTTTCTCCTCCAAGAATTACAGGACTTGGACTACGGATGGCTCAAAGAATTATCAAAGGTTATCCTCTCTCGAGAATTTGACACAGACGGAGGGGAATATCCTTAGTGGTCCTCATGACCCGTCACCATATGCTCTAGTTTTTTTAATTGAAGGATTTTGACTTCTTTTTTTTTTGATACCATCATACTACTAGTCAACTGCCAGTGCCCTAGTGACTACTATTTTTGTGTTTTCTTGGGTAGTACCTTGTAACCCCGCTCATTTTAGTTTTAATGTTTAGGAGGGAGTCCTACTACTATAAATTTGCTAACAAATTAAAAAAAGTTTTGCAACTTCGTTTCAGTTTGCCTTTTATGAATGTAAAAAATGATTTCAGTTTCATTGTTTTTCACTGAGCATACTTAGTTTGTGATGAAATGACCACAATTGTGTGTAATACTTTATGGGCAAAATTGAAATTACAATGTAGTACTGAGTTTATAATTTTTCAATCTAAAAATGAACCAACAAATGTATGTGTCTAATTTTTTGAATCGTTAACAAAATGAAATTGCAATATAGTGTATAGTATAAATGAATTTAATTTTTTATTTTAATATTTCTTTTTATTATTTTATTAAAAAATAATGTGTATGTATTATATATTAAAAATAAAATGTGATGGTTAAAATAGTGTTAAATTGAAATTATAAAAGAATATGATAATCCTTAAAGGATCAAAAGTTGTCATTAGTATAATAAGCAAACAGTTTTGGACCGTCGGTAACATGATCACTGAGTGACAACTTTCCCAAACATAGTGGTCACCAAAATGGTCAACCACAGTGATCACCAAAATATTTTGAATAATCAAACAATATATCAACCAAGCAAAGACATAACCGAGCATTAGCCTACAAAGACATAACCGACTAGAGAGATCACCGAGCACAGTCTAAAAATATTTCACAGAGCACAATCTATAGAGACATCACCGAAAACCATTCTACCGAGAGACAGTTTTATTCCCGAGAAAAGCGGATCTCAAACTACACGTTAGCTAAAGCACTTTAATCTTTGAAACAACTTTATGCTTAGTTGGACAACCATTTTTTATGGATTAAGAACAACGTAATATGTGGATGCAGTTAGTTAACTGATTGTATTCATGCAAACTAGGAGATCAAGGTCAAGTTGTAAACCTTTGATCATTAGATTTTTTCAAGAAACCTAATTAGGTCAATCCATTATATATATATATATATA
>MU228207.1:638730-656266 GCA_018584345.1 Thuja plicata
TATATATATATATATATATATATATGTATAATCAATCAAGAATATGATGATTGTAGCCACAAAAGGACATCTATGGATCAAACAAAGAGTTTCATGCAAAAGGACATATAAGAGATAATTCAGTTATCAAGAACTACATATAAGGCTATTGAGCAGAAAAAGGTATAATATCCATCACAATAAGGTGATATTGTTTTTGTGAACTTAATGGATCTGTAATCAGCAATCCAAGATTGCAAGCTATCATGTCATCTATATTTTTGTCTACTCTCTAACAATTGTAGCAAACAAAAGAAATTCTTCAAGAAGGTGGACTTAACAGTCTTATTGTAAATATCTTAACTGAGTGCACACATACATTTTGTTGCTGAAATATCTTAACCAAGTAGACTTAAAAAGTCTAACATGTTACTCCTAACAAGGTAAGACCATCATACGTGATCACAACTTGTAGCCTTAACCAACACCTTCCATTTTGCAGATAGTGAATCTTTGTGGGTTTCATCCCCACCGCAGTTTTTACCTTCTAACAGGGGTTTTCTATGTTATCAATACTTGTGTCATGTGTAAACGAGTTTCATGAATGTTCTATGTTTGTTTACATGAAATTTCATTTATGTTATTATATCACATGCATGAAGTAGAAAAGCTATGATGGTCAGTTATGCAAGCAATGATTACTAAGGTTTAAAGTATAAATTTTTTTAAGGGTACTGATTCACCCCTCCCCTCTCAACATGTGCACCCTTCCATTATTCCAACAATTGGTATCAGAGATAGATCTCTTATTTGGAAAAGTTTAATCACTTGAGAGAAAATATCATACAATGGAAAGGTATAAGCTTGATAAAAATATTAAGAATCAAAAGTTGCAGATACAGATTTTCTTTGAGCAATACAAAGAGGCAAGAAAAAAAATGAAAGAGCTATTGGCTGAAATAAAAGTCATGGCATCTCGCTACAATGAAACTGAATATCATGAAGAAGAGATACCTGACCTATTTGATTCATTTGGATCTGGATCTTGTAATACATCTGACACATTTGAAGGAAGCATTAAAAATCTAAATGAAATCAATCAACATTTGATTGAACAAGTGAAAGTATTGCAGATTGGTCAAGAGACACAGATGGTAAGAATGATTGATGTTATGAATAATGCAAGACAAGCTGAACAAGAAAGAACTTTGGCTATTGATGATAGAAGGAAGATAACTGAAAAATTGCAAGAGAAAGAATCTGAGATATAGAGACTTACTGAACATCACATAGAGATCACCAATCAAATAGTTCTTATGGGTCATTAGGCCAACCGAGTGAACATAGAACTTAATGGAAAATTGGAAGTTATTGGTGAACTAAAAGAAGAAAATGAGAAACTGAAGGGTAAAAGCACAATAATTTGTCACCTTTTAGGACAACTGATCAGCACAACTGAATTTTAGTATTTCTAACTAAAAATTAGTTTTGGCCAAACATATGGTCTCGCTAGATTCATTATAGTTAAGTTAGATAAGTTTTTTAAATTTTCCAATTAGAAATGTCTATTAAATGCATGTTTTATACCACTTTGAGGCCAATTACCGTAGAAATAAAATTATTTCAGAAAAGTGACGTTTCAATAACTCTAAGACTTTTTAATGATATTTTTTTTAAAATATAAAAATACCCTTTTGTAGAGATCAGAGTCAAGAATATCTCTTATAGATTTTATAGTGTTTTAATTATACATAGTCTATTATAATTAAAAAATATTGCAAGTAGGTATTTTAGCAGTCAAGGAGATGTTGATTCGGAGAAAGAAAAAAAATAGTAAAACATATTAAATAAATTTGAAAAATATATGGTGCACTAGAAGAGAGATTCCTCTTCAAGAATATATATTTCTTTTTTTTATTGGGATATATTTGTTATGAAAAATATGGTGGGAGATGAAAACTGTCGATTTCAAGTGAGTTAGAATTTGAATTGTTATAAAAGAGAAAATAAAGGTCACAAACCAATTTTTATTTCTTCATGCACTAGCTATATATGTCATCTATAACATATTTTGAAATTAGGGGAAAAAATGTTTATTTGCATATAATGTTTTGGCGGGAACTAGACCCCTAATTTTCAACATGTTTCTACAACTGAAAAATCGTCTTTAAACATTAAAAAAAAAAATCAAAACTTATTCAAAAAAAATATTAAAAATATTAATCATAAACTTCATCCATTTTAAAACATTTTATTAGTTTACATCATCTTCAAATTTCAAACATAAATGTCACTTTTATACTATTGAAGTTGAACAACTTTGATTTTGTTGTCCTTTTCCTTTATAAAAGGGTGACAAATTATTGTGCTTTTACCCTGAAGCATGAAGAAAAGATTGAGCAGCAACATAATGATATGATCAAGAAAGCTGAAGATAGTACAAAAAGAATTGATGAATTTCTAAATGGACAAAGAAGACTCAACAACAATACCATTTAGGGTATACCAAGCATGGAGAATCATCAAACCGAGCTTATCAGAGGAATGTCTACACCAATCCAAGACCAAATAAGCGTTCATGTAATCACTGTGGAAAACCAGGCCACACATCAAATGTTTGCAAGATAAAAGAAAAAAGTATTCCTAAAACTACTTCTATAGTGAATTGTTATAACTGTAACAAGCATGGACACAAAGCACATGAATCCATATCTAAGTAGAACAAACCAAAGAAGAAATCTTACATGGAAATTTTATTTCTACTTGCAACATACATGGCCACACATCTCATGAATGCAAAAAAAGGATGAAGCAAGTCTGGAAACCCAAAGAACAAGAAAATACATATCAACCGAGAATAGTCGGTAATATATATGTTTGGGATTACAACACATGGGTCTATTTCACATCATGTGGTAGATATGGACATATAGCTACTAACTGTATGAGGAAATGGATAAGAAGATCTAGAAACTAGACTAACCATGGAATGACATACTTACACTGTCATAAGGTCGATCACTTAAGCAAGGACTATAGAGACCGAGTGACAGAGTCAAGCACTTTTACAAATGAAAATACTATTGAAGACATCAGGAGAATGAGAAATCAAATATGAAGGAGAGCTTCAAACAATGACAATGCTAGACCAAGCACTACAGTTGGTGACACCTCATCTAATGGATTAGGTGATTCCACCACCCCCACCTAAGAAATACAAGTAAGTATGGAAATACAATCTAAAAAGTTATATTTTGCATTAGTTCTTATATTCATTGTGAATATGCAAAATTAGCATGAACGAAGATGCACTATGGTATTGCATGTTATGTTTTTTGAATCTAGTATGATCGGTTAATATGTACCTAGCATCATCGGTAAACATGTGGAAGTTAACCGAGTTAACACTAGGTACTGAGTATTGTATACTCACCAAGTTGAATTCCTTAGTGTGTTAACCGAGCATCAAATTTTTGACAATCGAGTGGCAGGTGAAGCATTTAATGCATCACTTAGGTTATATTTTTCTATAAAAAGGGCAACGTAACCTCATTCATTCACCTAGTGTTTAAGAGAAAGTTACAGAGTGAGAAGAGATATTCACAATGACAACATTATAGAGAAATTCACAACATCTCCAAAGAAACTCCAATAGATTTCAAGCACTCACCGTGATCATCGAGTAAGTATCTAGACTTACCAAGCTAACAGTTTATTTGCAAAGAAGCCCTAAATTTATGAACAATGGCAACCACTTCCCGAACCTCAAAGATAAAAGTGGAAAATGATAAGAAGGTCACTATAATCAAGAACTCCACCTATGAGGATCCTAGCTACAAGTTTTGTCTTGAGGTTTCTACTCAACCCGATGACAAATGAGCATTTTCAAGTATCCCTCCTAGGGTTTTACTGGTTGAAGACATCTGCGCATACATTCACTGCAAGATCGCATAGATTGGAGATTTGGAGATTGAGGAAGCTTACTAGAAGCTATGCAAGGATGGAAACTTGAAAGATGAGCATAAACACATTGAGTTGAAAGGTTTAACCAATGCCCTACTATTCCTGAGAGAGTTTGAAACCGAATGGATACGCATAGTACTCAGTCGAGTGCATGATGGAAGGATGTGGTTGGATGAACCAAAACTGATCACAAAGGATATGATTCATGCACTGACTGGTTATCTGATAACTGAGAAGGCAAAAGCCCTAAAACACTCTTCACGCCCCAAGATTGAAAAGTTAACTGGAGCTGAGTTGGACGATAGAGGTTTGAAAGTTAATTAAATCACCGACCCTGAGATGAAATTTGGTGCATATGTGATCAGGTACAAGATATTTCAAGCAAGTAGAATGACCAACATTACATGTGGAGCAGTTGACACTGCATATAAAATAGTGAAGAAGGGACTGTAACTAGACCTATCTGAGCTACCACTGAAGCAACTGGAAGAGAACATGAGAACAATTAGATCAACTTGATTTAATACATGTAAGTTTGGTTCCCTCCTAATGTGCACATTATTATATTTACAAAACTTCTTTCCTTCCATTAGTAATGTCACTTGGGACACAAACTGACCAATCACTGCACAGATTAGTGATTTCATTAAGTCACTAGGAGATAACTTCACACCTTTAATAGATGGCTAATTTTCCATATTCAAGACTAGGATGCAGAAGAGGATGAGAATCTTGTTCAACTAGTGGAGAAATACAAGGATGAGATATGTTTTATAGTGGACACTGACATCACTGTCATCAAACCTGCACAACTGAGAACAACATGGTTACCACCACTGGACTATGAAATTGACATTGATCAGGCTACAAAGGCTATTGAAACCCTACTGAAAGAACCAGTGGACAAAACTTTGAAAAGATTTGGCACATATGAGGGAGACAAGTCAAGAATAAAGACTAGTTTAGTAGTAAACAAAATAGATAGGAAGAAGACAAAAATAATGAATACTCTTCAGAAGAAACTTTCGGTAAATGATGAAGAGTTGGAACAACAAGTAGCTATCACCAAGGAACAGTCACCCATCGGTGAAGGTAAAGAATCAAGTGATTTAGAGTCTGCCCAATCAGATGCACCACCAGCCAAGAAATCAAAAGTTACTAAAGTAACAACTGCATCCAGAACAAGAAGTAAAACAACAAAAGAGGTAGACTCACCACCCTTGAAGAAAGGAACTGTGAGAACATCAGAAAATAAAGAATACATCTACAACCAGGCAATCAACACCGAGAAAAAGGAGATATCTAAGAGGAAGAGAAGATAAGGATGATACTGTAGAAGCAAAAAGAGAACAGAGGATCGAAGCAAAAAAGGCCAAAATACCAAAGACAATTGATGAAATTGCAGAGTCAATCATCAACACAGGAAGTATATCAAATCCTAAGATTAGATAATGGGGAAATTTATCTACCAAGGATCAAAATAAAATTGAAGAAACAATCATTAAGATGATGGTAGCTTACAAGTATGTACCCCTACAATTTTGAACTCATATTCCAAAGGATCTACAAGATAAAATATCAACAAGAAGGACATATGCATTGCACAAAGAGAAACATATGAGAGACAGATCTCTAGTTAATTTCATGCCAAATTCCACAGTTGAAGAAATTGACTCAACAATGGAGGAGCATGCAAAGAAATTTTATGCAAAAACAAGAGCATACAAAGTATTACAAGAAAAGTTATAAGATCTTGACACAGAAAGAAATAAGATTTGGACACAAATATTTAATCCACCTGAGCAGGTACTAGATCTAACCAAGACTTCTCACACCGAGGAAAAGGAGGCCACACTGATCCCCGAGCATATTTTCATCAACGACACCGAGGATGTCAATCCTATTGATTTGACAACAGAGGCAAGTAAGGCCATGGATGATATTCCTTGAATATTGCAATCATTAGGGGAGACACCAAACATTACTATCCAAGACATAACACATGGTGATTATGATGATAATGCCAAGAATGATAAAGATATCACTATTGCCACTGATAAAAAAAAGGAACGGGACACTAAAAATATTGCACAAGAACAAATACTAGGTAATATGCCTTTATTGATACAAGCTATCAATTTAATAACATAAGAAAAGGAGAAAACACCTGAGCCTGAAATAGACACACCGATGGAAAAAGGTGATGAACAAGGGGAAAAGGAAAAAACATATAATAGTGGAGAGAAACCGAGTGATGCACCCACTGAGGATAGGGGAAAGGAAGACAAGGTTGTAAGTCAAGACAAGGTTGATGTAGAGATGTCTACAACCGACCAACATGTACCGACCAAGAAACCTAGCAAAGGCACTACACCTCCAAAGTAATCAATGACAAAAACCTAGAAACAAAAGGTTCTTGCACTATCATACCACATTCCCCTTCTTCCATCACCATTCAAAAGAAGAAGAAACACAAGAAAGGAAGCAAACTAGTAACACTTGATGAGATAATAAACATACCCGACCGTGATCCAAGGACACTAGATTTTGAGTCATTATCAAGGTAAGGAGAACTATGCAAAAGGAAAGCAATACATGACAAGCTCAAAAAGGAGAACAAGAATACACAAGTCCTAGAAATAACCAAGGAAATTCTAATGCAGGTAGTTCCTGACACACAGATTGATTAAAATGCACCCATCATTGATCAACTAGCAGTTATGACCAAGGCAATCACACAACAAAATGTAGATTCTGAGAAGGTCATTGAAGAAAGAGATGAGGAGAAATATTCATACAAACTCACAGAGAAAATCAGCCAAGAAGTGGCAGTAAACAAGGTGAAACCTTCTAAACTGGTAACTACATTACAACCTGTTATTTCAGAATTAGTTACCTTAGTTAAAAAGTTGTGTACTATTGATAACTTCACCACCAAGCATGATGCACAAATAGAAAAATTGAATGAAGATCTAAGAGCTAGTGCACAAAGTCATTCAACCAAGCCAAATGCATTCCAATTGCATTATGAAAAGCTACTTGAATCAAAATGGTTAAGACTTGAGATACAAAAGGCACAAAGAAAAATTAAAGATGAAGTAAATGCACTACAAGCCATGTTACTAATGAATCTCACATTGTTGTTGATACACATGACTTCAGAAAAGACTCTAATTGCCACCCTCGAGATGTTAGTCACAGAGAGTATATATGACATGCATGCTAGAATCACTTTGGAGCACATGACCCTCAAGAACTTCAAGGAAAAATGGGACAAGCTAATGGCAAGCATACAACAATCCCATTCACACATATTTGACAAGTTGTAAGTACTACATCTTTGTCATTATTTTTGAAAAATGGGGAAAAAATGTGTACATACATTGTATCCACAAAAGCAGAAAATGTACCAAGGAAAACATGTAAAAAGGAAAACATGTATATACATTACAAAAGGGAAACATTGTACTGAGGCATGCACATAGGGGGAGTCATTGAAAAGATAAAACACTTGGTGTATATACTACACATATCAGTTTTTGATACTAATGCCAAAGGGGGAGATTGATAATCCTTAAAGGATCAGAAGTTGTCATTAGTATAATAAGAAAATAGTTTTGGACTGTCGGTCACATGATCACCGAGTGACAGCTTTCACCAAACATAGTGGTCACCGAAATGGTCAAACACAGTGATCAAAAAAATATTTTGAATAACCGAGCAGTATATCAACTAAGCAGAGACATAACCAAGCATCAGTCTACAAAGACATAATCGAGCAAAGACATCACCGAACACCAGTCTATTGAGAGATATTTTTATTCCTGAGAAAAGCGTATCTCAAACTACACGTCAGCTAAAGCACTTTAATATTTAAAACAACTTTATGCTTAGCTAGACAACCATTTTTTTATGGATCAAGAACAACGTAATATGTGGATGTAATTAGTTAACTGATTGTATTCATGTAAACTAGGAGATCAATTTCAAGTTGTAAATTTTTTATCATTAGAGCTTTTCAAGAAAAGCGTGAAACCTAATTAGGTCAATACATTGTATATATAGATGTATAATCAATCAATAATATGTTGATTGTAGCCGTAGAAGGAAATCTATGGATCAGACAGAGAATTCATGCACAAGGACATATAAGGGAGAATTCAGTTATCAAGAACTACATACATGGCTACCGAGAAGAACAGAGGTATTATCCATCACAATAAGGTGATATTTGTTATGTGAACTTAATAGATCTGTAATTAGAAATTCAAGATTGCAAGCTATAATGTCATCTATATTTTTTTCTACTCTCTAACAATTGTAGAAAATAGAAGAAATCCTTCAAGAAGGTAGACTTAGTAGTCTTATTATGAATCTCTTAACCGAGTGCACACATACATTGTGTTGCTGAAATCTCTTAACTGAGTAGACTTAAAAAGTCTAACATGTTAATCCTAAAAGGGTAAGCTCATCAAAAGTGATCACAACTTGTAGCCTTAACCTACGCCTTCCATTTTGCAGATAATGAAGCTTTGTGGGTTTCATCCCTGTTAATGTGATATAGCTTCAGTCGGTATAAATGAAAGAACAAATTATATAAATATATAGTGACTATTATAATTATGTGTGTGTGTGTGTATATATATACATATTTAAATATAATGTAATTCAAATATAATAATCATTATATAATATACTGATGGACTTAAGTTTAAGTTTAACTTAAATTAATATAATCACCGATTACTAATATATCGACTCAAGTCAATCAAGCATGTGGAATATTTCGAAGGCCACGTCCACCATAGATGTGACTTGATGAAGAGTCACGTCCATTGTGAACATGACCTTCCCAGTCGTATCGAACATATATTAAACTGTAGACCTTATACCTTCAAATGCAGCGAAACATAGATTATTCAGTCTCATAGCATTCGAAGAGTATAACAATCTTCTTCAGAATTATTCAATACATAATTATATATTTTAATATATATATTGTTTGTAAAGACATTTATATATATATATATATATATATATAGATTTAGATTATATATATATAAAAATAAAAGAGAATCCAATATCTATTATCTGATCACAATTTAACATGGTATCAGAGTAGGCATAAAATAAACGATCCAGATCAGATTTATAGAAGACTTCATATATACATTTGAAGGCACTATATTTAGAATGGTGACTGGATTGATATTAGAAGATCATATTGAAGGGACATCAAACTATATGGCATGGAAATTATGCATGATGCTCACACTAAAAGAGCATGAACTAACACCAGTAGTAAAAAAATCCGATCCCAAACAAAGGAAAAAGAATAACTTCAAAAGGAAGAGAGGAAATGAATCATATAATAATTCAACATTCAAGCATAAATACTTATCAAAAGTACAATGTTACATATGTGACAAATTTGGACACCTTTCCCAAAAGTGTCATGAAAGAAATAAGGCTCAAGCCGCATTCACCCAAGTCTTTGATACAAAGGAGTATAAGGATTCAGAAAAGCTTGTATTCTACTCCACTTTATCAAGCCAAGTTTCACGTAATCATAACACCTAGGTTGTTGATAGTGGGGCCTCTTGTCATATCACTGGATTCAAAGAGCATCTAGACTCTATAGAAGGATGTCCTAAACAAGAAGTTACAATTGGGGATGATACTGATTACCTGATAATGGGTATTGGGACTTGCACCATATATATTGAATTCAGGATATCTCTACAACTCAATGGTGTTCTATTTGTACCAAGCATAAAAAGGAACCTAGTCTCCATTTCAGCACTAGAAGACAAGGGATATAGAATCACATTCATGGATGGGAAGATCCTAGCTTGGCCAAAGAACACAAACATAAAGAATGCTCATACTATTGGAGTTAGAGATGGAACCCTCTACAAATTATTTACCTCTTCTCATCAAGCCCTAATTCATACATCAAATGAAAGTGAATTATGGAATAGGAGATTAGGGCACTATCACTTTCGTGGTTTAACCTCTTTGGAAAAATGGTTACTAGATTACCAAAACTAAGATCTGAACATATAGGAGCTTGTAAAGGATGTGCTTTAGGAAAGAATACTAAAAACACTTTTCATCATAGTGAAAGCAAAACCAAGGATTTATTAGAACTTATTCACTCTGACCTATGTGGCCCTATGTCTGTTCTCTCCATCGGAGGATATCTATATTTCATTATTTTTGTAGATGACTACTATAGGAAGACCTGGATATATTTTCTAAAATGTAAAGAGTCAGAAGAAATTCTTATGAAATTCAAAGAATTTAAAGCTTTTGTAGAAAATATATCAGGTAAGAGTATTAAAATACTAAGAACAGACAATGGTAAAGAGTATTCTGTAAACATGTTGGGATCAAGAGGGAGTTCACTGTTCCATATAACCCACAACAAAATGGGGTTGCAGAGAGAAATAATAGGACGATTGTAGAATCTGCTAAAGAAATGATGCGTGATCAAAACTTAGAAACTCATCTTTGGGATGAAGCCTCTAACACTGTTGTATATGTTCAAAATAGGTGTCCTCACTCTTTTCTTGAAAATAAAGCTCCTGAAGAATTTTTCACTGGAAATAGACCTAATATAAGCCACTTAAGAATCTTTGGGTGTCCTGTCTACATTCACATTCCCAAAGAGAAAAGAACTAAATTAGAACCTTTAGGAAAGAAAGGAGTCTTTGTTGGATATAGTGAAAACTCAAAAGCCTACAGAATCTACATTCCAGGACACAAAAATATTGAGTTAAGTATAGATGTAATATTTGAAGAGGGCACTGCACTCAAAAGATCCAAGGAAGACAATAATGACTTTGTAGAAGATCCTTCTCCTGAGATTCAGAGGGAGTATCAATAATTTGTAGATAATGAATCCTTTGAATATGAAGTAGGGAAGAAAAGACCTCTTTGGGCTAGAAAAGTTATTGAAGAAGGTGAGAAATATGCTGCTCCAAACGGAGCTATCAGGGAAAATAAAAGACCTCACATATTCTCTAGTTATGTTGTACTCATGAGTGAACTCCTAAATTCAAAACTTTCAATTCCAAAAGATGCTCTTCAACATCAAACTTGGAAGGATGCCATGACAAAATAATATAATTCCATCTTACAAAATGACATATGGGATATTGTACCTAGACCCACAAACAAATCAGTAGTTTCCGCCAAGTGGTTGTTCAAAATTAAACATGCAGCTAATGGAAGTATTGATAAATACAAGGCAATATTTTTTGCAAGAGGGTTTTCTCAAAAGGAAGGCATTGATTATGAAGAGACATTTGCTCCAGTTGCAAGATATACCTCTGTGAGAATAGTTATCGCCATTGTCACAGCCAAAGGTGGGAAAATTCATCAAATGGATGTAAAGACTACTTTTCTTAATGGTGTGATTGAAGAAGAAGTATATCTAGAGAAACCTGATTATACACAATCAACAAACTCATGTATGCAAACTAAAGAAGGCACTGCATGGGCTTAAACATGCACCTCAAGCATGGTATGAAAGGATAGATAACTATCTATCTAAACTCGATTTCTCTAAAAATGATGCAGATCCAAACCTCTACTTCAAAGTAGTACAAGTAGATATGTTGATTCTGATTCTTTATGTAGATGATTTTCTAATAACAGGAGAAGATCACCTAATTATTAAATGTAAAGAAGATCTTGCAGCTGAATTTGAGATGAAAGACTTAGGGCTACTACACTATTTCCTAGGCTTAGAAGTTTGGCAACATGCAAATGAGATTTTTCTAAATCAGGGAAAATATACCTTAGACATTCTAAAAATATTTGGAATGATGGATTATAAGCCCATGTCCACCCCCATGGAAACAAATCCACTCAAATTAAAAGAAGCAGCATCAAGTTCATAACCTATAGATCCTACACTTTACAGGCAGATTATTGGGTCTCTAATGTACTTAGTGAATACCAGACTAGACATTTGTTACACAGTAAATGCACTCAGTCAGTTCATGTGTGAACCAAAACAAATTCACATGGTAGCAGCCAAGCACATAGTAAGATATCTTCAAGGCACAATAAATCTTGGACTAAGATACAAAGATGTAGATTTACAACTACATGGTTTCACTAATTCAGATTGGGCTGGAAGCACTGTGGATCAAAAAAGTACCTTTGGTTTTTGTTTCAGTCTGGGTTCTGCAATGATATCTTGGTTTAGTAGAAAAAAATCCTCAGTTGCTCAAAGTTCCACAGAAGCAGAATACATTGCTACATCTATGGGAGCACGGGAAGTAGTTTGGTTGAGAAAGCTCATCTTTAGGTTCATTGGAGAATCTCTAAAACCTACAAGTATTCATTGCGATAATCAGAGTTGTATAAAGCTCTCCTTAAATCTAGTATTTCACAACAGGTCCAAGCATATTGAGATACCTTATCACTATATTTGAGATATGGTGGAAAAGAATGTTATTGAGTTAAATTATATCAGTACAGAAGAACAATCAATTGACATACTCACCAAGCCTCTAGCAAAGACAAAGGTAGAATACTCTAGAGGTAAACTTAGTATGATTGTAATTTCTGAGAACACTTCTTAGTAACTCTTGATTATTATATACTAATAAAACATTCTTTGTTATGATTGTTAATTCATAACCATGTGTTCATTGTGTATATCATAAAGAAGTGACAACTTCTAAATGATTTTCACTTATTGTTGTAATAGTTGTTATAAGGTGACGATCTTATAATAACTTATTTTATATGTCCTATCAATGTGAACTAGAAGGTATAGTTTAATTACTTACAAGCTCTAATTGTTTGGATATATCATATCTATATGATAAGTATTACACCTGTGATACTAGTGCACATATCATACAAGATATTTTGAGTACTTGGTGAATATCATGGACTTGATATTTGGAGACCAATACTCTGAGTACATGGTAAGTATCATGGACTTGATACTTGGATACCATTACTCATGATAATCATTCTGAGCACTTGGTGAATATCTCATGAATTGATATTTGGAGACCATTTCTCTAAACACTTGGTGAGTATCATGGATTTGATACTTGTAGACCATTGTTCTGGATATCAGTAAAATGATATAAATAATGAATGATTAGCTATACTCACATTAATCTTGAGTACTTGGTGAATATCATGGACTTAATATTTAGAAACCAATACTCTAAGTATATGGTGAGTATCATGGACTTGATACTTGGTGACCATTACTCATGATAATCATTTTTGAGCACTTGGTGAATATCTTGTGAGTTGATATTTGGAGACCATTGCTCTGAGTACATGGTGAATATCATGGACTTGATATTTAAGACCATTACTCATGATATCAGTAAAATGATATAATTTTTAAAAATGATTATCTATACTCACATATTACATGCAAGTAATAAATTTATCCTCCCTAGCTAAGAGGGATTGTTAATGTGATATAGCTTCAGTCGGTATAAATGAAAGAACAAATTATATAAATATATAGTGATTATTATAATTGTGTGTGTGTGTGTCTATATATATATATATATATATTTAAATATAATGTAATTCAAATATAATAATCATTATATAATATACCGATGGACTTAAGTTTAAGTTTAACTTAAATTAATATAATCACCGATTACTAATATATCGACTCAAGTCGATCAAGCATGTGGAATATTTTGAAGGCCACGTCCACCATAGATGTGACTCGATGAAGAGTCACGTCCATTGTGGATGTGACCTTCCCATTCATATCAAACATATATTAAACTGCAGACCTTAATACCTTCGAACGCAGCAAAACATAGATTATTCAGTCTCATAGCATTCAAAGAGTATAACAGTCTTCTTTAGAATTATTCAATACATAATTATATATATTAATATATATATTATTTGTAAAGACATATATATATATAATAGATTGAGATTATATATATACAAAAATAAAAGAGAATCCAATATCTATTATCTGATCACAG
Source organism: Thuja plicata (assembly GCA_018584345.1). Classification (NCBI taxonomy): domain Eukaryota; kingdom Viridiplantae; phylum Streptophyta; class Pinopsida; order Cupressales; family Cupressaceae; genus Thuja; species Thuja plicata. Next base: position 652,674 of record MU228207.1, read on the forward strand.
TTTAACAATCCCCACCGCAGTTTTTACCTTCTAACAGGGGTTTTCTACGTTATCAATTCTTGTGTCATGTGTAAATGAGTTTCATGAATTTTTCTATGTTTGTTTACATGCACTTACATTTATGATATGATATTACATGCATGAAGTATAAAAGCTACAATGGTCGGTTATGCAAGCAATGATTACTAAGGTTAACAGTATAAAAGTTTTTAAGGGTAATGATTCACCCCTCCCCTCTCAGTACACACCCTTCCATTATTCCAATAGAATATATATATTTTGGAGTGTTTTCTATGTTTCAAAAAGTTGAATGGGTTCTTTTAGAACTCATGAAAAAAATTTAATCCTAACCCTAATTCTAATGTTAACCCTTGTAGACGTCTAAAATCGTTCTTATATTAATTTAATTAATATTCCCATAACATTATAGTTAATTTTAATTAATTATATTTGTTATATTCTTCTATCTATTTAATTTATTTATTTAATTAAATATGATTCACCTTCATAATATTTAAATCTTAATTTACTATTATTGCCTCTTTTAATGTATTAAATCATATTTATATACATTCCCTTCATTTATCCCTTTTAAATAAATTTATAATTTATTTATTCCTCCACATGACTTAATTCTAGTAAACCATAATTAATCTAAATCTAATTTAGATTAAACTAATTTAAACCTAGATCTTACCCTACCTCACATCACTCTCACCAAATAGACCTACTTACTAATTAGCTAAGGTTAATTAGGCTAATTTATTGATTCCTACACATATTAGTCTTAATTATTTGCTCACACATGTGTGAGCAAATTTCTAAAAATTGAATTTTCCAAATAATCCTAATTTGGTGCCAACAAGGTTTCTTATAACCTTGATAACACTTTGTTACACTTTCTAAAAGTATTTTATTGGACAAAAACTCTTACCCCTCTTACAAGATCCTTCACATGTGTACTTTAAGTACACCTTGACCCATCACATCACAAGTTGCTCACACATGTGTGATCAAACTTAGCCTCTTGCATGGCTTATGTGTCCTTCATCTGGCACCTATGTGGATGCCACATGAGCTCCACCTCATCCAAGCCCTCTCTCACCTTCACAAAATCTGTAAATAGAAGACATTGTCAAGAGCAAATCATCTCCATTTTATGCATTGTTATCATGCTAGTTTAGCTCTATAATTTTTAGTTCATGTTTATGTTTTATGCTCTTAGTTCATTTTGGTAATCTAGATATTACATCTTAGGTTAATGGAATGAATCTAGTTTCTTAATTTAGATCTTGCATATCATCTTAATAGTAGTATTTGCATCTTCATCATGGTGAGAGCTTAAGACAAGTTCCTAATACTTGTTTCTTGAGTTCTTCACTCATTCTAGTCATTTAGCTTGCATTCTTGATCATCAAAGTGGGATTTTAATATTGTATTTGGAGAGCACACCCACATAATTCTGTAAGATCAAATCAACAAGCCATTGGGTGCCCTTGTTTAGCTCATCGGAGGTTGTGATGGAATTCTTTGTTTTAGAGTATGTTTAGACATGTTAGTATATTTTAATGATTTATATCTCTAACATTTGCATGTCTGAGCGTGATTCCAATAGGTAGGTTTCCAGAACATACATTTTGGCATGCCCGATGGGACCCACATCCCTAATTATCAAAATTTCTAACGTATTTTCCATAATTTTCATCATTCTGGAAAAATTTTATGCATCCGGGTCCCCAGACTGTCGTTTGCGCAGACCACCGTCTGTACAGATCACCGTCTGCGCCTGTCAACAACCATCTCCAAGCCATAAAATCTGGACTTAATAAAAACTTATTTAAAATGTTTTTAACTAATCTTTGAGATTTTCAACTGTTGGGTTTCTGACAGTGTGTTAATTTTTAAGAGTTAAACGCTACCAAAATTAGTAAAAAGGTGAATATTCTCATTTATTTATGTCTGTTTATCAGCTAACTGTCTATTTTTCACTGTTTGTGCAGGAAATCTACCATCTTTGCAAATCACTGTCTATGCTCTGCAACTGCCATCTGTGAATTTTTTACTTTTTGACATGTATCCATTTCTGCTTTTCACAGACTTTCGTCTGCACTTTGACTTTATCGTCTGCACAGATCACCTTCTGTGAATATTTATAGTGATTTACTACTTTTCTGCAGATTTCAGAGTTACTGACATTTTTCAAGGTTTTGCAGCACTATTTTTAAAAACCAAAATATTAGACTACTAATTTTTTGTGCTTGTAGGACACTGACGAAGATAAATAAACAAAAATACTCACATTCATTCTTGCAGGTTGCCTTGAAAGATTCCAACCAAACGATCATGCTTCTTAGCATAATGTTTTATTAGGCACCTAGATTTAATTAGGAGGTTTATTTGTGTGATTCAAAATAAACAGTAGGGGAGTATGCTCTCTTCCTTTTTGGGAAGATAAAAAACCTAGACATGTTTATTTTTTTTAGGCTAATAAGTCTTTTTGGAAAGAACAAGTATTTGGTGTTAATCTCTAAGTTCTGTTGATGATTAGTGATTAACACTTAGTCATTTACTTAGGCATTTTTAGTTGGCTATCACTATGGCTAAGCTAAAACTATCCAAGGCCGAGCAACATTGCCGAGCAGTATTCAGGTTGCCGAGTTACATCATGTCGAGCCGAGTAGGATACTTAGTGCCGAGCGACAGAGATGTCAAGTGCCGAGCATAACAATTTTTGTATACATGTCTGGATTGATTCAAACTTTGAGGATAAGTGTTCAAGCTGACTTGTATAAGATTTTTGGGCCGACTTATGTACACATTTAATATTTTCCTATGGAGTTAATTATGCATTTAAATATTTTATCCTATGCATGACCTATTGTAATTATTAATTGTAATACCTTGGAGGCATGAGTATTAGATCTTGATCGTTGATCTAGATCTCGCTACCAGACTTGAATAGATATATAAGATTACTTTTTAACTCTATTTTGTGTGTGTGGAGAGAAGTGTTGACTGCATTTTCAAGTGAAATGCACAGAGGGTTATTTTGTTAAGAAGCATAGATCAAGCAGAGTGACAGAATAGTGAATAGTAGAGTAAAGACATATCAAATTGTGAGATCACATAAGGTACTGGAAAGAGGAGATCTGTCATTAGCATCTGAGTGCATAATGAAGGATCATTACTTGAAACATTCTAATCATTGTATCAGGTGAAATCTCTTAACAGAGTGGTTCTAATAGACCTTTCAAAATATCCTAACAGAGTGCTTACTTTATTGTAAGTTGAAATCCTTTCACAGGGTAGATTGTAATGATCTTTAGCTCTTAACTGGGCAGTGTAACCACCTGAATTTGGTCTGTCGCAACTATAGACCCTATTTGCCCTAAGTGTGATCATACCCTTGATTTATGTCCAAAAAACCCTGTTACTGCTTGGCATAATTCTTTTAATCAATTTAATTTCCTAGGTGATTTTTATCACTGATTTATATTAACTATTATAGCCATACAATTCAAATCAATTTCAACCAATCAGATCAAATCAAAATCAAACATGGCTATAGTATTTAATTATAAAGGAATTAAATA
>MU228207.1:672710-748443 GCA_018584345.1 Thuja plicata
ACCCATCTCAACCACTTCTACCCTGGGTTCTAACCCTTCTCAACCCATTCAACCATGCTAATCTAATCCTAATCCTAAATTCTTCTCTAACCCACCTCCTAATGTTGTCACATTCCATTAAGGAATATTTAGCAACTCCACCCACTTAGAAGAGTCAACTTTCTCAAGCTTGACTCTCTCTCTAAGTCCACTTCCTCAAGCCATCTTCTTACACCCCCACATGCCTTATTAATGCCTTCATTAATATGAAGACCTTAAGCCCATGTCTCTCCCATGCCTTATTAATGCCTTAGGCATTAAAGGCTCTTACATGTTCATTTATTAGGCCTCCTGATTCATAAATGAACCTTGTCCCCCCCTCTCTCTCCCATTCTTCTATAAATAGAAGCCTGTTTTGAGAGCAAATAAGCCTTCACTTGAGATTAGAAATACATTGTTATGCTGTTAAATTCACTCCAGATTCATATTTCACCTATTATGTCATGCTAGTTTATAGTTCTTATTTCATCTTTTAGAGTTAAAGTACATGCTTTTTCATCTTTTAGCTTGTTTTTAAGTAAAAATCCTTCATGCTAGGTTGTATTTGTCACTGATTCATAGCATATTCTGAGGGCTAATATGTTGTTAATCACACTCCTCCTAGTTAGCAGGAAATAGGTCGGTTTTAGTGGGTTTACATGCTTTTACTAACCCTTTTTGACTAATATAATGATCTATTGAGTGTTTGTGTTGATTCTGACAGGTACCCATTTACACACACACACAGGAAGACCTTTAACCAGGTAGATTGTATTTTATAATCAACTTTTGTAGCCCTAACAGGCACACTTTATTGCTGCAGTAGTGAAGAATTTTTTGGCTGTCATCCCCACCCCAGTTTTACCTATTTGGGTTTCTGGGTTATCAAGTTCTTGTGTTATGAGTTATTTATTTCATTGTGTGTATGCTATTTGATGTTACATTAGATTCATATATGTATGAATTTGGATCAGTTTGTTTTAAGTGTTTAATTTTGAAGATCTAATTCACCCCCCCTCTCAGTATCTTGCTTTCCTATTATTGTATTTCTAAAAATTGGTATCAGAGCTAAGTTCTCTAGAAAGTTATAATCAGATTGAGAATACAGATCTTGAGATGGAGATCTACAAGATGGGTAAATTCATTGAGAATCAAAAGATTGATATTCAGCCAACACTACAACACCTTGAGACAGCAAGACAGGAATTAAATAAGTCCTTGAAAGCAAGGAAAGATTTGGCCAAACAAATGAATGACACTTATTATTAGGAAGAGGACACCACAAATCTATTTTAGAATGGAGATTCTACTGAGAGTGATGCAGCAATAGCAGATCTACTGGAAAAGAACAATGCACTGTATGAAGAAGTGAAAAACTTGAAAAAGGAACAAGAAGCCCAATCAATAAGAATGTGTGAAGTTGTTGAATAGAAAAAGAAAGCCAAAGATGACAAAGATATGGTAGAAGAAGACAAAAGAGTGATGACTATCAGACTTGATGAAAGAACACATGTTGTACAAACAATGACAGTCAATCAAGTTGACATGGCAAATCAACTGCTAGTTGTGAATTAGGAGATTAGTAGGAAAGACATGGAGATTGTAAATCTTAGATCTGGGAATAGTTAGTTGAAAGATGAATTAAGATCTGAGAAAGAACTTAATAACAGAGTGAATGATCCCAATGTAGCTTTGAGCTACTTTGAACAACTAGTGGAAGCATCAAGAAGACCTAAAGATTTTTTTGGATTAGGTCACACTGAACAATATACAACCATTGAAGAAGGAGAATCATCTAAGATAGGTGAAAGGAGGAATGCAAAACCAAGAAACAACAAACTTGTTTGCCACCACTATGGTAAACCAGGTCATACAACAAACATTTGCCAAAGTAAGAATGGTAAGTCCAATCCTAAAACTAACTTTAACGGTTATTGCTTTAACTATAATAAGTTTGGACATCAAGCACATGAATGTAAGACAAAGGCAAGCAATGCACATTTTACACCTATATTCAATGGTAATTGTTATAACTATCAGAAAAATATGGTCACAGAGCACAAGATTGCAGATCTAAAGGTAAACAACAATGGACATTAAAGGCACAAGAGAAATCACCAAGAAAATGAAATACTTACAATTGGGATTATAACACATGGCATAGTTGTCATTACTGTGGTGAGTATGGACATGTTTCAGAAAACTACATAAGGACACATTTCAGAGGAAAATCTAAGAGTTGGATGACTGGAAGCCTAGTTTGTCATAGTTGTCTGAAAATTGGTCATACAAGGAAAGATTGTAAGACTAGGGTACCTACTCCTACTATTGAGAAGATTAGAGCACAGATGAACCAGACATGTGTTAACAAATCTGAACCAGACATGGGTTAAGAAATCTGAACCATGCAGCAGTGAAGCTAGTGCAGCCGAGGTCACCCAATCCAATGGATCGGGTGATCACACCATCTCCAACTAAACAAAAGAGGTATGTAAGGAACTGCATTTAAAATTCTTATCTTACATTAGTTCCTAACATGAAATGTGCCAAAGTCCATATTTGCATATGTTAAGATGCACCAGGACACATTTTGAAGACAAAAATGCTGAGAAGAGCTAATTGCACTATAAGGTGTCGAGCACCAGTCATGGACACTAAGGCCAAGTTCTTTAGTATGTGCCAAGTTTTTTGGCCGAGTAAGTTCTGTGATGGCCGAGTATGGTGAGCTGAGTGCCGAGGACAGCTAGCTTGCAGTAAATCAATGGGAAGAATATTTATTTCTTACCTACCTTGACCTTTCAAGTCTATAAAGGATGAATATTTTATTCTTCATTTTACCTTGCAATTTTCAGAACTCATAGAGCGATTGAAGAAGTTGCAAAATTGATCTTAATGAAGTTAGCATCGAAGATTTTGTTAGTGTATCGTCGGAAATCCTAAGGTGAATAGTGTGAAGTGCTAATTTCCAAGGTACTTTGTTCTTCATTTTTTGAACCCTAATTTCCGAGATTATGGCTGCAAGCTCTTCCACACCTGCCAAAATTTTGGAGGAAGTTACAGCAAACATTTATTCTTTGTACATGAAGCTATGTGATGTTGAATTCTTCACAAAGGATAATCTATAGCTTGTTGAGAAGCTATAGTTAGATTTGAAATCAACTGGAAGTACTTTGGGTAAGGATGCTACCTCTAGCTCCTTACATTCTACTAAGTTGATCAATGCACAATGAAGAATTGTCGAGCTTATGGCTGAAGATGGTCAGATTAGGGCCAAATTGATCACCAATTAGACAAACTTGTTGCCTCACTTAGAGTTAATACAGAAGGAAATTTCATCTACAAAATAATTGTTACAAATAAACTCAAATCTCTCAACTATAGAAATTTTAGTGAGTCTAGATGCCGAGCAAGAGATAAAATTGGAAGTTATGAAGATTGCCAAGGATAGCTGGGACACTACATTTGCATCCACCCTACAGCTTCATAAAAATTTTTTGGACAAGTATAACTTAACCCCACCTGCAATCAGTGACAAAAACAAGGGGGAAGTTGGTAAGGATACAAAAGTTGGTAAGGATACAGTATGATAAATCAGTACAGAACAAGTACATTTGTATATATTTTGAAGGCATGTATTCTATGTAACTTTTTGTATGTATAATTCTAAGTATATTCCTAGGGGGAGTAGTTCATATATTTACGCAAAATTTTGATGGAATAAAATGAAGAAATGATTAGTGTGTTTTTGCCACTAATATCAAAGGGGGAGATTGTTAATCTCTAAGTTCTGTTGATGATTAGTGATCAACACTTAGTCATTTACTTATGCAGTTTTAGTTGGCTATCACTGTAGCCAAGCTAAAACTATCCAAGGCTGAGCAACATTGCTGAGCAGTATTCAAGTTGCCGAGTTACATCATGTCGGGCTGAGTAGGATACATAGTGCTGAGCGACATAGATGTCAAGTGTCGAGAAAAATAGTTTTTGTATACATGTCTGGATTGATTCAAACTTTGAGGATAAGTGTTCAGGCCAACTTGTATAAGCTTTTTGGGCCGACTTATGTATGCATTCAATATTTTCCTACGGAGTTAATTATGCATTTAAATATTTTATCCTATGCATGACCTATTGTAATTATTAATTGTAATACCTTGGAGGCATGAGTATTTGATCTTGATCATTGATCTAGATCTTGCTACCAGATTTGAATAGATATATAAGATTTCTTCTTAACCCTATTTTGTGTGTGTGGAGAGAAGTGTTGACTACATTTTCTAGTGAAATGCATAGAGGGTTATTTTTTTAAGAAGCATAGATCAAGTAGAGTGATAGAATAGTGAATAGTAGAGTAAAGACATATCAGATTGTGAGATCATAGAAGGCACTGGAAAGAGGAGATCCATCATCAACATCTAAGTGCATAACAAAGGATCATTACTTGAAACATTCTAATCATTGTATCAGGTGAAATCTCTTAACAGAGTGGTTCTAGCAGACCTTTGAAAATATCCTAATAGAGTGCTTACTTTATTGTAAGTTGAAATGCTTTCACAGGGTAGATTGTAATGATCTTTAGCTCTTAACCAGGCAGACCTTTAACTAGGTAGATTGCAATTTGTAATCAACTTTTGTAGCCCTAAGAGGCACACTTTATTGCTGCAATAGTGAAGAATTTTGTGGGTGTCATCCCCACCCCATTTTTACCTATTTGGGTTTCTGGGTTACCAAGTTCTTGTGTTATGAGTTATTTATTTCATTGTGTGTATGCTATTTGATGTTACATTAGATTCATATATGTATGAATATGGATCAGTTTGTTTTAAGTGTTTAAATTTGAAGATATGATTCACCCCCCACTCTCAGTATCTTGCTTTCCCATTATTGTATTTCCAACATTTGGTGTGTTTGGGAGGAAACAACACTGGGTAGGAGAGTATAAATCAGAAATACAGACCCTTTTTTGTTGCCAATACATCTTTTATAGTTAATCCTTTAGATGGGCCTGCCAGTTGAGGAAAAAATCTCCTGAGAATGACCCACGTGAGAACAAGGTGTAAGCCACACCACTCCAACTCACTTTAATAAAATTTAATCTTTGGGGTTAAATCCTCAGGAGTCAATTGGCATTTGAGCTTATACTCGGCTCTTTTCTAACTTAAGTACAGCCTCACGGTCTCAATCATGTTTATGTGGCCAATTTTTTCAAGATGATCTCTGGGGCTATACACCTGAATCATGGTTGCACAGACATAGAGGATAGAATCGAATGGAGACCCTTACTAATCACTCTAGGCATAGAAGCTACCTAATTCACCTTTAAACAATGATTTATTATAGTGCAAGGGGAGGGAAGAATCTCCCCCAAGATCCCCATCATATGTGTCCCAGGGTATTGTGTTACGAAAGAGATCTGTGTAGCACAACAACAATACCTAGAAAAGGAAAAAACATGGGCACTCTTTTAGGAGTGACACTGCTATGTGAGCTGAAGGACTACCAAGCAATGGGTCTATAATATTTAATTTGAAGCCAATTTCTTAGGTAGACTTGTGTTTGAAGTGCTTAAAGAACATTGAAAAATCTAAAACATGAATGAAATACCCCCCAAAATTTTTTTTGTCACACTTGCTTGTATCCTTCAAGGTTGCTTTGTCCCTTGATTGGATTGTTTTCAAGACCTATGCTAGTTATTTTCTATTTTGATTATTCTAAAATTGGTTCTTGCCATTGAACAAATCCATCAAAAATCAAACTGAAGTCAAAAATCTATTCAAAACATCAAGACACTGCCCTAACAATAGTTTGTCGTCTCCACTCTGGAGTCGACATCTGTGTAGATCACTGTCTACACATATCACTAGCTGCATCTAAGACTATCATCTCTTCTTGAAAATAGTGAGCTTCAAAATCTGTCGAAATACTCAAAATTTGGTCCTTTGTGGGATCTTGAAATCATTCATCCTAAAACATTCATTCACTCAATCAAAATCATATTTTTCACCATATGACATGACCGGTTCCAAGAAACATAAGAAAGGTAAGCTTCAAACACCTCTTATTTATCAAGAACAGAAAGAGACTACTCACAAATCCAAAGAATATCAACACATTTCCACATCAATCAAGCAAGAAATCGAGTATTGTGAGAAAATCGACAAAATCATGTACAACAACAAAATTTGCAATTTCATGGCTAAATATACTATCAACCATGCTTTTTTCACCCTTGAGCAATATGATTAGATAACCCTCTTGTTTCTAAAATCAAATCTTCAATTCTTCCATCATTATCAAACATCATTCTTTCTCTTGGAGCATTAGATCAAACCTCTTTGCATCAAATCAAATCAATCCCCTTTATAGGTTGAAAGACCTTAATCAAAATTATTACAGACCTTCATCCTCAAACAAACACAACATTGCCTTTAGACCATCAGGCTGTCTCAATTAATTTAAATCCATTAGTGATGTTCCATTTTGCTTGAGATCACAAGTCTATCTTCAAGTAGAACATATATCATTTAGTCCTTTTGTGTTTGTATCATCACAAGGTATTTTTATGCTTAGGTTTTGTTTTAAAAACCTTTAAATCAAAATTAATCATCAAACAATCAAATCAATCCTTAACCAATCATCAATCCTTATCTAATCAATCAAATCAAATCAAATCAAATCAAATCAAGAATCAGATCTTTGCTCCAGTCCATTTCATCTCTCAATCTTACATCTTCTTGTCTTCCATTCTTCTAAGTATGCCATTGTATGGTAGTCACTCGATCCCAAGCTAGAAACATGAGGCGTGCAATGCTCAACAATGCTACCTATGAGGAGAATCCTTTTGCCCATCAATACTTTCAAGGCACTAAAGTAACCACTGAGGAAGTTCCTGAAGAAATTGAGTTAGTGGAACAAGAAGAAAGACCTACCCAAGTGAACGACTTCCTTAGCGACCCATATAACTTAGAAATGGTTGAAAAAGCCATTAATCAAAATAGCGGTGAAATATTCTTGAATCTTATTTGAAATGGCATTACAGTACCCGCTGAATTTGATGAATCGCTCCTTACTCAAAACATCACCAAAGTCGTCGTTGTCACTACCGCAGCCATAACTTCTAATTCAAATGCTACATCATCACATGATACTGGTAAAGGAATTTTTAGTGAACCTTCCACATTGATACCTACATCAATTCCTATATCAACAAATACATCATCAGCTCAATTGACACAAGAACAAATTCAACAGATCCTAAGCATTTTTGAAAACATTACTGCGCACAATAGCACTCAGGCAATGACAAATACTACTCAAGGAGCAAGTGCTAATGTCAACAATATAGGGCAGATTTCCATGCATTTTCCTACATCATCTATGTTTCAAACAATGGGTATGAAGACATCCGCAACCAACACATCTAGAGCTTATTAACATATACCTCCTCCTACTATTGGTATGACATCCATGGGGTTTTCAGCTACAAAATTTGGAGGAGGTGAAGCTTATGTGCCACCATTTCCTCTGAATAATTCTCTAGATTTAGCCCAACAATTTAATGAACTCAAAAACCTTGTGCATGATTTACAAAATGGGGGCAAAAAGGAGTTTTATTTTGAGGAGACAGGCAATGACAAATACTACTCAAGGAGCAAGTGCTAATGTCAACAATATAGGGCAGATTTCCATGCATTTTCCTACATCATCTATTTTTCAAACAATGGGTATGAAGACATCCGCAACCAACACATCTAGAGCTTATTAACATATACCCCCTCCTACTATTGGTATGACCTCCATGGGGTTTTTAGCTACAAAATTTGGAGGAGGTGAAGCTTATGTGCCACCATTTCCTCTGAATAATGCTCTAGATTTAGCCCAACAATTTAATGAACTCAAAAACCTTGTGCATGATTTACAAAATGGGGGCAAAAAGGAGTTTTTTTTTTTAGGAGATTTGTCCCTATCCATTTGACAAGTCTATCACAATGCAACCATTCCCCCCAAACTTTGAGATGCCTAAATTTGAGAAATACGAAGGTGAAACATGTCCTCTACAACATCTCAAAGAATTTTACATCGCATGTCAAAAAGTTACCTATAACAAAAATTACTTGAAGAGACTCTTCACTTAGAGTCTTGGAGACACATCTTTGGAATGGTTCATGGCCCTTCCTTATGGATCAATCTCTACTTTCTCTGATCTTGCAGAGAAGTTTGTTGAATAATATTCGTATAACATTGAGCATCAAGAAACACTCAGGGATTTGTGCAATACTAAACAAAGGAACAGAGAAAATCTTTGCTAGTTTCTTACAACGATGGAGACATATTGCAAATTGCATGTCATGGAAAATACTTGATAGTCACTTAATTGACATCTTTACAAAGAATTTGATCTCTAAGATTTCTTTCCTAATGAAAATGGCTTCACCTGACACCTTTGAATCCCTTGTCAAAAAGGGAAAATACATTGAAGATGGCCTTTTGCAAAGATGTAGCATCAAACATTATACTCCTTCCAACAATGATAAACCAAAATTCTAGATTAAAAACAAAGGAGTTATCAATGATGGAGTGACTGATGCCAAGCATGTTCAAATTTTTCAAGTATCCAATAATAATAATCAAAACAATTGCAATAACAATCAGAATCACAAAAACAATCAAAACCAGGATCAGAACAATCAAAATTAGAATCAAAACAATCAAAACTAGAATCAGTATCAAAACAACAATCAACAATAACCATGCAACCAATCATACTTGTTCCCTCACAAAAACAACAAAAACAACAACAACAACAATGACAATAATGACAATAACAACAATTGGCAATGATGACAATTCACAACATTAGCAGAACCCCTAGACACTATCTTCAAACAACTTGCGGATCAAGGAATGATAATCTATCCAAATACTCGACGTTTCAATGAGAATCAACCCAAACCTGTTTGGTATAGAGATAATGAGTATTGTGATTATTATCGCATCAAAGGGCATGATACGAAGAAATGCATGAAGCTCAGACACTTTATGCAAGATCTCATTAAGGATGGAAAAATTGAAGTTGAAGGTCAAAATGCATCCTCATCTAATGCAAAACTTAAAGTCTACAATCAGCCCTTCCCACCGAACAATCAAAACAATACATCCAATGCAATCCCATATGATTACTCTACCAATACTATCATAGGAAATGATTGAACATGTGGGACTCTAGAAGAAAATGATATCTTTGGGTTTGGTGCTCTTTGTGGCCACATTGAAGAATCTGACACACATGTTAACACCATAATCCTCAAAGCTTCTAATTGTAATGCTACCACACGCAGACCCAGAGTCACTATCCAAGCTGCTAATAAACCTTCTACATTTGCAAATCCACCAACTACATCATCTATCACTAATTGTCCTACCTCACACTATGAACTATTGGCTTAGTTAGGAAAGACGCCTGCGCAGATTTCTATTCTAGAACTCCTAAAAAACCTTGCCAATTCACAAATAAATCCTTGAAGATGCTCTAAATGAATCCCATGTTCCTGAGAATATCAATGTTGCTCAATTCCAAGCTATGATCGGGAACTTAGCCACACAAGAACACCTTGTCTTCACCGATAAGGACTTCCGTGGTCCTGACCTTCATCATAATAAATCCCTCCATATCGAATCCAAAATCCAATCCACAGAAATAAAACAAGTCCTTATAAATGGTGTATCTGGCTTAAATTTTTGCACTTTGAAGATGATTTGTAACATTGGTCTTTCTAAGGACCTTCTAGATGTAGGTAAGGGAATCACAATAAAGTCCTATGATGATAGAGAATGAGAAAGAAAGGGTTTGATCACACTACCCTTACAAGTGGGCCCGACCTTGATTGAAACTATTTTCCATGTGTTGGATCTAGATCTACCATACAATATCTTGCTAGGATGACCCTGGATACATGCTATCAAATGTGTACCCTCTACTTATCATCAATGTCTCAAGTTCCCACATCATGGTAGAGAAATCATAATTCTTGGAGATCCTAAGCCCTTTCAATACTGTAAGAGACTAGAAGGAAAACAATCCAACTACTATCCATTGAATGATTTTGGCTGACATTTCAATCAAGAAACCCCTAATCCAAGCACTCCCTCAGTTCCAAAAAAGACATCAGAAACACCAATTGATCAATCCAAAGGAAAGGAAAAGGTTACTGAAGACAAAGCCTCTGTATCTGAAGGATGGGGGAATATAAATTTGAAAGTGCTCTATGCATTGGGAAACTCCCTTTGTCTCCAGAGTCCAATGGAAGACCATCACCATTATCCCCATCTAAAGAAAAAGAGCTTGTGCATTTCCAAACAACCACTTTTGAACATTGGGGGTCCTTATCAGATGAACACATGGAATACAATGTCCTTGATTGGCTCTACGGTGATGAAGAAGAAAAACTTGTGACCTTCCCTAAAGGAAAGTATATCAAAGTTACTCCCATTTTTGAAAGCATGGGGTATCATGGCACTAGTCTTGGCACTAATGAAATTGGTAAGAAGAAAATTATAACAACCAATGGCTATCCTTGAGGACATGGATTGGGTTCCATAGAAACTAAGACTAACTTCACTAAGGATTATTGTTTAGCTGCATCAGATTCAGACACTGAAGAAGAGTTCTTTGAAATTACTTTCCACTATGTTGAAGATGACCTTGATGACCTTAACCATGTCTTCACTAACACCCAAGCTAACCTTTCATCCCCTTGTCTTCCCCTCACAAACCCTAAACTAATAGATTGGGATCAACAAGATTCACCACCAGCTTTGGACATTTGTGATTTGGATGAAGTAGTTTTATCCCTCTTTGGACTTAGGAATCTCCAAGAATATGAACATCAGATCCACTATAGTGAGAAAGCCTACTTCGGTAGCCAAGTCAATTCTCTTAGTCACAAAAATGACAATAAAAAAAATGAAAATACAAAAACATCCCCTGGTGAAAACCTCTTTCAGGAACCTTCGGATAAAGAAAAAGATAAAATAAAGGATGCATCCTCTAGTGAAAACCTTTCTAAGGCACTAGAGGAGGGAGAAGCTGACCTGTCATTCATATCATTAGAACCAAAAAGTGTCCTCCATGATTATCAAAGATACTATCCCGATCAATCTGGGCAAAGAAGCAGATCCACACATCACTTACATTCCTTCACAAATATAAAATCAAATTTTCTTGGACCTACAAGCACATGCCTAGGCTTGATACAGATCTTGTTATGCACCATCTTACTGTGGATCCTAGTGTGAAACATGTTAAACAAAGAATCAGCAAGCTGCACTGGTAGTCAAAGTAGAGCTTCAAAAAATGCTGGATGTTCAAGTAATCAGACCTATAGACTATCCTGAATGGGTCTCCAATATTGTGCTAGTAGGTAAACTTGCTAGGGGTATTCACATCTACGTTGACTTTAGAGACCTAAACCTTGCATGTCCTAAGGATGATTTTCCACTCCCAAATATTGACATTATAGTGGATTTGACTGTTGGACATGAGATGTAGTCCCTCATGGATGGATTCTCTAGTTACAATTAGATCAGGATAGCACCAGAAGATCAACACAAAATTGCATTCACAACACCTTGGGGTACCTTTTGTTATCAGTTGATGCCCTTTTTCCTTAAGAACACCGACACCACTATCAAAGAGCAATAACAACCATCTTCCATGATCTCCTACATGTCATCATGAAAGACTATGTGGATGATCTTTTGGGTAAGTCCAAGACATGAGAATCACACATTCCTATCATTACTACCATTTTTTAGCAATTAGAGAAGTATAATCTTTGGCTAAATCCCAAAAATGTGTCTTTGGAGTGCAATCTGGTAAGCGACTGGGATACATTATGTCACAATGCAAAATAGAAGTTGGCCCGAAGAAAGTAAAAGCCATCCTCAAGATGCCACCTCCAAAAACATTGAAACAGTTGCATAGCTTACAAGGAAAACTACAGTCCATCAAGATATTCATGTCACAGCTAGCAGATAAGGTGCATTCGTTCTCTCATCTCATGCACGATAATATCAAATGCCAATGGGATTTCTTAAGTCAAAATGCATTTGAGAAGCTAAAATTCTATCTGGCTAATCCACCTGTGTTGGTACCACCTATTACTGGCCGTCCTCTAATTTTGTATATATCCACTATAGAGGTCATGTTGGGAGCCCTTCTGGCACAATTAGATGATACTAGAAAAGAGCAAGCAATTTATTATCTCAGCAGGACCCTTATTGGTTATGAATTGAATTATTCCCTAATTGAGAAAGTATGTTTGGATTTTGTTTTCTATACATAGAAACTATGAAATTATATGCTCAATCATAAGATTCACCTTGTCGCCAGAATTGTTCCACTCAAATATCTCTTGTCATGTGCTACTCTTACTGGTTGTACTGCGAAATGGGTTATGATCCTTAGTGAATTTGACATCTTTTATGTGGATCACAAAGTTATAAAGGGATAATTTATTGTAGATCAATTAGTTGAAGCACCTATTGATGGTAAACATCCACTCATAACAGATTTTCTAGATGAATTAGTCCTCAATCTTTCCCCGAGTACCCCATGGAAAATTTATTTTGATGGATCCTTTACTCAGAAAGGATCGGGGGCAGGAATCTTGTTTGTTACACCAAAAGGGGATCTCATCCCTAAATCTTATAAATTACATTTTCCTTGTACAAATAATATTACAGAATATGAATCCCTTGTACTTGGACTCCGTTAGGACATACAATGGAAGATTCTCAAATTTTTGGTACTAGGCGATTCACAATTGGTTATCAAACAAGTTATGGATGAATATCAAACAAAGGATGATAATTTTCTTCCCTATCACCATATAGTCAAGGACCTCAAACCACATTTCACTGAATTGGTCTTCTAACAAATCCCCTGGACAAACAAAAAAGTAGCTGATGCCATGGCTACTATTTTGTCCCTGATCACCATGTCAGAACACAATACACGACGTGAGTTTCTCATTGAGAATCTTATGGTCCCTGTCTGTGACAAACCAAATTCTAAAATGGTGTGTGAAATTGTTGACCCTAACTCCCCATGGTACCAAGAAGTATACTCCTACCTTCAGGATGGACATACCCCACTTGCCTTAACCCCTAATCAATGCAAAACCTTCATTCGTCACACTTCCTAATACACAATCGTCAGTGATACCCTTTTCCAAAAGAAATTTAATGGAATTCTTCTAAGGTGTCTGAATTTTGATGAAGCACATACATCCTTGGAGGAGGTACATCAAGGAATCTGTAGGGCTCACTCTAGTGGACTCACTTTGGCCAAGAAGTTGTTACGCACTAGATATTACTGGCCTACTATGAAACAAGATGCTTACAAATATGTCAAGAAATGTGTGCCTTGTCAGTAGCACGGTGATTTGATACATGCTCCATCTTAATCCCTTCAGCCCACCATCACACCTTGGCCTTTTTCCCATCGGGGTCTTGACCTCATTGGCCAGATTTTTCCTAATTCTTCCAATGGCCATAAATACATCCTTGCTACTACTGAGTACTTTACCAAGTGGGTCGAAGCTATTCCTCTCACCTACACCACTAGAAAATAGATCTCGAAGTTCATTTTGAACTATCTTATCTGTCGCTATGGCATTCCTCAGGACATTGTTATTGATAATGGAGGACCTTTCAAAAACAAGGATGTCATAGAGCTATGTAGGAAATTCAGCATTACCCACCATACCTCTTCTAAGTACTTTCCGCAAGGCACCAGTCAAGCAAAGGCTACAAATAAAACTATCCTTAAAATCCTCAAGAAAATAGTTGATGAAGATGGCCTTGATTGGCACCTTCACCTCAATCCCACCCTTTGGGCCTATCACACCTCCAATTGAACCCCCGCTGGATCCACCCCCTTTGCCCTTGTTTACGGAACTGAGGCTATTCTACCCATCAAAATTGAGCTCCCTTCCCTTAGAATTTCTCTCAAGAATATGTTGTTTGAAGAAGAATATAGAGTTACCCACTTGCAAGAGCTAGAACTCCTTGATGAGAGATGCCTCAATGCCCTAAACCACCTCCACATGTATTAAAATTGCTTCCACCTTCAGTTCAACAAAAGGATTAAACCTCATTAGTTTGAGGTTGGTGATCTTGTCTTGCATCACAATATGAAGAACCTCCAGAACCGTGACAAGAAAGGAAAATTTGAACCTAATTGGTTGGGGCCCTTCATCATCACAATAAATTATGGGTTCGACGCTTATCAGATTGCTTCACCAAAGGGAGATTCAATCCCTGATGTTGTAAATATTGTACATCTCAAGCGCTTCTATGCTTGATCCTTAAGCAGTCTGTTGTACAGCAGAAAACTATCAAAATCCAAAAAAAAATCAGAAAATCCAAAAATATCAAAAAATAAAACAAATCAATAAAAATCAAAAAATTCAAAAAGCATAAAAAATATTAAATCTTTAAAAAGTATTAAAAAAAAAGAAAAAGAGAAAGAGAAATAAATCCGTCCATCTATGAAAACCACTTCGGTGGCGCAATGGATAAGTACCATGCTGAAAACTTGTTTTAGGCGCCATGTGTAGTCAGATCCACCATCTATTTCCACCATCTTCCATACAGCCTCCATCACCTTCCATAATAAATTCACTACCCATATCTGTGTACGTAGTTCCCTGACCGTTTTCCACTTTTGCAATAAAATCGCATTCCCGCACGACTGAGCTTACCCCATCAACACTGAGCTTTATTCTAAACACAGTGACCACAAATGCTTCCAACAAATCAACAAACATATTGACTTTCCTAGTTTCGTTCTATTCACAAGAAATTGCCAGAGAATTCCCATTTCAATCAATTAATATCTTGCCCATCAGGATACATCCTTCCAGTGTTGGCTATTCTATCAATTCTCACATCAAAATTGTTTATGACAAGAACTTTTGGACTGAATGACCACTTGGTAAGGATGTCTTTTTGTTGATTTTATCTTTTGTTTCAATGTGGTCTTCTCATGATAGCCTCTATCTTTCATATCTTGGATTTTTATGGTGAGTACATGTTGGAATATGTGTCATTTGTGGTATGATCTTCTTGTCATATATTGTTAATGCATTTATGTTTTCTATTCAGTTATGACTATGTATGCCTCACTGGGGGCATGAATCCTGCATCTCAAATCCCTAAAAATATTTGGATGTATTGTGTCTCCTCATGAGAAACATTTCATAGGTCTCATCATACTTGATATCTTGCATTCTTGTTCCTAGAAACCTATTTGTATGAGAGTCTAGTTCACGCAAAGGAACCATGTCACTTGTGTTTTCTAGCACATGGTGCATAACTCCTTTTGCAAAATTAAACTAGGGTGTGCTCTCCAACATTAACATGATATAAATCCCACTGTCATCATATAGTTATGATTGTATTTTAGCTAGGTCATATTGCACTTTTCATTTTGTTCTTGGCAAGGCTTATGTTTATTCCCCCTATCCAGCTACCTAGGTGATTCTATTAGACCTATTTGATACACACAAAAATAGTGTCCTCGTATGTCCCATTTTGCATTCATTCATTAGGTTAATATACTATTCACTAAGTCCATTCATTAATCATTACTCATTATAGTTGCATTTTTACTTCATTCATTACTCATTAATCATTATAGTTACATATAGTTCCATTCACTAATTATCCATTACATTAATCTTTGTAGTTGTATTGTTAATCCATTAAAATCATTCATTTTAGTTCATTCATTTTAAGTCCATTCATTACACATTTACATTGCATCATTATACATAATATACATCCATCTATAAGCATTTCACATATATCATATGCATCTCATCCCTGCATCACAAATAGGTTAGCATAATCATATAACCTCATCTCATCCTGCATGTCACTCATAAACATCATATAGACATATAAATTCGTAACACATCATATCCATCCTGCATAAACATTACATCATGTTATAACATAAAATAGATAATCATCAATAAAAGTCCATGTATATAAATTCCATCATATGTCAGCATCTCAAAATGTCATACAAAAATATGTATCAAAAATAGTCTAATAAGAGTCATCACACTGGTTGTGATGGCCCCGCACCCCTGCTAGGATGAGGTGGTAATCCCACTAAGCCCTGGGAATCATGACCTGTACTCCGGGATAAAGATCTCTCTGAGTACAGTGGATCTTGCTCTGCCTCTGGTACAGCTCTATGATATAAAGTCATGTAATACAAGGCCTCTCATCCTCTCTTGTCGGCCTCCCTCTGTGCTACAAATGCATCTGCTAGCACCTGTCCCAACCCCGCTATTGTGCCTGCATCACGAGCTATATTTTACTCTGCTCTATAGCCCTCTGCTTGTATCTGCATAGCATCTCACTATGCTTTCAAAGTTTCCATCTACACTAACATGGCTACCAGCTCCTCCCCAGCACCCCCTCTTGTCCACCCATCCCAAACTCTCCACTATCTACCCAGGCATGTTATAGGTCTAATGCCCTTTGTGCACCGTCACCCTGAGCTGTCTTTGCTACTAACACCCACTATACTTGAGCTACATTTGTCTGTAGACTACTGGTTGTAGCCTAGGAGGTGGCCAATAGTCCCTATAGTCTCAGAACTTCTATCTATGAAGTGGTCTCCGTCACTTGAGAGGTGGCCAACAATCCCTATAACCTGAGGGTCTCTTCCTATCTGCTAGTCTCAGTCACCTGAGATATAGCCAATAACCCCTACACTCTCCTAAGCTCAGTCCATAGATTTTCATGCTCTACCACTACTATTTCATGTACATCCTGGGCTATGTGCCCTGTCGGTGGCCCTTGTCCCTATCCTAGTGGCCCCTGTGGCCCCTGTGGCCCATGTCCTTGTGCCTATCCCTGTATGTCTGGGACCACTGGTGGCTTCCTCCCTGCAGGTATCTCTACCTATCCCTGTTGCCTCTGAGCTGCTACTCTCAACTAGGACTCTCCTACCCCCAGCCCCTCCTCCATCTCCTCCCTCCTCATCCCCATCATCTTTTTCATGTCCTCCTCCGTCCTCTCCCTACCTAGGATACTCATCTGCTTGTATCACACCTGGAACTATGAATCTGATAGGCCTATGGGCTTCCCACCACTATGCATATGCTGGAATGACTCCAGCATCATGTAGTGACTCTCATTCTATAATCCATGGCACCTTGATCATGCCCATCCATGATCCCCAAGCTCGTCGCAAGTCTACTCCCATCCCCCAAATATTGCCCACCTCCCGAGTCACCAAGGAATGAGGAAATCCATTTGGCATGGCCTCCTGAACTATCCCATCTTTCATTATACCCTCGATGACATGTACCTAGCTATCATGTAAGTTGTCCGCCCTATCAACCAGTAATTCATCTGTACAAATATGAGATAATATGAGTCATAATGCCCATCCTCAGCGTATCCATCCTGCTATGGGACCTGGTGGCCCCATGCCTTGCACCCTGCATATGGTGCCCACTAAATGTCACCCATTTTGTCTAAAGTCTGATGCCAATATCCAATCGAGTCTAGAGACATGTATCTAATCAATGGCATATATCTGCAGGCAAATGAGTCATAAGCATGTCTAGTCTCATGTGTACAAATTGGCTATGACAACAATATGCTCCCATGCCCATACCCGTAACAATGTGCAGCCTACTCCTAGTGCCCTACCCTTACGATAGGCACACATGTGTAGATCATAATACAACTGTCTGAAGATAGTGTATCCCCAGCAATATTGGTCCCCGTCCTCCACCATGCTGCTCACTACCCGTGCCTAGCTGATAGGGAATCCCTTCCCTGCATAGTCTAGCATCAATTGTCCTCCAATCAGCCCTGCCAAATATAGTGCCACCTATCACAATAGTGGCTATGTTTCCATCGTGCCAGCCCATGAAATCCACTAACGTGAAGTCGGTATCTCTGCATAACTCCTCCCAAAGGCCATCTCCATGTGAGGCTCTGACATCTCAAAGTAGTACTCGGGTATCATCCCCTGAATTGACACTCTATAAATCCTCCACACATCGTGAAGAGTAATAGTAGCTTACCCTATGGGGAAGTGAAAGCTCAAAGTAGTACTATGCCACCACCTGATCAATGCCAACATGAGTGTATTATACACTCTCAAGTGGGGCCAGAGGTGAACATGCTCTAATCTAAACAAAGTGACTATCCCCAAATCCTCTATCATCAACTCATGCTCCAACACCTTCGTGACTGGATAGCACTCCCTACCTAGAAGGTAATTGTATCCTCCTGCATCCACCATATACCCATGTCAGACATTAAATAGCATTCTGGGGCATCGAACAATGTTGCTAGCCTGATCTGGGGCATCAAAAAATGCTCCCAAACCCTCCCCTATCTCTCGTTTCCTTTTTTTTCCTCTGTTCCTAGGTCAATCAATGGAGATGACCATTTACCCTTGTAGACGGTGGTTCTTTGCAGCT
Source organism: Thuja plicata (assembly GCA_018584345.1). Classification (NCBI taxonomy): domain Eukaryota; kingdom Viridiplantae; phylum Streptophyta; class Pinopsida; order Cupressales; family Cupressaceae; genus Thuja; species Thuja plicata. Next base: position 691,250 of record MU228207.1, read on the forward strand.
GTCGATCTGCGGAGATAGCGGTTTAGGCCTCTGCCCCTTTTTCACACAGATGATAGAGTTCTTACACTGTTGTCTCCGCCCTTTTTTCCCCCCTCCACTCTGCCCTCACAGATGGTGGTTGTGTGATCTTTGTCTGCATAAATGTCAATTGCCGATCAACCATCTATGAAGATGCTGATCTGTCAATCACCATCTGCACAGATGATAGTTAGGCGACCACCCTCTGCATTGCGCGCTAGTTTGGAGTGCATTTTGGGTGCCATAAATGAAAAAAAAAATAATAAATACATAATTGACTAGGAGGCCTTCGACTACTCACTGGTGGTCTGACGTTCGCAGGTTGATGATGGATCCTGACTCACTCTCCAAGCTGCACATGCTCTCAAATCGTTGCCATCGCTTCTCTCTTCTTCCATATTTTTTCTCCCCGTGAGTGAAAATGACTTCTCTTTGGGTCCCGATGGAGTATTTATAGCCCCTTGGGGCCCGTTTCTTCCATCCTTCTCCCTGTTTCCCACTCTGGTCCCCATTTTTTCTCTATTTCTTTTAGACACGCCATGCAATTGGTCTTCTTTCCCTCTCTTCCTGCTTTTTTGAGAAAATTTTATTTTTTCTTATTATTTTCTCAAAAGGGCACACTCCTCCACTCTCGTCACCTTAGGATTTCCTGACCTTTCAGGGGGATCTTATTTTCTTTTCTTTGAAGCGATGCCACTTCCGATGCCACATCAAAGAGGGGCAAAATGTAGACGTCTAAAATCATCCTTATATTAATTTAATTAATATTCCCATAACATTATAGTTCATTTTAATTAATTATATTTGTTATATTCTTCTATCTATTTAATTAATTAATTTAATTAAATATGATTCATCTTCATTATATTTAAATCTTAATTTAAATATTTTTGCCTCTTTTAATGTATTAAATCTTATTTATATACATTCCCTTCATTTATCCCTTTAAAATAAATTTATAATTTATTTATTCCTCCACATGACTTAATTCTACTAAACCATAATTAATCTAAATCTAATTTGGATTAAACTAATTTGAACCTAGATCCTACCCTACCTCACATTACTCTCACCAAATAGACCTACTTACTAATTAACTAAGGTTAATTAGGCTAATTTCTTGATTCCTACACATATTAGTCTTAATTATTTGCTCACACGTGTGAGAAAATTTCCAAAAATTAACTTTTCCAAATAATCCTAATTTGGTGCCAACAAGGTTTCTTACAACCTTGATGAAACTTTCTTACACTTTCTAAAAGTGTTTTATTGGACAAAAACTCTTACACCTCTTTCAAGATCCTTCACATGTGTACTTTAAGTACACCTTGACCTATCACATCACAAGTTTCTCACACTTATGTGATCAAACTTGGCCTCTTGCGTGGCTTATGTGTCCCTCATGTTGCACCTATGTGGATGCCACATGAGCTCCACATCATCCAAGCCCTCTCTCTCCTCCAAAAAATTTATAAATAGAGGTCATTGTCAAGAGAAAATCATCTCCATTTTATGCATTGTTATCATGCTAGTTTAGCTCTAGAATTCTTAGTTCATGTTTATGTTTTATGCTCTTAGTTCATTTTGATAATCTAGATATTACATCTTAGGATAATTGAATGAATCTACTTTCTTAGTTTAGATCTTGCATATCATCTTAATAGTAGTATTTGCATCTTCATCATGGTGAGAGCTTAAGACAAGCTCTCAATACTTGTTTCTTGAGTTCTTCACTCATTCTAGTCATTTAGCTTGCATTCTTGATCATCAAAGTGGGATTTTAATATTGTGTTGGGAGAGCACACCCACATAATTCTCTGAGATAAAATCAACAAGGCATTGGGTACCCTTGTTTAGCTCATCGAAGGTTGTGATGGAATTCCTTGTTTTGGAGTATGTCTAGAAATGTTAGTATGTTTTAATGATTTATATCTCTAACATTTGCATGTCTGAGCGTGCTTCCAATAGGTAGGTTTCCAGAACATACAGTTCCCTAACCTTGATAAACTTGTCACAAATAGAAAGATTTTCAAAAAACATTTCTTAAAGTATTTGGAAGATATGTGTAACACATTTTTTAGTTATTTTAAAATTTAAATTATATATTTTTATTAAATTTAAGAATTGGGAAAAATGAAATCTAATATATTATTAATATTATATGTCATATAAAGACTTTGAATTTATGTTCTTGATGCTAAATTTGGAATACCGATTATAATAAAATTTATTAAATCTTGAACGTGAATATTGATTTAGAATTATAGTTAAACATTCTTAATATATAACTAATTGTTAAATATTTATACAGTCTACATGGTTAAACATAGTTAAACATTAATATTGTTTAATTAACATGGTTATTAACTTATTTATTAATCTATGATTCTTCCCATGGGATGATGAAGTGTCAGGTGAGGTGGCCCTAAATTGAAAAAATCCTATTGATAAATTATAATGGGACACACAGCAAGTGATAGTGACAACGAATACCATCGTCTATTGGATGAGAACAGATCAACTGTTTAAGGTGTATTTCAGGCTGAATGTGGGAATGATAAACATTTTCTGCAACCTTCCTTCATAAATGAGACACGTATCATTGAACGTCCACCTAGAAGATTTAATTAAGTATAGTTCAATTGTAAATTTGTTAATATACACTTAATAAAGTGTAATAAGCTTTATTTTGGGCAGAAGTTGTAAAACATTAAAATGTCTTGAAAACATTCCAAAAAAGTGACACATGTGACGTGTCACACTATCAGTCCTCGGAAAGAAAGGCTATGTCTCATTGGATGATGACATGTGAGGTGACTAGGCTGCCAAACTAGAAAAAATCCTATTGATGATAGGACTCAAGATAACTGACGCTGGATATTGACATCTGTTGGATGAGCACATATCAATTGCCTAAGGTGTATTTGGGGATGAATGTGGAAACGATAACCATTTTTTGTAAAATTCCACTTGAAATGAGCCACGTGTCATTGAACATTATGACTTGTCCTACAATAAATTATAAACATTTAATGAAGTATAGTTAAATTCTAAATTTGATTGTACAATTAATTAAGTGTAATAAGATCTCTTTGGGAAGAAGTTATAAATGATTAAAAAGTCTTCAAAAAGATTTCAAAAAAGTGACACGTGTGACTTGTCATATTGTTAGTCTTCAAAAAGAAGAAATAAACTTATTTCCCTGAGGCTAATAAACTCTATTTTGGGAAGAAGTTATAAATGATTAAAAAGTCTTCAAAACAATTCTGAAAAAGTGACACGTGTGACTTGTCATATTGTCAGTCTTCAAAAAGAAGCAATAAACTTATTTACCTGAGGCTACGAATAGTGATTAATAATAAATTATAAAATTCTAACATGATTCTACAAATTTTTCCCTTTAGGTTTGAACCTTTTGAGGGTTTTGAAGCTAAGGGACTCATATTGGTATTTTGAATCTTGGACAAACTAGTTAATCAAGGGAGATTCAAAAATGACTTCTATAGTGAGGAATGCAACAAAGTCTATCTATGCCAGTCAGCTCAAATAGAAATTCTAGGTAAAATCCAAAACACCTACATCCCGCATTTTTAATTTTTGAATCTTGTGGTTTATCGTTTAGATTGTAGAACTATAATTAGAGTTTTATTGTTCAACTTGAGGGTTAGCATTTTTAGGCTTTTAGTTACTATCTATCTAGCATTATTTTGAACCAGTACCAGCGATGGGGAAACCAAATAGTACAACTAAAACTAAAAGCCAAGAAAATGAGAAAATAGACTTAACCAAACTAGTTAAAAAATAGGTTTCACTGATGAATAACATGATATTTATGATCCTATTATCTGTGGAAAAAAGAAAAGCATAGAAATTAGATATGCATTGTCTAATAAGTGGAGATATCCAAACAAGGGAAATTATACTATTTTTAATACAATGTTAAATGTAATTACAAATAAAATTGCATCGTGGGTTATTGGATTGGGACACATGGTGTTACTTCAATTATTCCCTTGCCTAGAAATTGTCATGGTCTGTGCCCAAAATTATGATGAATGTAGAAAATAAATTGTCAATAAAAATACTCAAGAGGCAATTTTATCCATAACCGAGGGAGAATTTGCTTGTTTGTTGGACCTAGGGTTTGAAGCACAAAACTCAAATGTCTACATTGACCTAATAAAGCTAGTACAGGACTATGAGAGAGTAGATGCCAATTATAAAGATTCACATGTCAAAGGTCTAACAGTGTGGTGCTTGATTGGATCAGAATCATAAGCCTCCTTATGATTATAATATTTGTGTGCCATGGGTTCAAGATACTATTTCCTGGTTAACATTTTTCTTGGGATTAGAGAATAATAGAAAAGTGGGTGCCAACCTTCTTGAAATGATTTATCCATTGTGTAAGTGAACCAGTAAGATATAATTTTGTTGTGCACAATGTTTAATCCATGCAAAAATTATTACTAATGATTAAAAGAGGTTTATGTAAGACATTTAGGTTCACAACCTACTTGTTCTATCTTCTTCTAGAAAAGTATCATGCAATAATCAAGACCAACAAGTTTCACATTCAGGTCTATAAGATTGATGAGAAGAATAAGAATAAAATGGAGTGTCCAATATATGAATGGACACCTAAGATAAGGATACATGATATTAGAAAGAGCTAAAACCATTTTTTAGACTTATTTTTGGCACCAATGTATCATGAAATTACAAGTACTCTAATGCCTAGATTGTTTGTGTCTTTTAGAGATTGCATTAAAGTTGAAAGTCAAATATAATTGGACGACTAGTTTTTTATGGAAGAATAAACTGTGTTAACATTTTACCGTTTAGAAGTAGAACCCTACAAACTTCCAATACATGTTACAGAGAGGGTATTTGCATCAGAATATGTATGGAAGATGGAGAGCACAAATTTACTCTTTCATGGTTAGCAAAAGAAGACCATATTTCCTTCGAAGCCTTTCTCATGTGGAGGGTTCACATTTGAGAGAAAAGAAATCAAAGTGGCACATTATTTTTTGACAATTTTTAGCTTTGATGTTGATAGTTAGTGGCAGTATGATCCAATCAGCATCATTGAAACAAGGCTTAAGACGAATAAGAACTCTGCAAGAAAATTTCAACATGAAAGTAAACTATTTCTAGAAAAGTTTAAAAACATGGACTCCTAGGATGAGGAAAAAAAAGACAGAGAACTATGTTGCTGACAATGATATTTCAATAGAAGGATTGTCATCACAAATTATGACATTGCACACATAGAGAACAACAGAGCAGGCCAGGACATTTTACAATTTCTACCAAAAAGTTTCTAATCCATCTAAAAAAACTATTCCACAAAATATAGTGTAACAATGTAAACATAAAAATTAGGCTTAAAGAAAAATTACCGATTTCAGATTATGAGGAAGAACCTTGGTGAATCAAATACCTGTGCAGATCTTTAATAAATCAAAGAGGATGAAGAGTTTAGAAAATTGTGGAATATGGAGCATCCCACTGAAGCATACCATAAAAGTGATATTGAAGATAATGAGTATGAGATTGAGGTTAATTTGAATCCCACAACCACTCCAATAGTTACTAAAGTATACAAAATTAAGTGGAGTTGATGAGTCCATGAGAGAAAAATATAGAAAAGGGGCAACCATTATAGAAAAAATGGGTTATCAAGGTCCTAGTGGTCTGGATCCCAAAGGAAAAGTCCCTTCGTTTGTAATTAAGACACAATTTCAACGAAGATGTGGTCACAAATTAGTCCTTGGAGTTGAATCATCAAATTCATCATAGAAAGGTACTACTCAATCTCATAGGCTTGCATATTGATTTGTTAGAGCTTTAAATCCACCTTGTGCAGACACTCAGATTCAATCACAACCACTAGCAGAACATGTTATTCCTATTAGTGGTGAATCAAGTTCCACTACCACTATGGGGATGACATGGATACTAATACTAGTTTCCATGAACAAGTGCATAAACAAGATATCTCTCACAAAATTCCAATAGTAGTAGATACTATACAGAACCTCAGTGATTAATGCATTGTAAAGAAGCAAAAGGTTATGACAATAATGCCAATGGTGAGTACAAATTAAACTATATCAATTTCCACTCCAAATGTTTTGTTTGTAGCTTCAGAACAAACCCCTTAGAAGAGTCCAAAAACTCCACTTGCTAGTGATAGTGGGATAGGATTAGCAATGGGTGTTGCTAATCCTCAGAATGCATTAGTTATAACCACAAGGTGGGGGAAAATACATCACTGCAAGTACTATTTCACCTTTCAAACATTCAATTGCCTCAACAACATCATATTTTTGTTACAATGATTCCCTAAATAGATTTGTGCAAAGAAGAAATATGAATAAATAAAATAAGAAGACATTGAAGATGGATGCACTTGTTGCAGCTTGTGAGGAAAAACCTACATCGAACAGGGTATTTCCCATATATATGACCCAAAAAAATAAATGATGGAGTTCATGGTTTTTATACCCCTAGCTAAAGATAAAAATCCACCATAGAGTCAGATAGATCCCTCTAAATTTTACGTTAGCACCCTCCAAATGGATTTTTCCAAAGTTAAACATGTGGACAAAATCAATGTGTCAAAAAAGACCAATCAAGTGATCTACAGTTCACTGCTCAAGGTGGAGAGAGAGACAAGTAAGCTGGAGAAACAAATAGAAAAGTTACGGGCAAACATGGAAAATGAAAAACCAAAGAGGAAAGAAATAGATAACAAGGGTAATGAAATATAGAAAAGGATAAAAACTCCCACCTCTACAAAAGTAATTGCAGAGAAAGAATAGACGGAGGCAGAACTAAAGCAACTAAGGGAAAAATTGGATTCTTCTTCTATGGAAAACAAAAATTTATAGAACAAATTGGAGCATGAGAGAGAAAAAGAAAAATAGTGGGAAGAGAAAAAAGAGGAAATAAGAAAACATAGTGAACACCAGTTATCAGAATTGAGAGAAGAGCTATAGAAGGAAAATGCTACAATTAAAACTTCCCAATACAACTTGAATGAAAAAAGTAAAAAATACAAGCATATAAAATAGGAAATTTGGGGGAAAATAATGCAGAGTGAAAATTTGTATGAATGGTTTGAATTGAATGATAGTCTGAGAGAGATTTTTGGGAAGCTCAAAGAGCACACTGAGAAGAACAAAAATATTTATTCAAAAGAGAATATTTCAAAAAATATTTTGCAAGAAGTCTAGAGTGCTAGTGACATCCATTTGGAATCCAAGGGAAATAGCAGTCACGTTCATGCCTCAGTAAAGGCATCATTCTATCATTCAAAAATTTCAAAAACTAAGGGAAGGACACAAAATTCTGGAGAAAGTTGGGAAAATGATCGTGAAGCTTAATGAAAAGACAATCAAATTCTTGAAATTGGTTTGCCAAATTTTGTTGACACATCATTGCAATTCATTACAAGAGAATCTTTCAAAAAAGGTTTGAGGAAAAAATGAATTTTGAATTAGACAAGATTCCTAAGGACACAACTCATCACAACTCTCTGAATTACATCAAACCATTGACAACTTTGTATGAAGTATTGGATGAAATGGTGGTTTCAAGTCAATCTTCTGAATATGGATTGCTGATGATCTTGTAGGTGACTCACTGTACTTTAAAATAAATTGAACTTCCATCAGACATAGAGTGGAGCACCCTAAAAAAAATGGCACAAACATCTCGTCAATCATAGTATGTAAAATTAATCTTAAGGTTTTGTGCCATAATGCTATTCTCTATATTTAATTTTTCATGGATTGAATTAAGTTTTAAGTTTGAACTCTATTTTTTGAATAGGAGAAATGTAACAATTTCTAATCTACTAATTCAACCTATGATGTTCATAGATACATTAAGGCTTGTACAATTGTACTCAAGTTGTGATACTAATTTCGGTGTTGAGTCTTCACATGTTTCAAATCAACTTGAAGTTGTTGTTTCTCCCTTGTTTTTTATAAAAGGGAATTCAAGGTCATTTGCAAAGGGTTCTAAAATTTCGTATTTACTTTCGCATAGACAATCACACAAAATTGTGTATTGAATGAATTGTATCATATGGATATATTTTGAAATAATTAATGAAAGTCTCAACATGTCTAAATAAACATCACCCTATCAATAAACACATTACACTCTTTTATTCTTCTATTTTCTATCTGAAAATAGAAAGTTTAAAAGTGCAATTGTAAATCAATATTAAATTTTAATTGCAAAAAGTAGACAGACACATAAAATATCATCAAGTTATCAACCACAATAATATATTTTTTAATATGAATGATGAGATATAGTAATAAGATTAATAAATACCTAGGAACTGCTAGTGCCAAATCTCTTAAAGTTGTCATTCCTCCTCAATAAATTCAGAGCTTCCTTGATTTTGGTCAATGTTTTCTTCACTTTGAGTCTGCATACCTCCATTGAACTAAATCTCAATGCTACCAGTACATGATTCAATTGTTCCATTGTCACTTTGGTTTGAAGTATTTCCCAAACCTCTTCTTTCACATTTGGACCTCCATATTTTCAGTGCCCTATCGTAAGAAAAAGTGTGGACATCATACCTAGATGTATAGAGTGTCAAGAAATTTTCCAAATTCTTCTCTAGTTTATTTATTAGCTTTGATTTTAGGAACCCCAAAGCACTAAAATCTCTCTCATCCTCCACTAAACTCAATATCATTGTAAGACATACATCAAAAAAGTTGAAATATTTTGATATTGAATCACGCAACACTTTACTATGACTTAGATTTGTCTAAAGCATTGTTATTATTCCTTCTTTGTGGGGTTTCTCCATTATTTCATATTGTTCCCTCATATTGTATGCAAAATGGGCTGATTTATCTCTAAGAAGAGTTTCATTTAAAATTTTGTTTATAGTTACTATGTTGAATTCTTCATATTTGCAAACATTGTTTTATCAAAGTCAGTATCCTAGTTAAAAAATCAATTGAACTATTGAGAGACCAATATTGAGGAAACACATTAGACATGGCTTCAAGTAGTTTCTCAAGAGGGAATCTGGTTCTAATCTATGAGGAAAGATCATAGGAAATTTTCTTCACAGAAGCAGTTATAGACTCAACAATCTTGTTAAACTCTTCCCTTGTAACGCTTGCTAGTCACTTCTTGGGGTGCTTTCCTGGTTCCTCGGGATCGACCATGGAAAATTAGTGTGTTAGTATCTAGACTCCGTGTACAGTGGCACATAGCTCCCTGTTTGCATCGATCTATAAAAAATTATCAGGATTGTTCAAATCTGCGAGTGTCTGCTACTTCAAAAAAATTTCATCAGATAATATATGTTGACTTCAATAGAGATTATCGAGGGTGATGCATGTCATCTTACACAACTTAGCATATTTTGCAATATACATATCTCTTTGCTCAGATTTTTTCATAATATTCCTCATTTTCTCTAGCATGGGGAGAAGAGTTGCTAGAGCTAAGAGTGTCTCTATAATACTTAACCTCCAAAGCAGGTTAGGAAATTTTTCTTGGTCTGATTCATCACGATTTGTGTGAAATATTCCAATCAAGGATGGATATTTGTAAAAAAAATTGATGCACAGGTCCATCCAAAGATATCCATCCAGTATCATTGTCCTTAAGAAGCTTGTTCCCATCAGCTATTCCATCAACAAAGTATTAAAATTCCATGTATCATTTGGGACTTTGACAGAAGTGTGAGTAGATATCTCTGAGTAAATGTTCATTTTTTTTACTGGAGCATTCTTGCTCACAATTCGAGAAGATAGATTCATTATGTGGTTCATGCAGTGAATGCTAGTAATGTAGGGTGCACAAAAATTTTCCATCTTTGTGCAAACACCTCTCCTGTGACCTTGAATTACTGAATCTCCATCCACTCCAACACACACCAACTCTTGGGCAATTTTCATGTCATCCATACTTCCATATTCAATTAAAGAACTCTTTACTAGTTGAAATACCCATGAAGTATTATCTAGTATCGTAACTTCATCTAAAGACAATTTATTATGCCCTACATACCTGTCCCTACATTTTGTTGGAAAAATGTTGGGTTCCCCTTTTTTGCTTTTGGTTCTTCCTTTGTTTATGTTCAGTCTTCTTTTTTTTTCTCTGGCTTTTGCCTTTGCGCAGCCATTTTTCTGTTCCCTTTTGGTCTTCCTTGCTCTAGGGTCAGTCCTGGAGTGTTTTGTTTCTTTGTGCCAGCCAGATTTTGGACTCCGGGCTTCTTGTATCATTGCTTCCTTTTTATTTAGAGGGTGTGGTTGCATGGGATTACTAGACCCAGGATCTAGAGGTTTTCCTTTTCCTTATGACTTGCAGAAGGAAGTGGTACATTTTCACCTAAAGGGTATAAATTGGGTTTCACTTGTCATTTTTACAATTACCATCAACAAATTACCCTCAGAGAAATTAAGAGAAAATTGTGCATTTAACAACGAGCTAAGTGAAATTTGCTTGGAGAGATTGACAGTGATTTAGAACTCAGACCTTTGTGCATTCAAGCCATCCTGCGGTGTTCTAAGCATATTCATGGGTTTCCAAAGTTGTTCGTCTATCGAGCACCTCCCGTGCCCTTGTTAGAATAATAAGCAAAAAAATGCAAATATTAACACATAGAAGAGAGCACAATAACACAAAAATTTAACATGGTTCACCCAATCCCTAGGCTACATCCACCAACAGAGAGTCCAATGTCTTTATTATTATCCAGTGATTACAATCCGAAACCTGCAACTCAATACTGCCACAAGAAGCAACAAAATCCCTCATACAATGAATCTCAAACCCTAAGCCCTTTTCACAAGTATTTTTTACTTAACCTAATCAAGGCAAAAATACTCTCACTAATAGAAAATTGATGCCTCAGGACCCCACAAGGGGCTCCGCCCCTTGACTCTGAGCTTGGGGGCGCTGCCCCCAATCCCCTGTAGATAAGTCTGGGGGAAAACCGCATCGAAAGAACCTAACATACATAACAGTCTCCCACTTGGAGACTGATTAGACTCCAAAAAAATATCCTCCTACTTGGATACTGATCGACCAAACCTGTAGCTCCCACTGGAATAAAGAAACCACCCTGGACTCTGTTGTTCTTTTATTTTGTTCAGTCTAGAAGACCAACTGAAGTTGAAGAGGAATTTAGCTTCTCCCTTGTCACTGTTTTTGTAAACATGTCTGTTGGATTATCATCTGTATGTATCTTCTCCAAATTTAACTATCCATCATCCAAAAGTAACCGAATAAAATTATATCACAATTGTATGTGTTTTATTTTTTAGTCTTCCCATGGATGTCCCAATTCTTCCATGAAGAATTGAAGCTATATCATCTCCTTGGCTGCCTCTATAGCAGCAACATACTCTGCCTCTGTAGTGGATAACATATTCACCTTTTGTAACTGATAAATCCAACTCACTTCTATCCCACCAACAATAAATACATAACCTGTAGTACTCCGTCTGGTATCTATATCTCTTGCCAAATCTGAGTCAACATAGTCATTAACAGTAGTAGATGAGCCCCCAAAGTGTAAACACTTATTGGATGTACCTCTCAAATATCTAAGAATCCATTTGACCGCATTCCAATGCTCAATCCCAAGGTGACTCATATACCGGCTAATGACTCCCACTGCATGAGCAATATCTGGCCTAGTACGTACCATAGCATACATTAATCTCCCTACAGCTGAAGCATAAGGTATCTTGGACATTTTTGCCTCTTCTTCTAGTGTCTTTGGACACATTTCTTTAGTCAATTTAAAATGACCAGGCAAAGGTGTAGTGACAGCTTTGGCATCCTTCATGCAAAATCTCTGCAACACCTTTTCAACATAATCAACCTGAAATAGAGTTAATTTTCTGTTCTTCCTATCTCTGCAAATTTTCATGCCAAGGATTTGTTTTTCTGTCCACAAATCCTTCATAGAAAAAGATTTTTCTAACTATTGTTTCAACCCCTTAATATGATCCATGTTAGATCCAGCTACAAGCATATCATTAACACATAAACATAAAATAATGTAGCTGTCATTATTTAACCTCTTGAAATAAACACAATGGTCAGAACTACATTGAGTGTATCCATTCTCATTCATAAAAGTATCAAATTTAATATACCATTGCCGAGATGCTTGCTTCAAGCCATATAAACTTTTTTGCAATTTGCACACTAAACTCTCCTTACCCTTGACCTCAAATCCCTATGGTTGTACCATATATATTTATTCATTCAAATCACCATGAAGAAAGGTTGTTTTAACATCAAGCTTCTCTAAATACAAATTTTCAGTAGCCACAATACTTAAAATTGTATGAATAGAAGTCATTTTAACAACTGGAGAAAAAATCTCATTAAAATCAATACCATGTTTCTGTGCAAATCCTTTTACGACCATTCTGGCTTTAAATCTTTTCTTACCTCCATCTTCTTCTTTCAACATGTAAACCCATTTATTCTGCAAAGCCCATTTACCTGCAGGTAACTTACATAAATCCCAAGTCTGATTTTTCAGCAAGGAGTCCATTTCATCTGCCATTGCAAACTCCCACTGATGTTTTGTATCCACTTGCATAGCTTCATTATAAAATTCAAGTTCACTAGCATCAGTTAATAAGATAGAATAAAAAGAAGGTGAAAATATATCTGGAGGTCTACTTAGCCTTGTTGACCATATAGCATTCACTAGGGTGTGTGGTATTTGTTGTTTCTATAGTTGCAGAGCATAAGGAATTTCTGGAACATTATCATTAGGAATATCATCCAGCACTACATAATCATTTTATTTCTTCTCATGCTGCTGCAACAGATCTTTGTACAATACTTTCTCATTGAATATGACATCCCTACTTCTTACAATTTTATGATTTTAAAAATCCCAAAGCCTATAACCAAATTCATCAATGCCATATCCAACAAATATACATTTCTTAGATTTAGCTTCCAGCTTGGTTCTATTTTCAGAATCTATATGTGCAAACACTTCACAACAGAAGGTTCAGAGAAAAGAATAACTCACCTTCTTACCTACCCATACTTCCTCTGGGATACCACAACCCAAGGGAGTAGAGGGACCTCTATTTATCAAATATACAGTAGTATTTAAAGCCTCTACCCACATTTTTAGGGGGAGCCTAGCATGCAACCTCATGCTCCTAGCACGTTCCATTATTGTCCTGTTCATGCGTTCAGCCACTCCATTTTCTTGTGGAGTCATTGGAACTATTTTCTGTCTATGAATACCAGTAGAGGCACAATAATCTTCAAATTATTTGCTGCAATACTCACCACCATTATCATATCTAAGACATTTTAATCTTTTTCCAATCTCATTTTCAACCTGTAACATAAAAAAATAAAGAGATATGATGATGGATGATTGATTGATGATTTTTATTTGTTATGTTACTAAAATCTAAAGGAGGAAAATTGTGGTTTAGGAGGGTTTGAATTTTTAATTGTTATTTGTGTTGATTGTATATTGCAATTGTGATTGTGATTAAGGGAAGATAAGATGCTCCTTTCTTTCACCCTCGAATACACAAATAGGAGATCCAACTTTGATCAACCCCAAAGGATTAATACACAAATGAATCCAATATTTGGAAAGAGACCAAGAAAGGGGATCTTAAATTTTGTAAATTTATTGATTAATATGATTAATGATAGTAATTGAAAAGAATAGGAGAAAGTACTAACCTTACAAAGTGGCAAATCAAAGATTGTTGTTTTTTGAGATGTGTAGACTGTTTCTAGAGATGTTGATAGTTGATACCGAACCAGAACAGAGAGACAGACAAAACCTAGAAATCTTTTTCCGTTCTAATGTCATCTTATGAAAAAGGTTGACCCTGTACCACTTTTGACAACTCGATCAACTCAACTCTGAAAGTGTCCCTGTTTGCATAGTCCAAAAGAAATCTGAAAAGGGTATTGAGATCTGGCCTTGGATTTACAGTCCCGAACCTATACCTACAAGAAAAATGTTTGTTTTTTGTTGGGGAGTGGTTTTCCTTAGTCAAACCCCAATTTAGGAACTAACCTTGAAATCAATAAAGTATGGAAAGCTAACAAGTAGTAGAATTGAATCTAATAGTGAAGCTATGATATTCAATAGGTATGCTAATGTAATCCAAATGTAGCAAGTATGTAAATATGAAAGCATGGACTTTAGAAACCATAAAACTCCATGATTATATACTTGTAATCCACCTTGAAAGAGTTTTGAGGATGCAGAAAGGATCTTGAATGAAGATCACACCATCATGATGGCTAGATCTAGGGTTTGAATGATGAATCTTAAATGCTTGAACCAAATCCCTTCAAAGGCTTGAAAGCTTGAATCCTTGATCTTCAATGGAGAACTTGAATTCTTAAGAGGAAGAATTGAACACCTTGAGAGCTTGAGAACATGTGGAAAAATGGATGCTTGAACAAAGTCTTGATCACCTCTTATCACTTAGTTGACAGTCGATAATGCTTAGAGAAAAATGAGAGAGAAGGCTTCCTTTTATATGAAATTAGGGCACAATCTTCTAAGGAGGCCTACATAGGATAATTAAATCATCATTTAAGCCTTTACCCCTAGGATACGACCTATATTAAATATAATTTAGGAATCAACCAATTCAAAACCCGAAACAGCTGACCCGGAAGCGGGAGAGAACTTTTTGCAAAGACCGACATCCGGAAAACTGTGGGATTCTGGGTTTGGGACCTTGGGATAGGGTCAAGGTCAGCCCTATCCTAGGTTAGGATCAAGGTTGATCCTATCCTAGGTCAGGGTTGAGGTCGACCCTGTCCTAGGAGGTCAACCCTATCCCTGAATCCTGGAAACACAGGTCTGTATCCCAGAATGCAGAAATTAGGTTAGAAAATGGTGGAAAGAATGGAAGATCAGGGGGATGATGTGATGGAGGTAAAATATATCCCCTAAGGAGGGATAAACACTCTTAACATGGAAGTTCTTTCATTTTAAGATGATACATTAAGCCCCCACTTTAGCAGGAGTACAAAAATTGAACGTGCTCACGGTAAAGTTAGAAGAAAGAGATCCTGGTGGATTGCAATCAAGATAGAATATCACTAAGCCAGGAACATGAGCCCCCAGACTAAGGATTCTAGCTTATCATACATACATAAAGATATGGAAAGTAAATAACATTCAATCATAGAAAACATATATGACAAGATAAGTAAGACAAGAACAACACTACTGATAAAATAGCTCCACGATCTAATCCTACTAGCATGAAAGCGAAAGAGAGAAAATAGAAAGTGATTACCTCACCTAGTAAGATGCCCACCTTACTATGAATCACCAAGGAGGGAGATCCCCCAACAGGTTCACCCATAAACTGTGCTTGTAATTGTAAGTGCGTCTTCTGACAGTTTTTTGAAAATACCCATAGATCCACATTGTCGTGTCACTATGGAGTATAAAATGCATGTCCATTCAAGATTTAGTAACTTATGTGCGTTACCTTTCAAGGATTTAGAATATCGTAAAAGGGTGCATATCTCTTCAGGATTTAGCAACTTATGTGCATTACCCTTCGAGGATTTAGCAAAAAAAAATAAAAATGTGTGTCTCTTTAGGATTTAGCAACTTGTGTGCGTTACCTTCCGAGGATTTAGCAAACATAAAAGTAAAAATGTGTGTCTCTTCAGGATTTAGCAACTTGTGTGAATTACCTTCCAAGGATTTAGCATGCTGAAAAATGTAAATAAATTTAAACTATAGTACAAGGGAGACCCTATATATGCCCCCCTCCTTATCATGGCTACCCACTAGGTAGGATAAGGAAGAAGAAGGAAGGACACCTACTTCACAAGGTAAGGAGATATCCAACTTAACAATAATGTATACCATAACCTTAGTGAAGAGTATTGACCCTTACATCTAATATCATAGATAATCATGAAATGGATATGTCACTTATGGAAAAAGGATCCTCAAAGAGGAAGAGATCTTATCAACAAGAGCTCTACCAGAGAGGAGTGCTTAGGATAAAATATCATCTTTGAAAAGCAAGAAAAACCCAAGTTTCAACCATCAAGCTCCTTGCAATAAAGAGGATGAGGAATCTTGGAATGAAGGATAACAAACTCTAACCAACAAGTAAGGGAAAGAGTTTATGAAGAACATAATTTGCCAAATAAAGAAGAGGTAATGACCCATGACAATCACCTCTCCAAATAGGGGGGGGAGTGTCAATGGTCATAACATAGATCTTTACAAGGAAAATAATGCTTGCAATATAAACAAATGCCACTGAGCTAAGGAAAGTAGATCCTTAGAAAAAAGGATAAAATACCTTGCCCCCCAGAGATGGCGGCAAAGGATATATCAAATTATATCAAAGTTATAAAAATTAGAGATATCCTTGGAAAACAAAGTCCTAGAAGGAATATCATGAGTGTAGGAAGTTATAAGGATAGAATGTAGAAAGAATAACCAATTATACTCAAAACAACATTCGTGCTAAGAGGATAATGGATCCTATAAGACTGTAATATAATAACTCTTGCCCCCCAGTTTAAGAGACAGGAGGAAAAATAAAGTCTAATTTGTAGAAGAATGAGGGGAATGCCCTATGTCAAAATTATGGAGAAATTATAATACCACTCGGGAATAAGATATAATTCCATGAGAATCTCTATCTCTAACATATAATTTGAAATGCACTCAATCAACAAGTAAATGTTTATTACTATTGTGCAAAGGGCATTGGTACTTATGTAAAGCATTTTTTGGAATAGGTTTAAAACTTTATTTTTTGGAATTTGTTAGCTGGATATATACTTTCTTAGCCACATCCTGAGGAGTGTCATAATAATCTAAGGTAGGTGTTGGAAGGAGAATATCAAGAGGAGGATGATAGTTGATATCAGCCACATGAAAATGAGAAGATGAATATCGTATACCATGCATATCATGTTTAGGAGATATATTGATTGGGTTTTTAATGCCATGTTCATTAACACCAAGCCCTAAACCCTTATAACCTTGTTGATCTACCATAGTGTACCCACTAGTATACCTATATGGCATAGTATCTATGGGAGATGATTGATTATGATGCTTGTGAGAGAATGTTGTGTAAGGTGGACCAATGATTTTAGGAGAAGTTTCTTTGGATTTTCCTTTATTATCATCATGGATAGGATAAGAAGGGGAAGGTAAATTGAGAAATTCTTGCACATCCTCATCTTGTACCCTCGTTTGAGCCTTAACAAAAGTATGAGAAGAACTAGGGATGAAATATGGGAGAATAGGAGTAGGGTTATTAGAGATGATTGGATTAGGAATGTTAAGATTAGGATTAGGAAGATTAGGTAATGGGGTATCATCTACCAAATTCTTCACATAATCTAAAAGAACAATAAGTCCATTACACAAATCCTTAATTAAAGTTTTGAAGGTAGGGAGATTAGTGTTTGTCAATCTTATAATATCATAAGCAAGTGAAATATGAAGATTAACAAACATGAGAAAGTGAATGACACTCTCATAGACATCATAGGTACTATAAAGAGATGCTAAAAGAAGGATAATGAGAAGAATAGCCATACACCAAAAGAATTGCATGATGACAAAGAAAGAAGTAGTTTGTGTAGTTAGAAATGAAAATGTGTGATGTAAGATGTAAATCTAACACCAAATAGAAGGATTTGTCTATCGTGGGTTCACCAAAATGTAACATAAAAAATAAAGAGATATGATGATGGATGATTGATTGATGATTGTTATTTGTTATGTTACTAAAATGTAAAGGAGAAAAATTGTGGTTTAGGAGGGTTTGAATTGTTAATTTTTATTTGTGTTGATTGTATAT
Source organism: Thuja plicata (assembly GCA_018584345.1). Lineage (NCBI taxonomy): Eukaryota > Viridiplantae > Streptophyta > Pinopsida > Cupressales > Cupressaceae > Thuja > Thuja plicata. Next base: position 709,147 of record MU228207.1, read on the forward strand.
TGCAAATGTGATTGTGATTAAGGGAAGATAAGATGCTCCTTTCTTTCACCCTCGAATACACAAATAGGAGATCCAAATTTGATCAACCCTAAAGGGTTAATACACAAATGAATCCAATATTTGGAAAGAGACCAAGCAAGGGGATCTTAAATTCTGTAAATTGATTGATTAATATGATTAATGACAGTAATTGAAAAGAATAGGAGAAAGTACTAACCTTACAAAGTGGCAGATCAAAGATTGCTATTTTTTGAGATTTGTAGACTATTTCTGGAGATGCTGACAGTTTATACCAAACGTAAACAGAGAGATGGAAAAAACCCAAAAATATTTTTCTGTTCTAATGTCATCTTATGAAAAAGGTTGACCCTGTACCACTTTTTCCAACTCGATCAGCTCAACTCTGAAAGTGTCCCTATTCACACAGTCCAAAAGAAATCCGAAAAGGGTATCCAGATCTAGCCTCAGATTTACAGTCCCGAACCTATACCTACAAGAAAAATGTTTGTTTTTTGTTGGGGATGGGTTTACCTTATTCAAACCCCAATTTAGGACTAACCTTGAAATCAATAAAGTATGGAAAGCTAACAAGTAGTAGAATTGAATCTAATAGCGAAGCTATGATATTCAATAGGTATGATAATGTAATCCAAATGTAGCAAGTATGTAAATATGAAAGCATGGACTTTAGAAACCATAAACCTCCATGATTTAATGCTTGGAATCCACCTTGAAAGAGTTTTGAGGATGCACAAAGGATCTTGAAGGAAGATCACACCATCATGATGGCTAGATCTAGGGTTTGAATGATGAATCTTAAATGCTTGAACCAAATCCCTTCAATGGCTTGAAAGCTTGAATCCTTGATCTTCAATGGAGAACTTGAATGCTTGAGAGGAAGAATTGAACACCTTGAGAGCTTGAGAACATGTACAACAATGGATGCTTGAACAAAGTCTTGATCACCTCTTATCACTTAGTTGATAGTTGATAATGCTTAGAGAAAAATGAGAGAGAAGGCTTCCTTTTATATGAAATTAGGGCACAATCTTCTAAGGAGGCCTACATAGGATAATAATGAGAGCCACCAAGGGAAGATACCTGAGCTGGACCCCATACATGTGTATGCACAAGCTCTAATTTTTCATCTTTCTTTTCCTTCCCACTCTTTACAAAACTAACTCTCTTTTGTTTTCTATACATACAACTTTCACTGAAATCCATATTAACACATTTTAGACCTGGTAGAACTTTCTTTGAATGAAGTAATTTCATACCTTTTTCACTCATGTGCCCAAGTCTATTGTGCCACAGTGCTATTTCAAAATCTCCATCTATTGTCTCTTGTTCTACCTGCTCAACTGCAGCAACTGTTCCTGAACATTCATTTTTCTCTGAAAAAATTAAAGTAGAGGGAACAATATGACCTACACAAAGATATAAGGTGCCTACTTTCACACCTTTTGCTACTACTAAGGAACCTTTTGAAACCTTCCAATTTTAATCATTAAAAGTAACTGTGCAACCCTCATCAACGAGTTTCCCTACAGAAATTAAATTCCTACTTAGCCTTGGAACATGTCTACCTCTTGTAGTAGCCAATAATTCCCATTGTGCAACTTAATCTTGATTCTCCCCTTTCCAACAATTTGACGGGGTTCATTATCTACCAAATAAAATACCCCAAAATCCCCTTGGACATAATCAACAAAATAACATCTATGGGGTGTAGCATGAAATGAAGCCCCTAAATCTAACACCCATGAATCATCAACATTTTCTAAAGACAAGAGCAAAGCATCCTCTTCGGATTTGTTACTTACCACATTTGCCTTCTTGTTTCCATCATGTTTGTCTCCTTGATCTTTCTTCCAAGACCAACAATATTTCTTCTTATGTCCTGGTTTTCCACAATACCAATAGTCGCTAGGTCCTCTTGACGGAGACCTCTTTCCCTTTGACTTCCCTCATGATTCTCCATGATTTCCAGAGTTGTTTCCTCTATCTCTTGTTCTACCTCTACTTTCTATGTTTAATACACTACCTGATGTGGATGCCCTTGAGCTTTTCCTATGAATTTTCTCACTCAATATAACACCAGCAACATCATCAAACTTTAGGTTATTAGAACCAAAAACAGAATTACTAACATCCATTACCAAGCCATTCCAGCTTCCTGGCAAAGAGCACAAAATCAAGAGAGCCCTAACCTCTTCATCAAAGGTAATTTTAATGAAGTTAATTGACTTGTAACTATATTAAACTCATTCAAATGATCAGCGACTGATCCACCTTCTACCATTTTCATATTAAATAAATGCTTCATAAGAAATACCTTGTTTGAAGCTGAAGGATTTTCATACAACTTTGCTAGGGTTTCCATCAGACCTTTAGCTATCGTTGCTCTAGTAATATTGAATGTCACTGCTTGTGCCAGGCATAAACAAATACTCCCTAGTGCCTTCCTATCCAAAATATCCCAATCTTCCTGAGACATTGTTGCCTCTTTCTTGGCTACTCCCTCTAATGGCTACCATAGATCCTTCTAGTAGAGATAGTCCTCCATTTGCATCTTCCATAACTGGAAGTTATGCCCATTAAACTTATCAACCTTCAACCTACCCTCATCTACTATTTCTTCCACTTAACTAAGAGACTTTCCCACTAACTCGTGAGACCTGCTTCAAAGAATAGATGAAAGAACAAACATAAAAACCTCACTCTGATACCACTTGTTAGAATAATAAGCATAAAAATGCAAATATTAACACATAGAAGAGAACACAATAACATAGAAATTTAATGTGGTTCACCCAATCCCTGGGCTACTTCCACCAACAGAGAGTCCAATGTCTTTATTATTATCCAGTGATTACAATCTGAAACTTGCAACTCAATACCACCACAGGAAGCTACAAAATCCCTCATACGATGAATCTCAAACCCTAAGCCCTTTTCACAAGTATTTTTGACCTAACCTAATTAGGGAAAAAATACTTTGACTAATAGAAAATTGATGGCTCTGACCCTTGACCCCGCCTGGGGTTCTTCCCCAAGACCCCGCAAGGGGCTCTTAATCTTGACTCTAAGCTTGGGGGCACTGCCCCCAATCTCCTGTAGATAAGTCTCAGGGGAAATTGCACTGAAAGAACCTGAGTCTAATTAGGCTCCACATACATAAAAGCCCTTCCCTTTTCATTCCTGGGTTTAAGGTAGGCCCTTCTGGTTCTTTGCTTTCTTTTGGTTCGCATTTTATTTCTTTGTTTTTGGGTTTTTTGCTTCCTTCATCTTCTGGTCTTCATCGTCGCCTCCCGTTGGTGGGATGGCTTTGCAAGAAGGTTATCCACCTTTCATGCATTTTTTGTTTCCATACATTTGTAAATAGTGTAGATAATGTTTTAATAGTTGTAAATATTTGTATATTTCTATAAGCTTTTGTAAATAGTTGTAAATTTGTTAGTAGTTGGTCGATGACTGTTGTAAATTGGTTGGTTCTTTGGCCATCTATGTAAATAGAATTCTCAGGGTAGTTTCTATTTTTAGTCTGTATATCCCATCAATTTTAACCTGTCCTGTGGCGAGCTCACTGCTCCCTCTATGTCCAATTCGAGCTCGCCCACCTAGTTTTTGATGGACTCAAACTTGGCACCTTGCTTGTTCGAGTTGTAGCCTTTCTCTCTCCTCCCATTGCTTTGGCATTGATGGCAGGATTAAATTACCCATGCGCAAGAATTTAAAACAATCACAAGTGGCATTCATTCCACCCATGTCAAGACAACTATCACCTTAAATTCCATTACTCCATTTATTGCATTACCATGTGACAACCCACGTCAGTCCAGTATGGCTTATTACCTAGTTACTTCAATAACGGCTAGTTTATCCAGACTCTGGGTTCCACATAATACTACAGCCTTCATCACATTTTTTTCATTGACCAGAACCCCTGAGACCCTCGGGTGTTGATCAAATTCAAAGCTATTGTTTATTACATTTCCAGGATTTGATACAAGCTAACGTCTTTTTGAGGACAGGTGCTAAATGGCGATGAAATTTTTGGACCCCAGAAATTTATTATATTTAAATTACTTGTATTAATAGTTGTCTGGTATTTCAGGCTATCAAAAAATCATCAATCAATATGTCTGAGGTAGCTTCCCCTCCCGAAAGTCCAGAACTCCCGACCACCTCAATAAGGGCGACCACCAAGTCAAGGGCCAAGAAAGCACTAGAGAATCTCCTGCTCACATCCAAATATCTGAAGGATGGTGTCCTCATGGGATCCAAGGTGGATTCTAAGTTACAACTGATCACCGACACAAAGGTCAGACCATGGGCCAAATTATAGGGCATAGTAAGAACAATATTCACTTAGTGTTTTGTCGGAGATAGTATGGCGAAGAACATGGCTACCTCCAGCATCATCAAAGCTGCCTTCTTCCCTTACTTTGTGCAGGCCCCAGAGTTGATCCTAACTCTGGCCAATCATTACAACACCACCATCTAGGGCATTATACTTCCTGCTCCCCTTCCAACGAGCTACCCAACACCCCTAGTCTCTCTCAACTTTGCTACTCTGGCTTCAGGACTAGGAATCCCCCAGTTTAATAATTCTATTGTCATCTACCAGGCCACATTGCTACAAGAGTTCACTCCTTCCCCATTTTTTGTGTGTAGGAACAAGCTACAAAGCTATCGGCGGAGATCCAAGAAGATTGGGACCAGACGAAGCACCCCTATGAATTTTAGACCAAAACCCAGGGTATAGAACAACATTGGCAATTTGTCTCTGAGTATAGAATGGCATTGGTGATTTGTACACTCCAAAATTAGCTCAGATTTGGCAGAGAGTCAAGGTACAACCTCTAGGTCTCAGATCTGTTGTTAGAGGCTATTCTGGGATTCTGATAGTTGGGAATTTGGATCTGAAAACTCACTTCTCCTATTTCATTTCTAGGTGTATTAAAATTCCTCCTTATTCTTTTTTACATATACTTTTAAGTTGGATTAGATCAAATATTCTCTTATTTAGTCTCTTGCATAACAATAACATTCCTCCATTTCTCAATTCTAAACAATAAAGGAATAAAAACCCTTCAAACATAGATATTGCATTCACTTCTCTTCTATCAAGTGGTATTAATCATATTTGTCCTAAGGTGTTTTTGTATTCCAATGTGCCATATGAATTGGGGAAATTGGCCTTTTACGTGATCTCCTTTTCATATTGTAGAGTTTGTGTGTCAATTTCCAAGTAATAATTAAAGTTGTTAGAATTTAAATTAATTTATAATTATCTATCTTATTTAATTTATTGAATAATCTTATTTAATATTAAAAATCTATCTTTTATTAATATCTTGTTTGATAAGAATATATTTTATTGTTATCTTCTTTTATTAGAATATTCTATTTTATTTTTTAATTTATTCTAATTCTTATTCGTAGAATTAATTTTCAATAAGTTAAAATTTTATTTTAATTATTTATATCTTCTTATGAAATTACAATTAAGAATCAAAATATACTTGAATTAGTTTAATTTATAATTTTTTATCTTATTACAATTTTTTTATTGTATATATATATTTTTTAATTTATCTAATATATTAAATTTCAAATTAGAACTTAAATCCAAATGTTGAATGAGAGAGTGAGAGGGAAACCAAATTTTAATTACTCATTTCTTGCTAATAATTTAAGGATAGTACATTTTCTTTGGGAATAATGCTTAGGGTAACATCTCTCTCTCTCTCTCTCTCTCTCTCTCTCTCTCTCTCTCTCTCTCTGTATGTGTGTGTGTGTGTGTGTGTAAATTTATATATCTACTCTATCTCTCCTATTCATACCTACCTCTACCTATTTCTATCTAATCTCTTTCTCTCTCCCTCTTCCTCGTCATGACCTCTTATGTATCTCTATTTATCCTCTCTCTCTCTCTAACTCATATACACTACCTATCTCTTTATCTATAGTGTCCTTAATTGTAACCATGTATAATTTTTGTCCTTAGCTAATGCAGGAGCATCCAGGGTGTAGGACAAATCTTGCATCACCCAAACATATTGTCTAGTTTTCTATAAGGGATATCTTTGGACAGGGTTACTATTTTTTTGGCAAGTTTACTATTTTTAGTACATGGTTCATGTGAGCACAGACTGTTCCAATTGCTTCATTGGAGATTCATTTTGGATATATAACCCTTTCGGTAAAGTTTCATGGCAAGAACAAGTCCAGTTTTTAAGTTATTGCATTTTCTATTTTGGTGGGGTGGTACAAATTTTAAGCTTGGTTTTGAAGGTCTTAGAGGCTCTGAAATGGGGTCAAATTTTAATCAACTAGCACTTTTTGAGCCTAGGGTATAGAGTGCTTTGTGGAATTTCCAAAATGGGGTCATAATAGCCAATCGACTCAACAGTTCCCAAGTTATAGTTTTCAAAAGTTGGGCCTTCAAGACTCAAGTTTCAATACAAAAGGATTAATGAGAAAAATCACTCAAGGCAGGGAATTGAACCACAGGGCACCAAAATGGGAAAATATCACTTTCTAGAATATTCTAAGGTGGTTAATTATGCTACTTATATAGAGATGAGGGGGGATTTTAAGGTTTAGTTCCAGTAACGTAGATTGTGGCTCTATCTTATAGATTATTGTAATAAAAATGTCCATGTGTTTGTAGCATGTTACTTGAATTTAAATATTGTAATGTCATTTCATTGAAAATAATAGAAAGAAAAGTGTTTCTACTCTTTCCTTTGTTCTGTTCTTGTAATTTTATTTGTTTATTTCCTTATTGTGTTATGTGTGTTTGATTGAATAAGGAGAGTACTCTTCATCAAGTGGTATCAGAGAAAAACTTCTTGAATATGTAGATAGATCATCGAACATGAGGAAATTTGCACCAGAACTATGGTTGTGGGTCTAAGATATAAGTATTGAAAATGCCTCCACAAAGGAACCACGGTGGAAAAGTTACTGGTGTAATAGAAGAGGGTTTTAGAGATCTCCAAATGCAAGTGCAAGCACTACAAGAAGAGTTGTGTAGAGGAGATAATATAAGGGAAAGAGATGAAAGTGAAGATGAATCTGAACAAGAAGGACAATTTGAAGAAGAGAAAGAAATGGTTAGGGATCTTAAGGAAGCTAGGTTTTTTAGGGTCATTTCCAAGGTTAGAAAGAGTGAAAAGATTTAAGTTTTGACATTTTCTGGAAATCTTAATCTGGAAGAGTTAATAGATTAGATCAATCATATGGAAGATTAATTTGAGTATGAGTAAATAGACGATCCTGAGAGGTTTAGATTCACAAAGGCCAAGCTAAAAGGAAATACAAAAATTTGGTGGAAAGAAGTTCAGTTGGAAAGGAATAGAAAAGGAAAGGAGATGATAACTGCAAGATGGGATTGAATGATGGAAAATTTGAAGAGACAGTTCATTCTTGTTGACTATGAGCTTGATTTGTTGAAGAAAATGCAAGGGTGTAAGCGAGAAAGACAATCTATCCAGGAATATACAGAACAGCTCTATCAAGTCCTTATCAGAATGGGTCATTCTGAAGCCAACAAGGAGAAGGTTGCATGTTACATAAATGGGTGGAGGCTAGCTATTCAAGAAGAGTTAATAATGGTAAAAATGTATACCATTGAAGATGAATATCAATTTTGTTTGAAGGTAGAATAAAATTTGAACAAGAAGTTTGAGAGAAAGAAAAGTGGAAGAGGTTGTGGTGGAAATCCTAGTGGATGGCCTTATGGAGACCAAAATTAAGACCAGAAGAAGAATAGTGATTCTAGTAGCAGTCAAAATCAAAGGGGAAATAATTTATATAACCCTCACAATCAAAATAATAGAGATCAGAGATGAAGAGGAAGAGGTCAAGGACCAAGAAGGGGAGGTTTTTGTAGGATGTGTTTCCATTGTGGAGAAGGACAGAGAGCTTATGAGTGTCCCCAACATCAAGGGAGGACAAATAGAAGACCAGAAAAAAATGCATGAGTTACACATGTGGATGAAGATGCCAAGTCATCACATTCTTAATATGTTGAAAGAGGAGAGGTCCTTGTCACTAGAAGATCCTTGTTGAATGATGAGAAGGAACCTAAGCAAAGGAAGAATTTGTTTCACACAAAGTGTAAGTGTAATGGTAAAGTATGCAATGTTATTATTTATATTGGTAGTATTGATAACCTTGTTTTGGATGAAATGGTTGATAAATCAAAGTTAGAGAGAATAAATCATTTGAATCCCTACTAGATTTCTTGGTTGAAGAAGGATCACAAAGTTTTGGTCAATGAACAATGTCTGGTAATGTTCAGAATGGAAACTATCATGATGAGGTATTATGTGATATTATACTTATGGATGCTTGTCATCTATTGTTAGGGACACCATGGAAATTTTAATGTCATGCAATACATGATGGGTATGCAAATACATATTCTTTGAAGAAGGATGGAGTCTGACACAAGCTAAAGCCATTAAAGGAAACAAATGAAAAGGTATGTAGTAATTCCAAAATATGCTTAGTAAGGAATTTTCTACAAGGCATGAAGCATGAGCATATTTTTTTTTCTTTAATTCCAAAATTTGATAAAGAGGAAGTAAAAGATGTACCTGTGGAAGTTGCAGATTTGTTAGATAAGATTAATTATATTGTATCTGATAATGTACCTGATGGATTACCACCAATCAAAAATATTAGTCATCAAATGAACTTGATTCCCGGAGCCAATTTTCCCAATAAGGAAGCCCATAGAATGACTCTAGTAGAGAGTGAATAATTGAATAGACAAGTGCAAGAGTTGTTGCAGAAGGGATTGATTTGAGAGAGTTTGAGCCCATGTATTGTACCATCAGTACTTCCACCAAATAAAATTGGGAATAGAGGATATTAATAGATTCTTGGGCTATCAGTAAGATTATTATCAAGTATAGATTTCCCTTGTTGAGGATGGATGACATTATGAATTTCTAGAGTGGAGCTGAGCACTTCACAAAAATACATCTGAAGAGTGGATATCACCAAATCCATATTAGAGAAGCAGAGGAATGGAAGACAAACTTCAAGAAAAAGGATGGCTTGTATTAGTGGTTATTCATGCCGTTTAGGATAACCAATGCACCGAGCACATTCACGTGGCTCATGGATGAGGTATTGAAATAATTTTTAAGTAAGTTTGTTATTGTTTGCTTGGATGATATTTTGATCTTTATTAAGACATTGAAAGAGAATATAATGCATATTTGTAGGGTCTTTAAGAAGTTAAGGGAAGAGAATTTGTTGATTAACATGAAGAAGTGTAGTTTTGTGAAGGAGTTAGTGTAATTGGGATTTTTTTTCTTAGCAAATGGTCTTAAAATGGACCCAAAGAAAGTGAAGTATATCCTTGAATGGATTACTCCAAGAAGTGATACTAAGATAAGATCTTTTCATGGTTTGGCAAGATTTTAAAGAAATTTTATCAAAAATTTTAGTAGTATCTGGAGACCCTTGACTAAAACCATGAGAGGGGATAGAAAAGAGTTTAAGTGGACTACAGGAGAAGAAAAGTTTTGAGTTTTTGAAAAGAAAGTTAAAGAGAAGCCTATTTTGGCACTTCTATATTTTAATAAGGTATTTCATGTAGATTGTGATGCTAGTGGCAATGTCATTGGAGCTATTTTGAGCCAGGAAGGTAAACCCATTGCTTATTTAAGTGAGAAGTTGAATGATGCCAAAAGATAATATATTTTTTATGACCATGATTTTTGTGTTATAGTTCAGGCATTGAGGAATTGGAGACATTATCTTGTGCCTAAAGAATTTATTTTTTTCACTGATCATGAAGATTTGTAGTATTTGAATAGCCAAGGAAAGTCAAACCAAAGGCATTTAAAATGGGTTGATTTTTTGTAGAGTTACACTTTTTATTTTGAAGCACATGAGTGGAAAGTATAAAAGGGTTGCAGATGCTCTAAGAAGGAGGAAAAATTTGTTGACAGAGATGCAGATCAAAGTTGTTGGTTTGAATGAAATCAAGAGTTTGTATCCTAAGGATCCTGATTTTGGCGAGGCCTAGAGAGCTTGCAAAAAACCTGTTACCCTAAACAGGACTAGATGGTTAAATTTTATTATCCAAGATGGGATGTTATTTAAAGGGAGCCAGTTGTGCATTCGTAAGAGTTCCAAGAGGGAGAACCTAATCAAAGAGAAGCATAGTGGACGATTGGTTGGACACTTTGGTTGATATAAAACTATTTCTCTACTTAGTGAGAATTATTATTGGCCACAATTGCAACAAGATGTTAAGAATTTTGTGTAGATTTGTAGAATATGTTAGATGGAAAAAGGAACTAGGCAAAATACATGGTTATATCAATTATTACCTGTACCAAAGAGACCATGGGAGGAAATTAGTATGGACTTTGTTCCTGGTTTATCAAGGATACAAAGAGGGAATGATTATATTTTTGTGGTGGTGGACAACTTCTCAAAGATGGCACATTTCATTCCTTGCAGAAAGACTAGTGATGTTTTTCATGTGGCTGAATTATTTTTTAGAGAAGTGGTGAGACTAAATGATCTACCAAAAAGTATAATTTAAGATCGAGACACTAAGTTTTTGGGTACTTTTGGAGGACATTGTGGAAGAATCTAAAGATATATTTGAAGTGCAGCTTAGCACACCATCCATAGACTGATAGATAGATAAAATTGATGAGTAGGAGTTTGGGGAATATTTTGAGATGCTTAGTAGGATATAAACCGAAAGGGTGGAATCTGATTTTACCCTAGGAAGAATTTGCGTACAATAATTATATCAATAGGAGCACTGGTTAATCACCATTATATGGAAGTAGTCCTAGAAATGCTTCAGAATTAAGGAAGTTGGACAATGCAGAAAAGACTAGTGATGAAGCTAAAGAATTTGCAGAACTCTTGAATAATTTACATGAAGAGGTGAGGAAGCATATTAATAAAATGAATATTCAGTACAAGGCTAAGGTAGATTAGAAAAGGAGACATAATGAATTTCATATTGGAGATGAAGTTATGGTTCATTTGAGAAAGGAGATATTTCCAGTGGGAACATACAATAAGTTGAAGATGAATAAAATTTGGACCATGAAAAATCATGAAAAACATGATTCAGGAAATGCTTATGAAGTCGATTTGCCCAATGAACTCAATATTTCAACTGTGTTTAATATTTCAGATTTGATAGAGTATTATGAAGGAAGTATGGAAGACAAAATAGATGAAGTGCAGTGGAATATTCTATCACCTACTTCAACTATAGAAGAGATAGAAGATATCGTGGATAGTCATGTGAGTAGAAGCACAAGAAATAGTAAATATGAAGAGTACTTGATCAAATGGAAGGGATGAATTTTTGAAGATTTATAATGGCTATCAAAGGATAAGGTTGACCTCCATGGTTTTCCTCTACACACTTGTGATGTGACAAGGTCACTTCTCAAATTACCATGGGTGTTTGATGTAGGAGCATCTAGGGTGTAAGAGCAATCTTGCATCACCCAAAAATATTGTCTAGTTTTCAATAAGGGCTATCTTCGGGAAGGGTTTCTATTTTTTTTTTCAAGTTTAATATTTTTAGTAAGTGTTTCATGTGAGAAAAAATTGTTCCAATTGCTTCCTTGGAGGTTCATTTTGGATATATAATCCTTCCAGTAAAGTTTCATGGCAAAATCAAGTCCGGTTTTGAAGATATTGCATTTTTTTATAGAGTGGTACAAAAACTTTGAGCTCAGGTTTGAAGACCTTAGAGGCTCCAAAAAGGGTTCAAACTTTTATCAATTCTTTGCAATAATCCTAGGGTTTAGTTCTTCGTGGCATTTCTGAAATGGGATTATAATAGCCAATCGACTCAACGGTTCACAAGTTATGGTTTTCGGAAGTTTAGCCTTCAAGAATCAAGTTTCAATACAAAAGGATATACGCGGGAAATTCACTTAAGGTGGGGAATTGAACCGCTGTGTGCAAAAATAGGAAAAAAGCTCACTTTCTAGAACATTCTAAGGTGGTTAATTGTGCTACTGATATAGGTTTGAAGGGGGATTTTAGGGTTCAGTTCCAGTAATGTAGATTGTGGTGCTATCTTGCATATTATTGTAATGAAAATGCCCATGTGTATATAGCCTGTTACTTTTATGAATATTATAATTTCATTTCATTGAAAATAATAGAAAGAAAATTATTTTTGTTCTTTCCATTGTTCTATTCTTTCAATTATCTATTTATTTCCTTGTTGTGTTGTGTGTGTTTGATTGAATAAGGGGAGTACCCTTCATCATTAGCAAGGCCCCATTTTAGTGTCCAAGGCTTCCATGCATCATTGTCATTTATTTTATGAATTTAATTAATAAATATTTAAATAATTATCTTATATTAACTTAATATACATGTGGTCCCTTAATTTTAGGAGTACCCTCATTAATTATTTTATTCATTTATCACCCCTTGTATACATAGGCCATATATCATTATGGGTGTGCTTTTATGTTTATTTCAATTTCAAACCTTGATTCCATGTGCATTTTGGGTATCCCCATATCATAATTTACATCCAATTTAAATTCAATCCCTAAATGGATGAAAGAAAGTGTCATAGATGGCATAGGGAGAGATAGGTCACCCCATACCTTGGGAGGCACCCCGTCCCCATAAAAGTGGCCCAAATTTGAATTGGAGAATGGTCTCCTGGTTTTAGCAGGATATTCAAAACCCTATCGTCCTCCTTCAAGTTTTGAGCCCTAAATAGCTTGGAGAGGTATAAATCCAATGTTACCTCCCTCATTTTGGTAAGCATACTGGGATCAAGAAATGCAATATCAAAGCATTCAAGAAAGATAATTTTTTTTCAAGAAAGATCAATTCAAGGAGAAATCAAGGAAATACATCCACAATTATATTAATTCAAGTATCAAGCATGGAAGACAAGGAGTAATTTCTAGATCCAAGAATTAGTGAAGGCATTCATGGTCTTCATATCCTAAGTCCAAGGTCAAGACAATATTTACAACACTTGCAAGGATCTTCATGAACAATTCAACACTTTTGAAGGTATAATATCTTATCAAGACTCTTCAACTAACAACACACTTCTCTTTTTATGAATTTTAATTCAATATAAAGTTTAATTCTTAAATAGGTATTTGACTAAGGAAAACCCCTTTTCCCCAATACTTTTCCTATTTTATGTGTGTAGTGATAGGAAGTATACTTGTGAAAAAGGCTACAATATGATCTGACAAAGAGTTACAGGTGGAAGATGTTTGTTAGAATTTGTTGGGTCTAAGGAACCTCTTAGGGAATTAGGTGAAGACATTATATTTTTCCATTAGTATATACAAGGAAAAACATGATGAACACCATCAGTTTACACTACACTGACAAACAAGGCACAACACTACCCGATGCCAAGGTTACCAATACTGCAAAGTACAAAGCATCCTGACATACATTATTCAGTGTTACCCTATGAAAAAAAGGACAAGGGAACCTGATGAGTAACCAACAGTGAAACCTGATGAAACAATCAAAGAATGGAACCTGACAGATGAAGGGAACTCAACAATCAGTTCAATGAACACTGACAAACTTTCAGTTCACACTGACGATCAAGAACTGATAGTCAATTACATCCTGCAAAGAGTGGATCTGACTTTCCACATCAGATAAATCACTGAAGTTTTATATTTAGCTTCTCAATTTGTTTTAAATCTATTACATGAAGAGAAATAAATGTAATTGTTATTGTTTTTATCAATATAACTATTTTAAAACATGCAAACTAAAGGATCAAGGTCAAGTTGTAAACCTTGGATCTAGAGTTAACATTGTAATGCATGATTCTAGAATAGGTCAAATACTTGTATAAATAGATGTTCAATCAATTGTGAACATGTTGTTTGATGATGATTGTAGCCACTAAGGGCATCTAAGTATTAGACAAGAGAATTAGTGCAATAGCACAGACAAAGATCAAATCAGATGTCAAGAATATAACATAGGCTACTGATGAGCAGGAAAAGGTATTAATCAATCACTATAGGTGATATTCATATTTTGTGAGATTTAAAGGATCTATAATCAAAAATTATAGATTGCATACAGTCAGGTCAAACATATTGTATCCATTCTAACAAGTGGGGTATACTTGAGAAATCCTTTCAAGGAAGGTGGACTTAAAAGTCCTATTGTAAATCTCTTAACCGAGTGGACACTTCATTAGTGTTGGTAAAAGATCTTAATAGAGTAGATCCTAACATGTCTCCACATTAATACTCCTAATAGGATAGATCATTAGAAGTGATCAATTGTAAGCCTTTACTAGCTCCCTTCCATTCTATAGATAGTGAATTTTTGTGGGTGCCATCCCCACTGCAGTTTTTACTTCCTAACAGGAGTTTTCTATGATATCATGTCTTGTGTTATGTATCTATTACTTTCATGAATGTTTCTATGAATGTTCATACAATTAAGTTTATGAATTAGTAATACATGCATAAGAAAGAACATCAGATATGGTCGATAATACACTAAATATTGTTTACTAATGATGAAAGGTGAAAAGTGTTAAAATTTTTAGAGGTACTGATTCACCCCTCCCCTCTCAGTACTACTTCCCATTAATCCCAACAATTGGTATCAGAGTTAAGTCTCTTCTTGGAAATCTTAAAGGATTAAGAGAAAAGATCATACAATGGAGAAGTACAAACTTGATAAAAATATTGAGAATAAAAATATTGAAATACAAATATTCTAAGAACAGTATAAAGAAGCTAGAATCAGTATGAGATAGCTGTTGGATGAAAGAAAGACTATGGCATCTTGCTATAATGAGACAGATTATCTTGAGGAAGAGATTCTAGATTTCTTTGAGTCTTCAAGATCAAATACAAGCAAGGCATCAGATACATTAGAAGAAAGAATCAAAAGCCTAACTGAGATCATTCTACATCTGGCTAGACAAGTCAAATCTCTACAAATCAGTCAAGAGACACAAATGGTAAGAATGATTGATGTCATGAACAATGCAAGGCAAGTTGAACAAGAAATAACTCTAGCTACTGATGATAGAAGAAAGATCACAGACAAGCTACAAGAAAAGGAGTCTGAGATACAAACACTTACAGAGCATCACCATGAGGTAACTAATCATATTATTCTTATGAGTCAAGAAGCAAACAGAATGAATGTGGAACTCATTGAAAGAATATAGATTATCGGTGAACTAAGAGAAGACAATGAAAAACAAAATCATGAGGATATAATTCTACAACAACATAATGATATGATTAAGAGAGCTGAAGAGAGTACAAAAAGGATGGATGAATTCTTGAATGCACAAAGAAGACCCAACACCAACACTGGACTAGGGTACATAGAACATGGAGAGTCATCAAATCAAGCTGACCCAAAAGATCGCTACACCAATCCTAGACCAAGAAAGCTGACATGCAATTACTGTCGAAAGCAAGGCCACACCTCAAATGTCTGTAGGAGAAAAGAAAAAGGTATTCCTAAATCCACATTTACATTCATTGGACATTGTTATAATTGCAGCAAGAAAGGACATAAAGCACATGAATGTAAATCAAAGGTGAATGAACCAAAGAAGGAAACCTATATGGACAAGTATTGTCCCACCTACAAAATGCATGGGCATACAACTCTTGAATGTAGGAAGAAGAAAAATGAAGCATGGAAACCCAAAAATGAAGGAAATGCATATAAACCAAGAAGAGTTGGTAATTCATATGTTTGGGACTACAATACATGGATAAATTGCACATCATGTGGTAGATATGGTCACATAGCTACAAACTGCATGAGATTATGGACCAAAAGGTCTAGAGGCTAGACCAACCCAGGAATGGCATGTTTGCAGTGTCATAAGGTTGGACATCTAAAGAAGGATTGCAGAGAGTGAATAACAGAAACCACCACTTTTACAAATGGTAACACCATTGAAGACATCAAGAAAATGAGAAAGAAAATGTGGAGGAAAGCTTCAACCACTGAGGAAGATAGACCAAGAAATGCAGTAGGTGACACCTCATCCCATGGATCTAGTGACATCACCACCCCCACCTAAAGATGAACAAGTAAGTATGGAACTACACTACACCAAGTCATATTTTGCATCAGCTCCATTATACAAATTGATAGATAGTCAAAATATGCATGAATAAAGATGCATATTATGTTACTTGTTACAATTCTAAGAAAACAACCCCACTGGTAGACACATACCAAAAATCATCGATGAATATAAAGGATGAGTTGTTTACACTTACCAAGAATTGTCGGTCAATACATAAAATGGCCAAGTTGCTAATGTAACCCGACACCCATCGGTAAGGAAGTAAATTTATAAAGTTGTCTTGACACAAAAATGATATCTATCAGTAAAAGAAACAATCTTAACAGCCATCCTGAGCATCCTATCAACACCGAGAATGTTATTTGAAAGTCTTCCCGACGAACTCTATTTTCATGACCTGACGAGTTGTTGAGCATTTATGATAGACTTAGGGCAAAAGTCTATAAATACTCAATGGGAGAACTTCATTTCTCACATGTGATTTGAGAAGAAAGATCAGCGTGAAAAGAGAGTGATAAGAGAGCATTTAGTAGAGCGACCTTGACTCGATCCAATGCACTCCAAAAAGATCACTCACCAACCACACGGATCGAAGTAAGTACCAAAAATACTAAAGAAATCTGTTATCATTTATGGAAAATCCCTAAATTTTAAATACGATGGAAAACACTTCAAGAAACATGAAATTGAAGAATGATAAGAAGAATGCAATTAAGTTAATAAAGAACAACACCTGTGTGGAGCCTGTTAGTGTTTTTTCTTGCCAGGCCTCTAAAAGATACTTGAAATCTTTAAACAACTCTATGACCCCCTAATGCCTTCTGACACTATGACTCAAGCAAGGGAAAAACACTAATTGGTGAGGTTCTTGATAACACTAGGGATACCTATTACCACCTCCTTCTTTTTTGAGATCCACTGACTCAGGCAGGTTTTACCTATGAATGATTACTGTCTTAACAGTATCTTTAGAGTGGTATGTGTTGAATGCTCTATTTTGGATGGACATGTATATGAAAATACAGATGACTATGATTATTCTGAGGATAAGCTTGAAAATCCAAATCAATATCTTAATGATTACAGACAGCAACATGATTAAGAAATACATTCTTGTTTCCTTTTTGCAATTATTGTTAATTTAGGAGGAATAACCTATTTTATTTACTCTTCAAGAAATCAACAAGCTTCAACTATGACCTTCAAGTACACAATTGATTTTACCAAAATACTCTAAAAATGATTGATTTAAATAGTTTTTAATGCTTGGATGATGATGAATCACTTGACAAACTTTAGACCAGTGCCTATCTTTGGGCAATAGAGTCAAAAGATGTAAATCCACAAAAAAGTATGAACAAGAATACTATAGGATGCCTTACAACCTACATACAACTTAGATAAAAATGCCTTGCAAACCTATCCTGTCACTTCTATAATATTGTATCAAATCCTCAGTTGTTGTAGTACTCTTTGAAACTACTCACAAAGTTTAATTCTCCCCTTAGAAGAAGCTTGCAAATAATTAAATAGCTATCTTATAGCCAATATGTTTAATATGCCTTACAAATCAAACATAAAAGAGTGCATACAATAAGAAAAGAGACAACAACAATGTAGAATAAAATTGCACTGTATTTTTATTCATATATTCTGCTTCAAGTACATATAAAGGCTTAAAAGCTCAAAAAATAGATAGAAATCAAAAGGTCTGTCTTCAATTATATTTCATCCCCCCTTTACAATTACAACTTTGGTCCTATATATGTCCTTAACCATCTTGGAATCCTTTATTTTAGGATGCAACAAGCTTTGGATGGTTTAAGGAACCTAACCCTAAAGAACAGAAAAAAGACAAAATAAGAGGATTTAGAAGAGGTGGGAGGACAAAAATAGAGGATGTAGATTTGATATTATTTGTCTCTTCTGGAAACCAGTGCCTTTGTCCGACAATGTTCAAGATAGCTTCTGATGGTTATATTAAGATTGAATGACTGCCATTATAGGCTAACCTACACTCATCTCTATTTATAGCTAACCTCCCTGTGCTCATTGGTCAGGCACCCAAGTGTTGCCTTCTATTCCTCATCTAGAATTTCCTCTTCAATTACAGTCTTCTTCTTTGGCCTAGTCATCATCTCCCATGTTGTCACTTCATCATATGTTGGCCACTTGAAGTCTTGAGCAGCCTATACTTGTGCCTTTTCTCACTCCCATCTAAGATCATTAATGCCCTTAACATCCATTAAAAACTTATTAATGTCAGAATCTGCCTTAAAGGCTTCATCTAATATCTTACTGAATCCTTCAACATCCAAATCTGATCCCACAATAAATGCCTCATTATTATGCATTTTGCTATCAAAATCATTCCTCCAGGCATCTAAGGCTTTTACCTGATCATCTTCACCTCTTAGGGAAGGAATAAATCTATTAAAATCTGTAGAAAAGAGACTTAATTTAATCTCTATTTGATTCAATTTTCCCTTGAAGAATGAGAGAGAAACATTGACCTTTTTGATCTCATCTTCCACCTATGTCACTATCTTAGGCAAATCTGATCTTAGGGTTTGCAAAGATGCAAGCTTTTCAAACAACTGCACCCTAGTAGACCACTTGGTAAAATAGGGGTTCAAAAAAGCAAGATGCCTCATTACCTCTGTATGCAAAGATGGAAATTTATTATAAGCATCAAGGAAAACATCAGTCTTATCCTTCAAGACTTCAATCCTATGTTGTAAAATGCTCCTTAATGCACTCAAGGAAATTTCATTCTTCTTTTCTCCTATATCATCCTTTTCAACCACTTCTTTTGATTTTGCCTTATCTTCAATTTGCAAAGATTGTGGAGTAGGCACATATACCATCTCAGTATTCTCTTCTAATTCCTTCAATAATCTTTCAATCACCTGTCCTTGCTGGTGTATTTTGATGTGGCACAATTCACAGTCTTTGGCCAATGCACTTGTTTCTTCTATCAATGTGCTAAACTTATCAGACAGCTATTTAGTTTTGTCTTCATTTAGGTGTGCCCAATGTGTCATGATTTGGGATATTTCCAAATCCCCTATATTTTGAACTGACCATACCATTTGGTTTCCTACCATATTTTCTTGAATATTTACTAGCTGAGGTTTCTGATCCTTTGGGTAAAGGCTCCACATTGCAAAATCTTGAGACTTTGGGCTATACCCAAATCCTTTGTTCACATCTCCCATTTGTACCTCACTGGTCATCTTTAGATCAGGTTGCTTTCTTAGCTCATCAATTATGAAAGCAGATGCCAAGTCCCAACCCTCAGCCAATAACATTCCACTACTCAATACCATTTTTCTAGCCTCATCAGATGAGATGTCCTCAGTGTCTGGGTCATATGATTGTAGGGCCACTAGCGCCTCACTTGTTATTGTCTCTTCCCCATCAATAGTCAACTAAGCTCTAATTTTCTCTTTCTTGTACCACCTTAGGAAGTCTTTAAACTCCTCAGTCTTGACAAAGTTATCATCATTCAAACACTATTGTTGATGTATCAGCCTTTCATCAACACAAGCCTTATGAGGCAATTCCACCTTCTCCTCCATATCAGGCTATTTTTTCTTTCCTTGCCTAATCAATTTTCTTAGTTTATGGTCATATAACCTATTTCCAGGCACTAGGGAAATTGCTTTATCTTTTTTCTTTTCTTGCTTCTCAACTGAAGGCTGGCCTACTTCCATTTTCTTCCTTTTGGCCAAAGGCTCTTCTATATCATCAGGTTGTGTGGCCACTGTTAAGTCAACAATGTGGCCCTCAGCTCCCTGCAACTGTGGTATCTCAGCAACATCTTGCTGAGGTTGAACATATCTAGTAGGACGGGCATAATCACTGTCACTACTACTATCATATTTAGATTCTGAATGATCAAGCCCCTGGGCACCTTTCTTATCAAGAACAGTCTCAAGTTGTTCACTAAGCACATAATAATTATCTATCATGGCTTTTATTCTGTCAAAATATGGCAGATTAAGGTAAAAACCCCCAAAAGCCAACCCATTTCTTTTGATTTGTCTTTCAAGGTTCAGCAACTCTTGAATCCTTGTTCTCCTTGTCTTGAGCTCATCTTCATCAAGAATATTTCTTGTTGCATCCTCTTCAATACATTCACAATGGACATTTGTATTGGGGATTGTGGGAGTATATAATTTTCTGACTCCTACCATGAAGCCTTTAGGATCAATGTATCTATATGAAGCTGCCCCCATTCTGCAACTTTCCAACCACTGGCTGACTGAATCAATGGCACCTTTTCCAATAGTAAAATTTGAAATTCTGAACTGTCTAGGGGTTAAGGTCCCCTTCCTGTGTGGTGCAAAGTGCTCATTATTTCTTAATAATAATTGCCATATAAATTCCATGGCAGCTACTCTTGTTGGCACATGGTAAGGCAAGATATGAGGTGGATGTATATATCCATATACTCATATTATGGTATAGTTCTCTTCTAAGAAGAAATATCCCCAATTATGGTCTCCCTCCCATTTATCCAAGTATTCACTAGGTCTTAGCAGTTGCATAACCTTAATTGGGATCCTTGTCCTACTGATGCCCAGGATCTATACTATTGGATACACAATCTAATTCTGAAATGCACAGTAATCACAATCCCTAGATGTATAATTCTAAATCTTTACCCAGAATTGGATAGGATTAGGTCCATCTTGATAAAACCTCTGATGGGTCAAATTACTTACATCCATGATCACAAAATTAAAATGCAATAGGAGATGCATGAGGATGGAGTAGTGTAATAACTTGGGTTCTTTCTCCTTAGGGTCCTCCATCTTCTTCTGAGTTTCTATAAATCCCTCGTGCATCTTGTCAATAATATGTTGAATATAGTCATAGCTGGTGCTAGAATGCACCTCCTGTAAGTCTAGCACCATCATCAATATCTTGGCATTTATCTTTTCTGCTTCCCCATCTATCCCTAGCACTCTACACAGGGCATAGGCGATGTACTTATTGTAGAAATGCAAGTCCTTGAAGTAATAAGGGATTTTTGTAGACATAGGATCAAGATATTTTCTCACCTCCTTAAGCATATGTTTCTGCAACTATCCCCTAGCAATACCAGGCTTCAAACTGTACCTCTATTCTTGCTTAGTATTGTCAATCCTGGTAGACATAGTACTATACAAGCCAAAAGCTTGCATAAATGAATTTTTGTTAAGGATGAGCAGGGCAATGCCATCATTCCTTTTAATTGTCTTAGACAAGACATCATAATGACTGGCGAGACCTAAGAACAAATCTACGTCTATGTAGACATCAGGAACAATTAACCTAGCCAAGCCATAGGTCCAAGGGTTTGATACTGGGATGGCTTTATTAGAATTCTTGTAAAAATAAGTAAAGAGGGAAAAACCTGTTGTTCCCAGAGTATCAGCATCTTTGATGTTGCAGTAGTCATCTGTAAGCACATTAGCATTCGCTCTTTTGTTCTGAGTTGAACCAGGAAGCAATCTAAGGAATTTATCAGAGTAATTTCATTTTCCCTTTGCCTCTTCATCTGCATCTTCACTTCTCCCACTAGTTGAAGCTACGCTAACTACTCTACTCATATTTGTTGTGTTTGAATCCCTTCTCCTTTACCGATATTGAAACAAATCTCTTTCCAAGACTTAATTTACTCCCTTGTGCACAATTCTCAAAAATTCAAAGCCTTTTAATCAATGGAAAACTCTGCAACTTTCTAATTTCTTCTCTCTTCTTAGAATACCTAGCACTTCTTCGCTCTGAAATTCTAAAAGTAAGATATGTTAAAATGAACTTTCAATTAGCTCTTTATGGTAAAAATTCCAAGTACACGGCTCATCATTTGAAAAATCATCAATTCATGTCTTCAATTCAACATGCTATGGAATTAATTGAAAACCTAGCCATAGTTCCATGAGTGTGACAGAAAATCAAATTCATATATCTGAATCCTTAGAAAAACCTTATAAAATTTGGAGATGACATGTCTTTATGTGATTGGCTCTCTGTCATACATCTCAACTACCTTTTCTACATAGTAATCAATATTCAAGCTTATTCATTGGATGCTGAATGATTCATATGGTCATGTCAGCTACTGCCACCTTTTCTTATGATTTCATATCTAGCAACTACATGACTGTGTATAATCTCCTTGTCGCTAACCCAAGTCCTTAACCCCTGATTCTTCTAGAGACTCAGCGACTATGTAACTTTCCCCATCTTGGTTAACTAAAGTTAATTCTGGCAATCACGCGACTGTGCAAATCAAATTTGATAGATGTTAAAACTAATTCACATCTTATTCGAAGACTCCGCAACTGACAATCATCTTTAGCTTTTATGGTTAGCTCTTAGTCGCTGAGTGTTCAGTTTCTTTTATGAGACCCCAAAACTACCCTTAGTCACCTAATCACCGAATGATTCATGTTAAGTGTCAAATCCTTCAGAGACAATGCAACAATCACTTTACCCTTTGTTTCATCTGGAGACTACGTGACATACCCTTATCTCTAAGTCACGAGTACCTTTTCCTCTGGGACCTTTTATTTTAGAGACTTCGCGACCACCGTAGGATCTCTAAATCATTACATCTAACGGCTCCCGCTAAATTGCTTAGTAATCTATCATACCCTTAAATTCTCTAGAGACTACACAACAACAAAGACCTTTATACTTAGTCTCTTAATCGCTGAATAGTCTTTTTCCATTTGGAGACCACGCAACAAGCTCCTTAATCAACTCACCTTTGGACACGTGTCTCATTTATCACTCATCTCTACATTGCTGAATGGAAAGCTGACTCAGCATTTCAATCCGGTGACAACCTGACTGTGTTTCATCTCAAACTGCATATGGTTAGTCGTGAAGTCTCAGCAACTTTCACTTAACCGCCATTATTTTTGGAGACTATGTGACATGAACCTTGTACTACTTACTTAACTGCAGACCATTCTAGCGATCACGCGACACAAATAAATTGCCAAGTCTCATGATGAACCGCTTACTACTGATCTTTTCTCATGACACTTTGACCTATCTGTGGGCCCTTTCACAAATTGCTAACATATTTTCTCATTTAGAGATCGTGCGACATGAAGAGCTCCGCCAAGTCTCTTAAAGCTAAATGAATATTCTAATTTTGTGAGACATCCCGACACAAGCTAATCGCCAAGTCTCGAGGGAAAAAGGAATATGCCATCCAGATTACGCGACTAGGTGACCAAGCTTTTCAACACATGACTTAAGTGAATTCCAAAAAGTAACACCAAAATAAAAGTGACAAATGTCTAAGGGTTTTTTCTCATTTTTGCCTATAAAACAAGACCTAGGGTTTCAAGACTTTTTTTTTTTACATGGATTCTGACCTAAAAACCTGAAGATTTCAACAGGGAAAAGACAAATAAACTGAGAGACTTCTATTTTTAGGCAAGAAACAAGTATGAGGACCACAAAAAAATTTGGCAAACAGACTAGAACTGGGAATACAACCAACAGTGGCTCTAATGAGGATTGACTAAACATAGTTTATGGCAAAGAACCACAAAATCTCTAGTTGCAAACCTTTTCAAAAAAATATAGAGCAAAACCTAAAGTAGAAAGGGAAATATTTACAGAACTTTACAAACAAAAGGGAAAGACTTACATATGATACATATTCACTTGTGCATTGCTTTGATCTTTAATTAAAGAAAGGTTTCAAGAATTACCCATGCACAGGCAGCTCAAAACTTTCTCCCTCCATATTCTTCAATAAATATGAGTCTTTACCAAAATTTTCTGAAACAATAAAAGGTCCTAGCCATAAAGACTTAAATTTCTTGTGTTTACCTTTGTCCTTTTCCCTTGCATTCTATTGGAGAACTAAGTCACCAGCCTGGAACTTTCTCTAAGTAGCCCTCTTATCAAATAGATACTTCATCTTTTGCTGTAATTTTATGTTTTCTCTTTGACTATTTCTCCTTGCTTCATCCAATTCAATCAACTTTGTCATTCTATCTTGCATATTATCAGAGACATCTAAATGTTCTTGTATGAATTGGCATATTGGTAATAAATTGTTAATTGGCAATCTTGATTCTAAACCATATACTAACTCAAAAGGAGACTTACCAGTTCCCTTCTTGAGTGTTACCCTATGAGCCCAAAGAGCTAATTTCAATTTTGTGTGCCATGTTCTCTTATTTTGTTCTAGATTCCTCTTCAGTATCTTCAATATGCTTTTATTTCTTGACTCAACTTGTCCATTAGCCTGTGGGTGATATGGGGATGAGTATGATATTATAATCCCATACCTTTCACAGAAACTTGTCATTTCTTATGATCTGAAACTCATAGCATTGTCCATTACTAATTTACTAGGCA
Source organism: Thuja plicata (assembly GCA_018584345.1). Lineage (NCBI taxonomy): Eukaryota > Viridiplantae > Streptophyta > Pinopsida > Cupressales > Cupressaceae > Thuja > Thuja plicata. The sequence continues at coordinate 733,634 of MU228207.1, forward strand.
CACCAAACCTGGTTAAAATATTCTCCAAGATAAACTCAGTAACCAACTTTCTTGTTTCTTTCCTTATGGGGATAGCTTCAATCCATTTAGTAAAGTAATCTGTGGCAACTAATATCCAAATATGCCCTGCACTTGACTTCTCCTGAAATTCACCAATAAAGTCAATCCCCCACATAGCAAAAGGAGCATCAGTACTCACTGGTTTCAACAATAGAGCACCTGCAAATTTTAGTTTAGTGGAAAACCTTTGACATGGTTCACATTTCCTAACATGTATGTAAGTATCTTTGAATAAGGTAGGCCAATAATACCCTACCCTTAAAATTTTATGAGCAGTGGTTTTAGCAGAAAAGTGACCTCCACATTCTCCTTCCTGCATCTCAGTCAAGACTTTCTTAGCTTGGTATATATCAAGGCACAACAATAGTACACCATTCTTATCTTTCCAAAACAAGTCACCTTGGATCAGAATGTACCTTTGAGCTTGCAATTTCATATTCCTCCTTTGATTTTCAAACAAATGATCAGGACACTTAGCATTTTTGAGAAATAAAACAATATCAGTATAATATGGTTGCCTTTCTATACTAGTAATGGCTTGGTCATGTATTTCTGTCTGATTTAACTGTACTAAATCTAGGTTCTCCTCTGTCATGAGATTTGTCAAGCCTTGTCCTCTTATCAATTTGGTGATATTGATCTCAATATTGAATTCTTGAATTCTTGTAATCCACTTACACCTCTTTCCAGTTACCTCTGACTGTGTAAGGATATCCTTCACTACTGAATGAGGAACATAAGCCTACACCTTAGCACAAACCAAATAGGGCCTAAATGATTTCACAGCCTTTACCAATGCATAAGCCTACTTTTCCATAATCTCATATTTAAGTTCTGCAGCCTGCAAGGATTACTGTAAAAAGCTATGGGATGTTCAAATCCTTGTTCATCCTTTTGAAGGAGAATAGCAGTGATTGTATGGAATGATACAAATGAAAACAACAAGAAAGGTTTGGTATAATTAGGAGACTTCAAAACTGGGGCTTCTTGTACTGCTTTCTTTATTTTTTCAAATGCCTGCTGGGCTTCTTCATTCCAAACAAACTTGGCATCCTTCTTTAATAATTTGACAATAGGCTTCACAATTTCTGCAAAATTTACTATAAATCTTCTAACAAATTTGATCTTTCCTAAGAAAGATTGCACACCTTTTAAGTTCTTTGGAGCAATCACCTTTTGAATTGCTTCCACTCTCTCAGGGTCTATTCTTACCCCTTCTCTAGATAATATATGTCCCAGTAACTTCCCTTCTCTAACTACAAAATGGCACTTCTTGGGGTTTAGTGAGACACCATATTCCAATGCTCTGTTAAAAATCTTACCCAAGTGATCACAATGATCAATGGCCTTTTTTGAATAGGTAGTTAATTCATCTTGATAAATAACCATGAATAGATCAATGAATTCTTTGAAAGCAACATCCATAGCCCTCTGAAAATTTTCCCCTGCATTAATTAATCTAAAAGGCATTCTGATATACACATATGTTCCCCATGGAGTAGTAAATGTATTTTTATACTGCTTTGACTCTCTGACTAAAACCTGTTTGTAACCTAAAAAACCATCCATCATTGAAAACAACTCACAACCAGTCACCTTATGCAACATTGCTTCCATATTGGGTAGTGAATAGTTATCTTTCAATGAGGCAATATTGAGGTTTCTGAAATCAACACATAATCTGATGTCACCATTTTTCTTTCTAACTGGCACTAGATTTGATACCCACGTTGAATGTCTAATGGGCTAGATTATCCTAGCATCCTTGAGTTTCATCAACTCTTGCTGCATCTTGGGAGCCAACAAGGGGTTAATAGGCCTTTGTTTCTACCTAAATGGCTTTACATCTGATTTCAATGGGATTTCATGTTGGAAAAGGTCTTCTCTATATGCTTTCAAATCCTCGTATGACCAAGCAAAGACATGCTTGTATTTTCTGAGTAACTTGATCATATTTTTTCTTGTGTGAGGATCTAAACCTTTCCCAATATAAACTATTTGAGGACTATTTTTTGATCCTAAGTTTATCTCTTCTAGATCCTCAATCTTGGCATTGCTTAACTTTGATGAATCATTTTGCTGACTTATAAACAATGATTCAAGCTCAACCAGTCCCCTAGGAATCTGATTAGAATTTAATTGGACAACTTCATTTCCAAAGATGTAATCTTTCCCATCATCATGTTTCAGTAAGGAGCTACAATCTATACTTTGGTTCTCATAATGGTCTAAGCATTGCATGAACCTTAAAATATCTTGATCATCTTGGAACACTTTCCAGTTGTATATGTTGTTCGGAACAACTGGTCTTGTTTTAACTTCTAGTATTGATACCCCATGTAAGGTCAAATCATCATTTTTCAAAGAAACATTTTCTAGAAAATCAGCCATAATATTTTTTGACCTTTCTAACCAGGTTATATCAAAGGCATCAAACATTTCAAGGTGATCCCAAATAGCATATTTGTACATTTTCAATCTGTCATTTTTTACAGCATATTTGGATCGGACTTGTGCTATTACTAACTCAGAATCACCATAAACCTTTAAACATTGTATACCATGTTTAATAGCAATTTCAAGTCCTAAGAATAAAGCCTCATACTCTGTAGTATTGTTTGTACATTGGAAGGCTAACATAAATGAGTACTTAAAAGTTGTACCTGATGGAGATATCAACAATACCCCTACCCCTGATCCTTCTTTAGAGAAAGCACCATCAAAGTACATCTTCCACAATCCATCTTCCTGCATGATTAAATCTTTGTTCAAAAGGTTAGCCTCATGATCTTGACAATAAAGTTCACCTTTTTGCATCCTAAAATTTTCCATGTCTATGTCAATGCAACAATTAACATTAGTGTCCTTAAATTTCTCTATCATGTGGGGAGTTCTACTCTCCCTTAAGACCTTAACATTCTCTCCAGCAATGTTGAAAGTAGCATATGATAAATCATTTTGTATACTACCTCCCATTGAAGCACTCCATTTTCTTGATAACAACATGCCATAATGAGGTGGTATGTCAAACACAAGAACATTCATAGTCAACACTACATCAGGGCAAACTGCTAGTCTATAAGGCATAGCCTCAATGGTACCAATTACAGGGACCTCTCTAGAATCCATAGCTCTGCATCTCCCATAAGGTGTATCAACTTGTAGTCCCATTTCCCTCATGATCTCAACTGGCATAACTGTATTAGAGGCTCCTAAATCAATCATACAATTCTTGAGCATTTTATCATTAATTATCAATGAAAGAAAAAATGGGTCAACAACTTTTGGATAAGAAGTTGCATTCAAGAATATTTAAGGAATTTCAGATGTCAACACCTCTACTTCATTTTCCTTGGTAGTGGGCTTCTTGGAAACATCTACAAGAATCTGAACCTTAATTGTGGGTACACTATTTAACAATGACATTACTTTTTCCTTATGTTCTTTGATCCTTATCATTTCCATAAATGGAACCTTAACTGTCATATGGGACAAACATTGACCCATATCTACTGGAGTGTATCTCATATCTGAAAATTTTGATTTGTCAATAATGATGTCATTTTCTTCATTGTGTTCTCTTAGAACTAACTCTTTTAACTTTTTGTTTTCTATCTTCTGAACAGGAACAATTTCTTCTTATGTTTTCAGCTCTTCCTTTTGTACAACATTTGGCTCTATGGCTTTTGTAATAACCTTGACCTTATGTTTATTTATATTTTACTAGGTCCATCTTTTTTCTGCACATATTTAATGTCTGTTTTATTTTCCTTTATAAAGACACCTGAGGGTTGGCTACCAGTACCACCTACCACCCTGTTCATTAAGTGGTAATTACTTCTAGCCTTATTCACTAGCTCTACAGTGATTCTATACTTTTCTTCATCTGAAGCCTTTCTGATGAGTGGAAAATATTGATTATCTTGGGCATAGCATCTTATGTCATCATCAGTATCCTTAGTTTCACTATCAGATAAGATCTATTGATGATGACTTTCCATCCTTGTTTGTGAAATATGATAATCATGATTTTCCTCTTCATTATCTGAATCTATGTCATGGCATGAATAGGTATTAGTCATACTATGATCACATTTCTCACCATCATCATTCCCCTATTCTTCACTTACTCTTAAGTCTAGAGAAACTATACAGAAATCAAGGTTATGAGGGGCCTCACATGCTTCACACCAAATATCATCATTGCAAAAATGAACAGAGTTTTTATGAAGAGGGTCTGGAGTTCTGCTGTCTATTTTATCCTTTCTAAGTATAGCAACCGGCTTTCCATCCTTGAATTGAGTCCCATAAGGATGGTTTTGCATCCTATTCTAAGGATTATAGGTAGCATTATAAGAGGGTCTATTATTTTGGGGAGCTTTATACTCTTTGTACTCGTGTTCTTTTAGATTACTCCTGCTAAACCTTGAATCATCCCTCCTATTTAATTTACCAGATACCCTTCTATTCATCTCAATGTTGACAGCTATTTTATAGGCATCAGTAAGGGTTCTAGGATTTTTGTCCCTAAGAGCATATCCCATTTTAGAATCAAAAGTGTTTAAATAGGTTTCTAAACATACCTCTTCATCCAACCTTATCTTCTAAAATAATTTGTGCATAGCTCTTTGAAATCTGGTATTGAACTCTGTGACGTCCTCATTGTAGTTCTTTTTAATATTATTGAACTCATTCAATAAAAAGCATTTATTTGTTTTGTCTCCATATTGATCTTTAAACAACTCAATCAACTCATCCATTGAGACCATAGATCCATTAGATAGGATTCTAAACCACTCTCTTGCATCTTCAACTAAGGACTGAACAAACAATTTCATCAATACATCCTCATGAGTGATATTCAGATCATCAACAAAATCAATGAATTTTCTAAGATGTGTTTCACAAGATATAACATTATTACCTGTGAATTTAGGAAGTTTTTCTCCTATATCACCTACATCCTTAGGAAAAGCATCAGGGTATCTAGGTATACCAACAAAATTAAACTGTTTGTACCTTTCGGTGTGCAATGGTTTTCTTTGAAAGTTATCATCCTCCTTAGTAGAAGTGGCCTTTGTTTTAGTAGCAGTAACATTGTTTGGTCTAGTATAAACATACTTTGAGGACTATAAAAAATTGATCTTTTTCTTCATTTCAATAGTGGCAGCCTCCATCTGAGCCTTCTCTAAAAAAATTTCCATAGTTTCTTTTTCAACTCTTAATTTTTCTAAATCAATGTCCAACTTGGACATTTGTTCAGTTAAAGGCTTTTGAAACCTAGGAACTTGATTCCCACTTTCACTCATATTTTGCTTTCCTTTATCATTTTGTGAAATAGGAGCCTTATGAGTGACTAATATTTCTTTTTCACTCTGAGATCTCTCAGTATCTTTTATACTTTGATGGTTTGAAGACTTTCTTTTGTTTTTATCCACATTCTTAGGGTCACTCTTTTTCTTTCTCATTTCTCTTTCTTTCTTCATTTGCTGAACCAAGGCTAGCTGTTTCAAAATGAACTTCTCTTCATTGGCCAACATATTAGAAGGAGCATCTTCTAAATCTGAATTAGAGGTACTATCCTCTTCTCTTTCACTTGAAGTAGAGGTGACAATGGGTGTTTCCAATACTCTCTTAGCTACTTCTTCATATTTTGAAGTATTCACTTCATGAGAGTGATGACCAACATTTACTTCTCTTCTATTCCCCTCTCTACCTCTCGGTGGGGTCTCATCCATGTTGACTGGATTTTTATTTTTTCTCCAGGACATCTCCATCCTTGAAGATGACAAAATTCCACCGTATAATACTTTCTCAGGATCTATTCTCATTCTTGACCTAGTATTCATTATTTGAAAGATATTCACTCACTCTGCACTAATCTCAAAGATTTTCCTTTAGAGTCACCACCCAATTACTTGGGATAAATGAATACTTATCAAAATGAGAAATCTGGCTACAGCCACTGGTATGATTTATAAAAATTTTAATCTTTGAAACTCTAGAGACCTCTGACTACTAAGATATTTTGAAACTTGTCAACCAGACTTTACAATCTCTAAAATCTCCAGTAGAGTCGCCAATTTGTTAGTGTTTTTTCTTGCTAGGCCTCTGAAAGATACTTGAAATCTTGGAACAACTCTATGACCACCTAATGCCTTTTGACACTATGAATCAAGCAAGGGAAAAACACTAATTGATGAGGTTCTTGATAACACTAGGGATACCTATTACCACCTCCTTCTTTTTTGAGATCCATTGACTCGGGAAGGTTTTACCTATGAATGATTACTGTCTTAATAGTATCTTTAGATTGGATTGAAATTTATGTGTTGAATACTCTATTTTAGATGGACATGTATATGACAATACAGATGACTATGATTATTCTAAGGATAATCTTGACAATCCAAATCAATATCTTGATGATAATAGATAGCAACATGATTAAGAAATATATTCTTGTTTCCTTTTTGCAATTCTTGTGAATTAAGGAGGAATAACCTATTTGATTTACTCTTCAAGAAATCAACAAGCTTCAACTATGACCTTCAAGTACACAATTGATTTTACCAAAATACTCTGAAAATGATTGATTTAAATAGTTTTTAATGCTTGGATGATGATGAATCACTTGACAAACTTTAGACCAGTGCCTATCTTTGGGCAATAGAGTCAAAAGATGTAAATCCACAGAAAAGTATGAACAAGAATATTGTAGGATGCCTGACAACCTACATACAACTTACATAAAAATGCCTTGCACACCTATCCTGTCACTTCTAAAATATTGTATCAAATCCTCAGTTGTTGTAGTACTCTCTGAAACTACTCACAAAGTTTAATTCTCCCCTTAGAAGAAGCTTGTAAATAATTAAATAGCTATATAGCCAATATGTTTAATATGCCTTACAAATCAAACATAAAAGAGTGCATACAATAAGAAAAGAGACAACAACAATGTAGAATAAAATTGCACTGTATTTTTATTCATATATTCTGCTCAAAGTACATATAAAGGCTTAAAAGCTCAAAACATAGACAAAAATCAAAAGGTCTGTCTTCAATTATATTTCATCCCCCCTTTACAATTACAAATTTGGTCCTATATATATGTCCTTAACCATCTTGGAATCCTTTATTTTTGGATGCAACAATCTTTGGATGGTTTAAGGAACCTAACCCTAAAAGAACAGAAAATAGACAAAATAAGAGAATTTAGAAGCGGTGGGAGGACAAAAATAGAGGATGTAGATCTGATATTCTTCGTCTCTTCTGAAAATCGACACCTTTGTCTGACAATGTTCAGGATAGCTTCTGATGTTTATATTAAGACTGAGTGACTGCCATTATAGGCTAACCTACACTCATCTCTATTTATAGCTAACCTCCCTATGCTCATTGGTCAGGCGCCAAAGTGTTCCCTTCTACTCCTCATCTATAATTTCCTCTTCAATTACAGTCTTCTTCTTCTTTGGCCTAGTCATCAGCTCCCATGTTGTCACTTCATCATCTGTTCGCCACTTGAAGTCTTGAGTAGCCTATACTTGTGCCTTTTGTTGCTCCCATCTAACATCAGTAATGCCCTTAACATCCATTAAAAAATTATTAATGTCAGATTCTTCCTTAAAGGCTTCATCTAATATCTTATTGAATCCTTCAACATCCAAATCTAATCCCACAATAAATGCCTCATTATGAGGCATTTTGCTGTCAAACTCATTCCTCCAAGCATCTAAGGCCTTCACCTGATCATCTTCACCTCTTAGGGAAGGAATAAATCTATTAATATCTACAAAAAAGAGACTTAATTTAACCTCTATTTGATTCAATTTGCCCTTGAAGAATGAGAGAGAAACATTGACCTTTCTGATCTCATCTTCCACCTCTGTCACTATCTCAGGCAAATCTGATCTTAGGGTTTGCAAAGATGCAAGCTTTTCAAACAACTGCACCCTGGTAGACCACTTGGTAAAATAGGGGTTCAAAACATAAAGATACCCCATTACCTCTGTATGCAAAGCTGGCAATTTATTATAAGCATTAAGGAAAACATTAGTCTTATCCTTCAAGACTTCAATCCTATGTTGTAAAATGCCCCTTAATGCACTCAAGGCAATTTCATTATTCTTTTCTCCTATATCATCCTTTTCAACCACTTCTTCTAATTTTTCCTTTTCTTCAATTTGCAAAGGTTGTGGAGTAGGAACATATACCATCTCAGGATTCTCTTCTAATTCCTTCAATAATCTTTCAATTACCTATCCTTGCTGCTGTATTTTGATGTGGCACAATTCACGGTCTTTGGCCAATGCACTTGTTTCTTCTATCAACGTGCTACACTTATTAGACAACTATTTAGTTTTGTCTTGATTTAGGTGTGCCTAATGTGTCATGATTTGGGATATTTCCAAATACCCTGTATTTGCACTGACCATACCATTTGGTTGCCTACCATGTTTTCTTTAATGTTTACAAGCTGAGGTTTCTGATCCTTTGGGTAAAGGCTCCACATTGCAAAAGCTTGAGACTTTGGGCTATACCCAAATCCTTTGATGACATCTCCCATTTTTACCTCACTGGCCATCTTTAGATCAGGCTACTTTCTTATCTGATCAATTATGAAAGTAGATGCCAACTCCCAACCCTCATCCAATAACATGCCACTACTCAATACCATTTTTCTAGCCTCGTCAGGCGAGATGTCCTCAATGTCTGGGTCATATGATTGTAGGGCCACTAGGGCATCATTTTTTGTTGTCTCTTCCCCATCAATAGTCAACCAAGCTCTAATTTTCTCTTTCTTGTACCACCTTAGGAAGTCTTTAAACTCCTCAGTCTTGACAAAGTTATAATCATTCAAAAACTAATGTTGATGTATCAGCCTTTCATCAACACAAGCTTTAAGAGGCAATTCCACCTTCTCCTCCATATCAGGCTATTTTTTCTTTCCTTGCCTAATCAATTTTGTTAGGTTATGGTCATATAACCTATTTCCAGGCACTAGGGCACTTGCTTTATCTTTTTTCTTTTCTTTCTTCTCAACTGAAAGCTGGCCTACTTCCATTTTCTACCTTTTTGCCAAAGGCTCTTCTATATCATCAGGTTGTGTGGCCACTGTTAAGTCAACAATGTGGCCCTCAGCTCCCTGCAACTGTGGTATCTCAGCAACATCCTGCTGAGGTTGAACATATCTAGTAGGATGGGCATAATCATTGACACTACTACTATCATATTCAGATTCTGAATGATCTGGCCCCTTGGCACCTTTCTTATCAAGAAAAGTCTCAAGTTGTTCACTAAGCACATAATAATTATCTATCATGGCTTTTATTCTGTCAAAATATGGCAGATTAAGGTAAAAACCCCCAAAAGCCAACCCATTTCTTTTGATTTGTCTTTCAAGGTTCAGCAACTCCTGAATCCCTGTTCTCCTTGTCTTGATCTCATCTTCATCAAGAATATTTCTTGTTGCATCCTCTTCAATACATTCATAATGGACATTTGTATTGGGGATTATGGGAGTATATAATTTTCTGACTCCTACCATGAAGCCTTCAGGATCAATGTATCTATATGAAGCTGCCCCCATTCTGCAAATTTCCAACCACTGGCTGATTGAATCAATGGCACCTTCGCCAATAGTAAAATTTTAAATTTTGAACTATCTAGGGGTAAAGGTCCCCTTCCTGTGTGGTGCAAAGTGCTTAGTATTTGTTAATAATAATTGCCATATAAATTCCATGGCAGCTACTCTTGTTGGCACATGGTAAGGCAAGATATGGGGTGGATGTATACATCCATATACCCTTATTATGGTATAGTTCTCTTCTAAGAAGAAATCTCCCCAATTATGGTCTCCCTCTCATTTATCCAAGTATTCACTAGGTCTTAGCAGTTGCATAACCTTAATTGGGATCCTTGTCCTGCTGATGCCCATGCTTTGTACTATTGGATACACAATCCAATTCTGAAATGCACAGTAATCACAATCCCTAGATGTATAGTTCCAAATCTTTACCCAGAACTGGATAGGATTAGGTCCATCTTGATAAAACCTTTGAGGGGTCAACTTACTTACATCCATGATCACAAAATTAAAATGCAACAGGAGATGCATGAGGATGGAATAGTGTAAGAACTTGGGTTCTTTCTCCTTAGGGTCCTCCATCTTCTTCTGAGTTTCTATAAATCCCTTGTGCATCTTGTCAATAATATGTTGAATATAGTCATAGCTAGTTCTAGAATGCACCTCCTGTAAGTCTAGCACCATCATCAATATCCTGACATTTATCTTGTCCACTTCCCCATCTATCCCTAGCACTCTACACAAGGCATAGGCGATGTACTTAATGTAGAAATGCAAGTCCTTGAAGTAATAAGGGCTTGTTCCAGACATAGGATCAAGATATTTTCTCACCTACTTAAGCATATGTTTCTGCAACTATCCCCTAACACTACCAGGCTTCAAACTGTACCCTTGTTCTTGCTTAGTGATGTTAATCCTGGTAGACATAGTACTATACAAGCCAAAAGCTTGCATAAATGATTTTTTTTTAAGGATTAGCAGGACAGTGCCATCGTTCCTTTTAATTGTCTTAGACAAGACATCATAATGACTGGTGAGACCTAAGAACAAATCTACATCTATGTAGACATTAGGAATAATTAACCTATCCAAGCCACAGGTCCAAGGTTTTGACACTGGGATGGCTTTATCAGAATTCTTGTAAAAGTAAGTAAAGAGGGAAAAACCTATTGTTCCTAGAGTATCAGCATCTTTGATGTTGCAGTAGTCATCTGTAAGCACATTAGCATTCACTCTTTTGTTCTGTGTTGAACCAGGAAGCAATCTAAGGAATTCATCAGAGTAATTTCAGTTTCCCTTTGCCTCTTCATCTGCCTCTTCACTTCTCCCACTAGTTGAAGCTACGCTAACTGCTCTACTCATGTTTGTTGTGTTTGAATCCCTTCCCCTTTACCGATATTGAAACAAATCTCTTTCCAAGACTCACTTTACTCCCTTGTACACAATTCTCAGAAATTCAAATCCTTTTAATCAATGGAAAACTCTGCAACTTTCTAATTTCTTCTCTCTTCTCAGAATACCTAGCACTTCTTTGCTCTGAAATTATGAAAGTAAGATAAGTTAAAATGAACTTTCAATCAGCTCTTTATGGTAACAATTCCAAGTACATGGCTCATCATTTGAAAAATCATTAATTCATGTCTTCAATTCAACATGCGGTGGAATTAATTGATAGCCTATTCGTAGTTCCATGAGTGTGACAGAAAATCAAATTCATATATCTGAATCCTCAGAAAAACCTTATACAATTTGAAGGAGATGACATGTCTTTATGTGATTGGTTCTCTGTCATACCTCTCAGCTACCTTTTCTACATAGTAATCAATATTCAAGCTTATTCATTGGATGTTGAATGATTCATATGGTCATGTCAGCCACTGTCGCCTTTTCTTATGATTTCATATCTAGCGACTACACGACTGTGTATAATCTCCTTTTCGCTGACCAAAGTCCTTAACCCCTGATTCTTCTGGAGACTCAGTGACTATGTAACTTTCCCTGTCTTGGTTAACTAAAGTTACTTCTGGAAATCATGCGACTGTGCAAATCAAAGTTGTTGGATGTTAAAACTAATTCACATCTTATTCAAAGACTCCGCGACTGACAGTCATCTTTAGCTTTCATGGTTATCTCTTAGTCGCTGAGTGTTCACTTTCTTTTACGAGACCCCGCGACTACCCTTAGTTGCCTAATCGCTGAATGATTCATGTTAAGTGTCAAATCCTTCAGAGACAATGTGACAATCACTTTACCCTTTGTTTCATCTAGAGACTACGCGACATACCCTTATCTCTAAGTCACGAGTACCTTTTCCTCTGGGACCTTTTATTTTAGAGACTTCGCAACCACCGTAGGATCTCTTAATCATTACATCTAACGGCTCCCACTAAATCATTGAGTAATCTATCGTACCCTTAAATTCTCTAGAGACTATGTGACAACAAAGACCTTTATACTTAGTCTCTTAATCATTGAATAGTATTTTTCCATTTGGAGACCACGCGACAAGCTCCTTAATCAACTCACCTTTGGACACGTGTCTCATTTATCACTTGTCTCTGCATTTCTGAATGGAAAGCTAACTTAGCATTTCAATCCGGTGACAACCCAACTTTGTTTCATCTCAAACTACATATGGTTAGTCATGAAGTCTCAGCAGCTTTCACTTAACTGCCATTCTTTTTGGAGACTACGCGACATGAACCTTGTACTACTTACTTAATTGCAGACCAATCTAGCGATCATGCGACACAAAGAAATCACCAAGTCTCATGATGAACCACTAACTAATAATCTTTTCTTGCGAAACCATGACCTATCTATGGGCCCTTTCACAAACTGCATACCTATTTGCTCATTCAGCGACTGCGCGACATGAAGAGCTCCGCCAAGTCTCTTAAAGCTAAATGAATATTCTAATTTTGTGACAGACATCCCGACATAAGCTAATCGCCAAGTATCAAGGGAAAAAGGAATATGCCATCCAGATTACGCGACTAGGTGACCAAGCTTTTCAACACATGACTTAAGTGAATTCCAAAAAGTAACGCCAAAATAGAAGTGACAAATGTCTAAGGGTTTTTTCTCATGTTTGCCTATAAAATAAGACCTAGGGTTTCAAGGCTTTTTTTTTTTTTTACATGGATTCTGACCTGAAAACCTAAAGATTTCAATAGGGAAAAGACAAATAAACTAAGAGACTTCTATTTTTAGGCAAGAAACAATTATGAGGACCACAAAAAAATTTGGCAAACAGACTAGAACTGGGAATACAACCAACAGAGCCCAAGTACAAGATATGCCTAGAGATTGCATCGTAACCTAATGATTCTTGTGCATTTTCAAAAATTCCACCTAGGGTTTTTCTAATAGAGGATGTAAGGTCCTACATTCACTGCAAGATCGCTGAAATAGGTGATCTAGAGATAGATAAAGCTTACAAGAAGTTGTTTGATGAACAAGGAAACCTGAAAGAAGAACACAAGCATATGTAAGTGAAGGGGATAACAAAGGCCCTATATTTCTCAAGGGTTTTCAAAAATAACTGAATTAGGTTAGTTTTGAACAAAATGCTTGACCAGAAGTTGTGGTTAGATGAACCTAAGTAGATCATAAAGGATGCGTTACATGTTGTAACTGGTTACCCCATAACTGACAAGCCTAAGGCACACATGCATCCCTCTCGGCCAAAAGTTGAAAAACTCACAAATGTTGTGTGGGATAACAAAAGACTCAAGGTGAACACCATCACCAATGAGGAACTAAGGTTCGGTGCTTGTGTGATAGGTTACAAGATCTTCCAAGAAAGAAGGCTAAACAAAATTGCATCAATAGCAGTAAGCACAGCCTACAAGATTGTCACGAAGGGAATACAAATGGATCTATGTGAGATCCTATGGAAGCAACTTGATGAGAATATGACAACAATTAGGTTTGCAAATACTAACACATGTAAGTTTGGCTCACTCATCATGTGTATATTCTTTTAATTTCAAGAATACTTTCCTTCAGTAGGAAAAGTAAAGTGGGAATCTAAAAAACTAGTCACATTGCAAATTAGTGACCTTATCAAGTCATTAGGTGATAACTTTGATTCAGTGATGACTGAATACTTCCTTCACTTCAAGGAAAAGATGATGGAAAGAGTGAGGATCCCTTAATAGTTGATTGAGAAACATAGGGATGAAATATGTTTTATGGTAGATACAGATTTCACTCATATTAAACCAGTTATACCAAGGACAGCCTGGTTAGCACCTCTTGACTATGAGAATAATATAGATCAAGCAACCAATGCAATTGATGCATTGATAAATGAGCCACTTGATAGTAAAAAACCAATATTTGGAACTTATGAAGAGGCTAAGTCTAAGATAAAAATAGGCCTAGTCATCAAGAAGACTGTCAACAAGAAGAACAAAATGGTAAAGAATCTTGAAAAGATTATGTTGGTCAATGAGGAGGAAAAAGAACAAATAGAGTAAACCAAGGAACAGGGTACCATCGGTGAAGGACAAGATGAGAAAAAATTAGATTCTGAGGCCACTGAATCTGATACACCTCCACCCCCTACAAAGAAACCAAGAACCATAGTGGCTCAAAGATAAAGGAACCAAACTGTAAAAGCCACTACACCTCTCAAGAAAGGTCAAGTGAAGACCTACAAGAGGAAGCAGCAAATAGAGAAACAAACTGTGAAACCAACACCTACAAAAAGGAGGAAAACATTGGTCAGGACCAAAGCTGACATTGAAGATTCCAAAGAGGATGAGCATGATGTAAATAAGAAAAGTTTTATTACTAGAACAATTGATGAAATTTTTGAGTCACATGATACAACAGGTACCATGACTAATAGGAAAATCAAACCATGGGATAAACTTGAGCTAGAGGACCAACACAAGATACAAGATGCAATAATCAAGGAAATGGTCAAGATCAAATATGTACTGTGTGTGTGTATTTGGGTACCTGTTAGATCAACACAAACACTCAATAGGTCATTGCATTAGTATAAATGGTTAGATAAAACATTCAAAAACCACTAATATCGGCCTATTGCCTTCTAACTAGAAAGAGTGTAATAAATAACATATTTAGCCCTCAGAATATGCTATAAATCAGTGACCAATACTATTCTAGCATGAAGGATTTTAATTGA
>MU228207.1:749662-775788 GCA_018584345.1 Thuja plicata
TTAAATTGATTAAAAGAAATATGCCAAGCAGTAACAGGGTCGTTTGGACATAAATCGAGGGTATGATCACACTTAGGGCAAATAGGGTCCATAGTTGCGACAGACCAAATTCAGGTGGTTACATGTACCAATAGAATTTATAGGCCAAATACCCAAAGAATTGGGTGACAAAATTTCACAACAATGGTCATATGCTCTACACACAAAAAAGGAAGCAAGGGAGAGGGTACTTGTCACGCTCATGCCTACTGAATCAAAGATGGAAGAGATCAAAGAAATAACAAAAAATCACTCAAGCAAATTTGTAGCAAAGATTAGAGCTTACAAAGTGCTAGAGGATATGTTTATAGAGTTGGACAGCATGACCGAGGCCAAATGGAGACAAATCCTAGATCTACTTGCAGAGTCAACAAGTTGTGAGAATCAATTACTTCTCACTAACACATCTCATGTAGAGGAGGAGAAAGATAAAGCAATTCCTAAGCACATTTCTTTGGACAATGTAGATAATAATGAGTCGATTGACTTAGACAAAGTCATGGATGATCTTGACATTCAAGACATCACTCATTATGATTCAGATAAAGATCCACAAAAAGAAGATGATGTAATATTTATCTCTCTTAAGGATCAAAACAAGCAACAAGAATTGGAGACAAAAAGAAATAATGACATGGATGTTGCTAATGAAATATGGCCAGACATTTCAATTATTGACATCACAGGTCTGGACCCTGCAGATCAACTACAAAAAGATGAAGACGTCACTGCTCAACAGGATCAAACTGATGAGCAGGACACACTTCTAGATACAGTACAAGTGAGCACGCAAAATAACATGCTAGTATTGATAAAGGAAATAAATCTACTAGAAGGAAATGAAGAGTCTAATGCAACAGATACTAGCATACCTAAGGAGAAGGGTGATGCAGAAACAAAAGACACAACATATGAACCAAAGGATAGAACTACTAAACAAGCTACAACTAATGATCAGAAAGACAAATCTACTAATCAGAATAAAGAAGAGGATAAACAAGTAGAAGAGCACAAGCAAAAGGAAAACAGTGAAGAAGAAAAGACAGATGAATATGTGAAGAAAATAGAAGAGAAATATGCAGAAACACCCAAGGTTTATGGAGAGACATCTTCACCAAACTGATAGGTGGACCCCAAGCAAAAGACACAAGAAGCTTCATCTACTAACCCTTCACTGAGTGCCTCGAAGAAGACAAATTAACTAGCAATGGTAGTTCATACATCTTCTTCTACACAAATCTCAAGGAAGAAGAAAAGAAAGAATAAGAATTCAAACACTCTGGATGAAATTATTGAGATTCCATTATGTGATCCTAGGACACTGGATCCTACTAAATTGAAAAAGTATGCAAGACTTTGTGAAAGGAAAGCCATGGAGGACAAGTTGAGAAAATCCACCAAAGAAGCAAAGTTACTTGAAGTTGCACAAGGAATACTTCAACAAATTATACTTGATATAGACGTTGATCAAACAACCCCCATACTTGATCAATTAGTGGTTCTCACTGATGCAATCACATCTCAAAACATAGATGCTGAGAAGGCTATGGAGGCTAGACTTGAAAAGAAGTATGAATTCAAGTTAGCTTGAAATATAAGCCAAGAAGTGGCACTACAAAAGGTAAAGCTTTCTGAACTACTTAGCATAGTAGACCCAATAATTTCAGAAGCTATAACCTTGATACAAAAATTATGCACGTTAGATCAACTCACAAAGGAGTATACCGACAAGATAGCACAGATAGATGTTGATCTTCAAACAAGTTCACAAAGTCTCACAAATAGTGAAGAGGCAATCAAATTTCACAATGAGCAGCTCAAGCAAGCTCGAAAGCTGAGACAAGACATTCAGATTGCAGAAACAAAGTTCAGAGATAAGGTAAATGAGCTTCAATCTCAACTCTTACCGACACTCTCATTACTGCAAAAACATATAATAGAGGCAAGAGAACTTACTGCCACCCCAGAAATGTTTGTCTTAGACAAAATTTATGACATGCATGCCCGCATTGAACTAGAGCACATGGCACTAGAACTCCTCAAAGAAAAATGGGAGAAATTGATTTAAGATATCAAGAACACTCACTCCCACATTCTTGACACACTGTAAGTTACACATTTTTGACAACTTATAAGTGGTACATTTTTGTCATGAGTATCAAATAAAGGGGGAAATGATATGTACAGTCAATCAGTAAAAAGGGGGAAATGAAAGGAAGAAATGATGTGTACATTCAGTCATTTGAAAGAGGAAAGAAAAGGGACTGTATAGTATAAAGGAAAGTATACATGTACATATACTTATATTATACTGATGCATGCAGTTAGGGGGAGTCATACAATGAAAAGGATATATATATATGGTGTACATACTAAACAATGTAGTATTATGTACATATCAGTTTTTTATACTAATGTCAAAGGGGGAGATTGAAGACATTATATTTTTCCATTAGTATATACAAGGAAAAACATGATGAACACCATCGGTTTACACTATACCAAAAGATAGGGAACAACACTACCTGACACCAAGGTTACCGATATTGCAAAGTAAAAAGCATCTTGACAAACACTATTGAGTGTTACTCAATAACAAAAAGGATAACGGAACCTGACGAGTAACCAACAGTACAACCCAATGAAACAATAAAAGAATGGAACCCAAAAGATGAAGGGAACTCGATAGTCATTTCAATGAAGGAACACCGACAAACTTTCATTTCACACCAATGATCAAGAACTGACAGTTAGCTACATCCCACAAAAAGTGGATCTGACTTTCCACATAAGATAAATCACTGAAGTTTTATATTTATCTTCTTGATTTGTTTTAGATCCATTACGTGCGGAGAAAGAAATGTAATTGTTATTTTTTTTATTAGTATATCTATTTTAAAACATGCAAACTAAAGGATCAAGGTCAAGTTGTATATCTTAGATCAAGAGTTAATATTGTAATGTGTGATTCTAGAATAGGTCAAATACTTGTATAAATATATGCTCAATCAATTTTGAACATGTTGTTTGATGATGATTGTAGCCACTGAGATCATTTAAGGATTAGACAAGAGAATTCATGCAACAGCATAGACAAAGATCAAATCAATTGTCAAGAATAGAACATAGGCTACCGACGAGCAGGAAAAGGTATTAATCAATCACTATAGGTGATATTCATATTCTGTGAGCTTTAAAGGATTTCTAATCAGCAATTATAGATTGCATATAGTTAGGTCAAACATATTTTACACATTCTAACAAGTGGGGTACACTTAAGAAATCCTTTCAAGGAAGGTGGACTTAACGGTCCTATTGTAAATCTCTTAACCAAGTGCACACTTCATTAGTGTTTCTAAAAGCTCTTAACAGAGTAGATCCTAACAGGTCTCCACATTAATACTCCTAATAGGGTAGATCATCAGAAGTAACCATTTGTAAGCATTTACCGACTCCCTTCCATTCTGCAGATAGTGAATTTTTGTGGGTGTCATCCCCACCGCAATTTTTAATTCCTAACAAGAGTTTTCTATGATATCATATCTTGTGTTATGTGTCTATTACTTTCATGAATGTTTCTATGAATGTTGCATACAATTAAGTTTATGAATTAATAGTACAAGCATAAGAAAGAACATCAGAAATGGTCGGTAATACAGTAAATATTGTTTACTAATGATGAAAGGTGAAAAGTGTTAAAAGTTTTAGAGGTATTGATTCACCCATCCCATCTCAGTACTACTTCCCATTAATCCCAATATTAGGCCTATCTAGATAACTAGTACACTGCAGGGCATCCTAAACCTTCCATTTTAGATTGAAATAATTTAGATCACAACTCATTTTTTGTTTTAAATTTATAGATTTGGTATCATAATTGGGTTTACAATTTTCAATCTATTTGCATACACATTATTTCCATTATTCCTCTACATTCTCACATTCCTACTTTACATATTCATTTTAAGCTTTATAGAAAAGGAATACTTGCATCCTCTTAGAGCTTGAGCCTCCTACAACCTAGTGGATCAACTTTATTTCCAATGTGTGAGATAATTTGGGTTTGAGCTTCCTAGTTTGACCTTTCATCCTTGTGAATGTCTATTGCATCCCATTTTATTTCATCACATTTTGGTGAGCCTAACACGTCTTATGTTCTGATTTGGATGTCTAGATCTAACTTGTATGCATTACATTAATCATTATTTAGATCATATCATTGGTACCTTTATCACTTTTTGGTGAACCCGACACATCTTAATTATCTTTAATTCTGATTTGGTTTCTAGATATTATTTGTATGTTCTATTTTATGCATTTATGAACCTTTTCATTCTTGCATGGATTATTATATTTACATGCATTAGCTTATATGTTAAAACATGTACTTTCTTATTCATATTGGATCTTTTTTTGTATTAATTTGATGTATGCTTGATCTTCATTGACAATGATGTGTTACTTTCCTTTATACAATATTTAAATGATCAATTTATTAGTAACTTGAATTATTTAGACATTACCTTCTTGTCTTACTTAGAGTATGAGTGTCATAACCTTGAGTCCTACATTTAAAATCCCTGTGAGAAGGAGTTGTAGATTCATGGGTTCCTTTAAAGGTTTAGATCTAGAGTCCTCTAATGTATTCCATAGGAATATAGA
This sequence comes from Thuja plicata, assembly GCA_018584345.1. NCBI lineage: Eukaryota > Viridiplantae > Streptophyta > Pinopsida > Cupressales > Cupressaceae > Thuja > Thuja plicata. The sequence continues at coordinate 754,364 of MU228207.1, forward strand.
TGATACCTCTATGCCTACCAATGACACACCTACCATTTTGGAGAATCCATCTTCTCATTCTTATCATGATGAGGATGAATCAATAAAAAGAGTGTCTCCTACCCAAGTGCAAATATTTCTCATGATTTCAAAAAGATTGAACATTGGTTAAGTCAATAACATTCTAATAGTGAGACAATCCCTTTAGTTGAAGGATTGAGGAAGATACATCAAAATTATAAACATGGTGTTGAATTTTTGCATGGAATATCCCATCTTATTAATGACAATCTCAAATCTATGAAAATTTGTATCAAAGCCTTTAATATTTCCAATCCTAATTTTGAGAATTCTATTCTTATTCCTGCATATATACCTAATTTTCCTACCTATACTTCATCTATCATGAATACATCTACTCAATATGTCAATCCTACACATGTTAGTATTGGAGGAACTCCTAATCCTAACATACCTCCTCTTGTGAGTGTTCCAAATATTTCCCAACCATCATTTATGCCTACTTACCACAATGTATCATTGTCATATTCCAATGCATCCATTCCTCATAACTTTCCACATCATTATCCAACATGTCTAATATCAACATATCCACCAGAGAAACCATTAATAACCTTGTCCAAAGTGTTTCATGATTGCAACAACAACTTGATTTCGTAACCCAATCCAAATAAATTATCCCTATTTGTGACATTGTTATCCCATTGGCCCATGACATCATTTGTGTCATTATAACTAAATGCACAAAATACCTACCATGGATACATACAATGGAAAGGGTGATTCCTTCACTCATGTTAAGACAATTCAAACCCTGTGTAGTGACTTCTCAAATGGTCATAGACTTGTAGCTAATTTTTTTACTATGATATTTAGAGATAAGGCCTTGCAATGGCTTTTTTCTTTTCCTCATTATTATATTGACTCATTTCAATAAATTTCTAATTCTTTCATTCAATAATTTTAAAACAATAATTATCCTCGAATTGTTTAACTCATTTGATTCATTGTAAGCAAGGTGTTGAGGAAAAAGTGGCTGATTTTATTGGTAGATTCAAACATTTGCATGCTCAAGTTTCTTATCTTGTGCTTGATATGGATGTTTAGTTTGTTTTTATTTATAATTTTAAAAAAGACATTAGAGATAATTTATTTTTTATGATTTTACCTCTTTTACCCAATTTTTTGGAGTGCTTCATAATTATCATCTTAAGGTGATCCAGTTTAAGTCATCCACTCTAATGGCTCCAGTTGATAAGAGTCATGCCTCTCATAAATCATCCCAAAAGTTTTAAAAATCCCAAAATAGGTTGCATCAAGATCAATAATTATTTCAAAAAATTTTATGCACAATTAGTAACTACAACTTTAGGTACGGCTCTTTATCATCTATTTTTAAACCATCTCATAATTTTACAACTCTTTCTAAATCTTTGCATATTGTTATATTGGATTTTCTTTAAACTAATATTTTAAAACTTCCTCCCATAAAACCTATTGAGACTTCCAAATCATTTCCATCTTCCCATCACCCCAAATCCTTCTGCCAATATCATCATTATCCTGACGATGATACTAATAAGTGTTATCATTTGAAGCATATTATCAAAGACCTTGTAGATTCAAATACCATAACCATGGAGGGTATTAATGAAAATAGAAATAATCTATTGTGCACCCCCTAACCAAAACTTGTAAATCTATACCAATCATTTTCCTTCCCATTCTAACAATACTATTGAGAAAACCAATTCATTGCCTTCTTCCACCCCAATTGTTCCACCTAGCCAACCTAGTTCCATACAAGTTGATGCTACATGTAGTGTGGTCAACAATTTTTTCAATCGCATTGACCAATCCAAACCCAAACCCAAGTCTAAACTTTATCTTTGAATTATATTTGATCCTAATGATACTATTAAATAACTAGATGGTCCTCTTTACATTTTTTGAAAAAATTAGTGATAATTTCTCTTGAGGAGTTCTCATTGATCCCACTTCCATGGCGAATGCTATAACTGAATAACATCTTTACAAAAGATAATTTCATCAAGACTCATGTGATAATTAGGACTTATAATGGTCTTACTTGTATTACACATGGTTCTATCACTCTTCCTATTGAAGTAGGTAAGAATTACCTAGATTTCACCTTTTTTGTCATCCCAACTTCCGATCAATTCCAAGTGAGACTTTGCTTACCTGGGATCAGCTCCATGAAAGCTATTGTCTCTCCTGTTCATAACTTCCTAAAGCTTCCCATGATGGATAAATCATCTCAATCAATCATAGTCTCTATAAACCTTTAGTGAGTCGTGGGAGCCTTGATCTTGACTTTTTTTGGCCTAATATGGCTCAACCTTTGCAACCTCGCCAAGATTGTTTCTTCGTATCTTACAAAAAACACAAACAAGAATTAGTTTCTAAACTAAGCAACCCCATGGATTCCCCATCTCATTTTTCTGGACATGGACTCCTTCCCACACCTTCCATTCCTCCTATTTATATTCCACAAGTGATCAACATCCTCTATATAATAACCTAGTAAGATTACTTATATTCCTTCTGATAAGGAAGGAAAGGAGCCCATATTGAATGATCCTAAACCTTCCCAAATATCAAAAAAAAAAAAAATCAATGTGCTTGTGATTGTTGTTGTAGACACCATGATAAGGCTTATGAGATGGATCAACTATTTCATCCCCTAAGATACCTCATGATGTGTTGATTTCCTTTGACCAACCTATGCATCACCCAAGGGAGGAAGTCAATCTTAAGAAAATTAAATTGTCTAGACATGGTGATTCTCCTTTTTGCATTAAGCATCCTATATGATTAATTTAGATGATAAAGATACTCTTAATGATACTAATGATGTTAATAATTAAAATTATGTTGATTTTGATGATATGTATGAAGTTATTGAGATTAATCATGAATTATATTCCATATTTTCCAAAGCATTATCTCTCGCTTCTTGTGATAAAAAAAGTGACTCATCATTATATCATAGTACTTGTTTGTAAATTGTATTAGCTCCGTCTACCATTATTTGTATTACTTCTCTTGTATATTTTCCACCTTCCCTAAATGATGTTTAGAAAGAAGGGTTAGTAGATTATACACTTGAGTAGCTTCTCTTGTGTGGTGAATTATTTTAGATGTTTTCTTGTTTGTAATGTGATTCCCCCTTGATGTTTTGCTTGTTTTTTATAGGTTATTGTTTATATTTCTTTAAATGACCCTTGTTTCTCCATTGGCACAAGGTGATAAAGAGATTGAACTAGTCATGACATTCTTCTATTTGTATCACAATTCTTCTATACGTCATAGAAATGTTATGTCATACATGTGCTATTTTTATAAATGTGCCTTTATGTTGTCTATTTAGGGATGATATAAAGTGGTAGTATCCATCTATCTTTTTGGTCTCTATAATTTTGACACGAAAATATTGTTTTTCATTTCCCTTATGTGTTTTTCTTCCATTGTGCTCATAGTTCTACTACTTTTTGGGGATGAGGTCAATTCATTATGATTATTATTGGTATATATGACTTATCACATATGTGTATTGACCCTAGATTTAGAAGATCCCTTATGTGCTATTTTTATCATGTGTTTTACTTCCCTTGATTTTTCCTTATTTGGTGGCTTATCATAGTGGAAGTGTGTGGTGCAAGAGCACCAAGGATCAACATGAAGACTATGGACCAAACCATGAAGACTATGAAGGAATGGAAGGAACATAATGGAAATAAGAGATCCAAAAGGATCCTAAATAATGAAAATCATGTCAATTATAATGTATTGGTTCCTATAATGGTTTGATGCCATGAAGTGGCATTTGAATCTCAGGAATGAAATTTTATCCTTGAAAGGATTGAATAAATGTAATGTGAACCATTAGTGTCCAAGGATGTCTTAGGATTTAGGATTATAGGAATGATGCAATTAAGTCTCCTAGGTGTTTGGAAACCTTTGGAGTTCTCAAATTCCTATTTACAAAGTTTTTAAAGCATTTTTTAAGTTTAAAAATTCAAATATTTAAAATGTAACGGCTAGTAGCCATTTAGGAGGGAAATTGGGTTTTATTGTTTAAACACTTAACTAATCCCTCCAACTGGTTGTAAGAGGTTGGGGAAGTTAATTTTTGGTTCCTATTTGTACTTGGGACTCTATTGTACGGGAGAGGAGGCCTGGAGTGTACGGACAATCACAGATTTTTCAATAAAACACAAGTTTAGTCTCCAATTTGGGTATTCCATGCATTTGTGAAAGGTTTCAATACTTATTGGTTTGATTTTAAATTTCATGTTAGAATAGTAAGCAATATAAAATCATTCATTACCCTCTCCAATGCATTGAGAGTCACCTTACATGACTATACTTTCATTTTCAGTGGATTAAGTTTGATTTTGTTAAGTTTTTCATCTATTTTGAAGGTTAGTTTGTAAATAGGATCCATTCCATGGGTGCAGAGGCCTAGGATCCATGGAATGAATAAACTAACAATGTATTATAAGTGCTAATGATCTTACTTGCATATATTTGAAAGAAAAGGAGTGATCACTGATTGTAACAGTGAAGTTTCTAATGAATTTGATTGCTAAGGAGTAGCAGTGGGAGATTGGGCTTAAAAACATAGCCTTTTATGGTTGCAATAGTCTTCTGGGGTGGTATGAATGTTGAATCAACCACTAATTGATTCTAGAAGAGTGTGGAAGGCTGAGATTGGAAAAACCCTAGATTCAAGGGTTTGAAGTAGCCAAATTTAAGCTTTTGGGGTTCATTATGTCTTGGGCCTAATTCCTCTTATTTTTAGAGGTTTTGAGTCATTTTATGTCACTTTCCAAGAGTTGAGACCTTGGAGATGTTTCCATGGCATAGTTGTTTTGTAAAATCACCTAATTTCTAGTGTAATTACAGGGGTACAATCAGAGTACTGCAATTTGGTCCAAAGTACCAATACCTAAGTCTTTGATATGTCATTATATGGCGAAGAGGGTTTATGAACATCCATTTAGTTCTCCTAGTGTTTTGGGAAAGTGAAGAGTTTGAAGACCAAAAAGGTCATTGTAGGGCTACAAGACTGGCTCATTAGGTCTCTAGGCTAGTTTGAAGACATTTTGCCATTGTGAGTAAGAGATAACTCTAGAAACCATAAAACCACTTTTATATGTCCTTATATACCCCAAAAACATCAAATATATCATTGGTTTTCATTAAGAGTAACCTTGGTTGAGTTGAGTCTCTTGAAGCCATTGTGCACTTGGGAAAATAGATCATTTGGAAACCAAATTTGTGTATATTACCTTGTTAACCAGTCCACCACCCTTACCACTGCATCAAGTGGTATTAGAGCTGCAAGTAGACCAGGGACCATGTCTGAAGGAGAAGAGGAGTTGCCTACAAGGATGACAAACATAGAGTTGGCCAAGATAGTCAAAGAGCGGTTGGCAGATAATAGGAAGTTGAAAGAAACATTGGAACAAAGGGAGAAAAAGAACCATGAGAAGGATAGAATGATGAAGACCATGATGGAGATAATCTTGGCACTAGAGAAGAGAGACAAAAGCATTAGAATGGATGAGGAAGAAGAAGGAGAATGAGAGGAAGAAGAAGTACCCCAAGAGGAAGAGCAGTTAGACCCTAAGGATGAGAGGATGGCTAAGTTGGTGAAGGCCATAAAGAATGGAGGATCAAGATTAAGGATAGACTTACCTATGCATGGAGGGAAGATGGATGATGAAGAACTAATAGATTGGTTCAGCTCAATTGAAAATTTCTTTGAGTGTGGAGGAATAGAGGAGAAGGACAAAGTGAAGATTGAAAAGTCTAGGTTGAAGGGACATGCATTATTGTGGTGGGATTGTGTTCAGACAGAAAGATGGAAGAATGGGAAACCTAAGATCACATCTTCGTATAGCATGATGGAGAAGATGAAGGAAAAAAAATTTCCAAAGGATTATAGAGTACAGTTATACAAGAGAATGAGATATTTTAAACAAAAGGATATGGATGTACAAAGGTACACTGAGGAGTTCCATAAGTTGGATATCAGAACAGGTCATGAAGAAGAAGTGGAAGAAAAGATTGCAAGGTACACAGGGGGGCTAAGGTTCAAAATTCAGGATTAACTTAGTCTTACTACCCCAAGGACAATTGATGAATGCTATCAATTAGCCATGAAGGCTGAAGAGAAGATAAGAAGAAGGCATGAGAAGCAAAAGAGCACAAGAGGAGGATCTTCTATGAGAGGAAGAGGAGGTAGAGGTACCACTGATTTTCAGAATAACAATGATAAAGACAAAGACAAGACATACACATCAGAGACAAGAGGTGGAAATAGCGGAGGAAGAAGTGAAGGAAGAGGAAATGGAATGTTTACTAGAAGATGCTTTACTTGCAATGAGGTGGGTAATCAGTCCTTTAGATGTCCTAAATGGAATGAGGACAAGGGTAGAGACAGGAGAGTGAACCTGATGGAAGAAGACACAAAGAGAGAAGAATAGAGAGAGCCCATTGAAATTCATCGAGAGGATGGAGACTGCTTATTGATGGGAAGAGGACAACCATGGCATCCACAAATGAGTATATTAAGATCAAATTTCTTAATCCAAGGTAAAGTATGTAGACTCATTATAGACTCAGGATCAAGTCATAATGTTGTATCTCATGAGGTTGTTAGGAAGTTAAATTTGAAAAAAAAATTACATCCTAAGCCATATTATGCTACTTGGGTAAATTTGGATCAGAATTTGTTGGTTAGTACTCAAGTTATGATTGAATTTTCAGTTGGCAAGTACAGAGATAGGGTATTGTGTGATGTTTTGGATATGAGTTGTGGACACTTGATCTTAGGCAGGTCTTGGTAATGGTCAAGGAAAGTTATTCATGATGGATTCAACAATAAGTATTTGGTTCACTATGAAGGCAAGAGATATGAGTTTCAACCATTAGTAAGGCACCAAGAAGAACCAATACTTATGTGTTTTGGACAGGAGATAGAAAAGAAGGTTCAATATGATACTGAATGGAAGAGGGATAAGAAAGTACAGTCAAGGGGCTACTATGACAGTCCTAAATGTGGAGAGCTTTGGGACCTATCCTTTGTGCAAGTTGGGACCATAAAGTGCCCTATGATGCAGCCAGAGAAAAGAAAGGGGGTAGAGATGTTAGATTAGGGATCTAATCCATGGAGTGGATCAAAGGAGAAGGACTTCCAGCCCTCTCACTGTCCTTCCCAAGGACAGTCAGCAAAAACATGTTTTCCTTTTAACAAATTGTGTGTGAATTTAGGTTGGAAAGGTGTGATAAGGAAGATCACTTTAGGGGATTACTTCACCCCTACATTTTAGATATCCTTTAAGCCACATAACTCTTGGGACAAGAATTTCATTGGTGGTGGGGAGTATGGTGCAGGAGCACCAAGGATCAACATGAAGACTATGGACCAAACCATGAATACTTTGAAGGAATGGAAGGAACCTAATGGAAATTAGAGGTCCAAAAGGATCCTAAATAATTTGGATCATATCAATTATAATGTATTGGCTCCTATAATGGTTTGATTAATGGTTTGATGCCATGAAATGGCATTTGAATCTCAGGAATGAATTTATATCCTTGAAAGGATTGAATAAATGTAATGTGGACCATTAGTGTCCAAGGATGTCTTAGGGTAGTTAGTTTTATAGGAATGATGCAATTAAGTCTCTTAGGTGTTTGGAAACCTTTGGAGTTCTTAAATGCCTATTTACAAGGTTTTTAAAGCATTTTCTAAGTTTAAAAATTCAAATATTTAAAATGTAGCAACTAGTAGCCATTTAGGAGGGAAATTGGGTTTTATTGTTTAAACACTTAAATAATCCCTCAAACTGGTTGGAAGAGGTTGGGGAAGTTAATTTTTGGTTCCTATTTGTACTTGGGACTCCATTGTACGGGAGAGGAGGCCTAGAGTGTATGGATAGTCACAGATTTTTCAATAAAACACAAGTTTAGTCTGCAATTTTGGTATTCCATGCATTTGTGAAAGGTTTCAATACTTATTGGTTTGATTTTAAATTTCATTTTGGAATAGTAATCAATCTAAAATCATTCATTACCCTGTCCAATGCATTGAGAGTCACCTTACATGATTGTACTTTCATTTCCAGTGGACTAAGTCTGGTTTTATTAAATTTTTCATCTATTTTGAAGGTTAGTTTATAAATAGGATCCATTCCAAGGGTGCAGAGGCCTAAGATCCATGGAATGAGTAAACTAACAATTTATTATAAGTGCTAATGATCTTACTTGCATATATTTGAAAGAAAAGGAGTGATCACTGATTATAACAGTGAAGTTTCTAATGAATTTGATTGCTAAGGAGTAGCAGTGAGAGATTGTGCTTAACAACATAGCATTTTTATGGTTGGAATAGTATTTTGTGGTGGTATGAATGGTGAATCAACCACAAATTTATTTTGGAAGAATGTGGAAGGCTGAGATTGGCAAAGCCCTAGATTCAAAGGTTTGAAGTAACCAAATTGGGGCTTTTGGGGTTCCTTATGTCTTGGTCCTAATTCCTCTTATTTTTAGAGGTTTTGAGTCATTTTATGTCACTTTCCAAGAGTTGAGACCTTGGATATATTTCCATGACATATTTTCTTTGTAAAATCACCTAATTTCTAGTGTAATTGTAGGCGTATAGTCAGAGTACTACAATTTTTTCCAAAGTACCAATACCTAAGTCTTTGATATGTCATTATATGGCCAAGAGGGTGTCTTAATATGCATTTATTTCTCCTGGTATTTTTGGAAATATAAGAGTTTGAAGACCAAAAAGGTCACTGTAGGGCTACAAGACTAGCTCATTAGGTCGCTAGGCCAGTTTGAAGACATTTTGCCATAGTGAGTAAGAGATAACTCTAGAAACCATAAAAACACTTTTATATGTCCTTATATACCCCAAAAACATTAAATCTATCATTGTTTTTCATTAAGAGTAACCTTGGTTGAGTTGAGTCTCTTGAAGCGATTGAGCACTTGGGAAAATAGATCATTTGGACACCAAATTTGTGTATCTTACCTTGTTAACCAGTCCACCACCCTTACCACTACATCAATGTGCTTTCCTTTTGGATGCATGTATGCTACCTTAAATATATTTTTCCTATTAATGTATATGAAACTAATTTAATATGAGGCATGCACTTTTCTCTTTGTTACACATCATACACACGCCACAAATCTAATTTTGTAGTCATTTTTTCATATTACTTAGCAATAACTTCCTTTTTCTTTGTAATATCCTCTTAGCATACTCCTTTTAAGACAATGGTTTCCTTGGGGAAATCCTTTTGTACCATTTCTTTATTTGATTCCTTCAGAGACATTTCTTTCCTTGGAGAAATCCTTTTGCGCCATTTTCTTATTAGGATTCCTTTGGAAACAACACTTTTCATTAGGGAAAACCTATTTTTTGTGGATTTCCTTGAATATGATACTTTGCTTTTTTATCCTTGGGAGGGGTTGACTAGAATAACAAAGGTTGTTAGACAATCAACTCCATATATGGTGTGTGTGTGTGTGTGTGTTTAACCTTATTATGCTAGAATAGTCATGCTCTTTTACTCTCTTGATATGGATGCTTATTTTTTTTAGACTAATAAAGACCTAAATCACTTGGGAGCTTGGTATTTTCCTTGTCTATTTTACTTTTCTAAGAGGATCTTTCTTATTCTTTGGTCTACTTTACCATGAGTATGAATTGAGTTCATATGCCCACTAAAGTTGAGTTAAATATAGCATCCTAAATTGTAAGCATGTACAATTTTTTGTCCTTAGCTAGGCCCCATTTTAGTGTCCAAGGCTTTCATGCATCATTGACCTTTTTTCTATGCATTTCTAATTACAAATATTTAAATATGTATCCTTTATTAACTTAATTTACATGTGAGCCCCCAATTATAGGTGTTTCCCCTTTAATTATTTCATTCATTTATCACCTCTTGCATAGATACGCCCTATTTAATTATGGGTAGCCTTTTGTATTTATTGCAATTTTAAACCTTGATTTTGTACACAATTTAGGTATCCACATATCATAATTGACTCCTGAATTTAAATTTATGCCCTAATTAGTTTGGATATATTTTAATTTTAGTGAGAAATTCTACACCCCATAGACCTCCTTCAAGTTTTGAGTCCCAAAATGGCTTGGAGAGGTATAAAAGCAGTTCTACCTCTCTCATTTGGTAAGCACACTAGGAGTAAGGAGTTTAACATCAAAGAATTCAAGAAAGATCAATTCAAGGAGCAATCAAGGAAACATATCCACATTGATATTTATTTAAGCGTCGGGCATGGAAGACAATGAGTAAAGTCTAGATCCAAGCAGTAGTGAAGGCATACATGATCTTCATATCCTAGAAATAAGGTCAAGACCATATTTACAACACTTGCAAGCTTATTCATTATAAATTCAACACTTTTTAAGGTAAAGTATCTTATCAATCCTCTTCTACCTCCCTCTATCCATCTATTTTATTTGAAGCTATCAATTTTCCATTGAGCCCTTTGTTTTTTATTAGATAAGTAGAGATTTTGAAAGGGTCATGATGTTTTCCACAAAGAGAAAGAAAAATCATTAAGTTAAAATAGAAAAATAATATCATAATAAAACAACAAGAGGCTATTCAACACTAAGTAAACAAGATCCCACCTAAAATCAAGGTGGCTTAAAAAATTGGTATAAAATTATTTGATTGGGTTTAGTTGAAGGATCCTTCTCCCCAAATCGCATTTTATTGACACAAGGAGGAGACGTAAAATTACTAGCACATCCTTCATTAGATCCAAAAGAATTATCTATCCATGGACAATCTAAAAGGGAAATCCCTTTGTTAGAATTAGTAATTTGAGCCCCATGAAAAATAGGGAAAGTCTAATCCTTATTTGTCTCTTTTTTCCAAACAAAGAATTGTTTCCTATTTTTAAGCAAGATTCAGAGCCATGACCCTTACAATAATTTCAAACAACCAAGGATTCCTCATACTCAAAAATTTTCTCCCACTTCCCAAATTTAGAGGATAGAGTGATCTTGGTAGGTAGAGCCTAATTTCTCTCCACAAGCACACACAATATTTCAAATAATAAGTGCTTCTTAAACTTAGTATTTTATACGTAGGACTCTGCTTGCCAAAAGAATTGCCAACTATCTTGAAAATAGTTTCATTATAAAACTCCAATGGCAATTCAAGAAACCAAACCGAAAAAGGAAACAACAAATTTTCCTTCCATGGGTTGACACAAGGGGACCAATTTTCATGGCTAAGACTGTTTTAACCCATAAACCAAGGGCCATCATATAGAATTAGGTTTAAAAGTTCTATTGGTAACAAAAGGAGAAAGAGGAAAAACTATTTAGCATAGTGGAAACCTTTACCTCACTAGAAATTTTTCAAACTTAGTAGATCCATCATCTAATAGTATCAATATTGGAATGATTCCCACAAAGCCTCCCAAAAATAAAACTCATGATTTAATCAATTGAATCATCAAGAAGGGAGTCATGAACATCACAAGAAGACATGAACATCCTCTACATTCATGCAATCACTTCCCCACACATAAAAACCAGTTGAAGCCTCATCAAGTAAGGTTGTAGGGGATGGGCCTAGGGAAAGAGCTATAGTCCCAAAGTCAAAAACCAAAGTATCATCTTTGGAAATAGAAGATATTAAAAAAAATTAAACTCTCCAAAGGAGTATCCCCATAAATTAATGTTGTAGGGGATGGTACAAGAGAAGCAACTCCAGGCTCAAAATCAACCACCAAAATGGCAGCTTCCAAAACAACAAAGCTAGAACTAAACTTCAAAATCTCCCATGGAATGTCCCCGTTAGAATAGTTATTAATACAATTTACCACCTTCATGATAGGATTCATAACATTCTTTGATACCTTATCATCTGAAGCAATCTCCTCAAAGATCTTTTCATCAACATTTTCCTCTAACAATGGAAAAAAAACCTTAGCTGTCATAGTAGCAACAAGAATTTTTAGAAGGTCAATGGATATTTTATTTAAACAAGAAGAGAACAGACCAAGAGAAGGGGAAATAAATCCTCTTCTCAGACCAAATATTTTTCACCCTTCTTGGCCTCCATCACTTGCACCTCAACTAACTTGTTATCTTTTGCATGAGCCTCCAAAAACGTACTCATGAGGACATCCTAATCATCTGGGTCATCTAGGTCATCTCCATCAAATGAATATAAATAGAGGTCTTCATCATCACTAGAGACAACAACCTCCTTAGAATAAGAAGAGTTCCAAAGGGCCTCTGAATCCTAAAAAAAACCCTTAAAAAAAGTAGAGCCATCTGTCAAATATATAACAATAAAATGATCAAAAGCCCTCTGAAAATAATTTTCTTTGTCTGGGTCATCACTATCAGCACCTAAATCACCTAAAATATAAAGCACAAAACTCCTACACTGAATCTATTCATCAAACTCCATCTCAAACCCTTCATCTACATCATCTTCATCCTCCTTTTCATCTAAAACCCTTACACCAGTCTCACCTCTCCCACCACTCCCTCTATGCACGTTCCCCTTCTCACATGTGTTCCCTCACTCACTCTCTATGAATCCTCTCTCACCCATGCCCATTTCAAAAAAAAATTCTTATAATTTTAATTTTTGTAAGGGTTTTACCTCCTTGCAAATCCTCTCCCACCCATGCCCATTTCCAAAAAAGTTCTTATAAATCCGGTGGCAATACAATTATGTGTGAACTTTTTGATGAATCTTAGGCAAGAGATTGAGATTGATCTTTACTTTTTTCATCATCACTCATTTTTCATTTGATGTTGATAGATTCTATTTCTAGATGAGGTTCCTTTAATCATATGAGTTCAATTAGAATAATTTTCTAAGAAAACCATTATACGAATAATTGTTCTTATTCTAATACTATATTTAAAAAATAAAATTTCTTAAAATAGAATAGACCACTTAAGAAAAGGGTGTATTTTCTAGATGAGAAGATTTTTTTTTTGATAAAAATGGCCAAAGCTATTGAACCTTTTGTTAAAGTAAAATTAAGTTTGAAATACAAAACATTTTTCCTAAAACCACAATCAAGAAGATAGATGTTAATGATGTATTTCAACAAAATAAGCCTAATGAGAAGAATAAATTACAAACATTGTAATAAATTAATTGTAGATGTGTATATTTTAAATTTGAACTTATTATCAATATAAATAGTAAAAGATTGTATAATTATAACTAATATAATAAAAAAATTGTTTTAAAGATATGTATTCTCTAATGTTTTATACTTTCACCTATTATTCATAAAATTCAATTCAATTCAATTACTAATCTCAAGTTATTTATAACAAGTAGGAAACAAAATATTAAAGATAAATATGAGTGAAATTTCACCTTATGGAACAAGGTTATTTTCCATAACCACAAAAAAATGTTTATTAAGATATAAACATGTAAATAATTTAATCTAATGATACAATATTTTGTATACCACATGTGAATATTTTCATCCAAAAGTTAGGGATATTATAACTACACCACTAATTAGTATATATGTGAAAATCGTTTTATATTATTCTATGCATGTCCAAAAGTTTGTTCTCAATTAAATTTTGGCATGGAAATCACTCGAATAGTTTTAACACATACCACATGGATCAATTAATTTTTTTCTTGAATAAGTTGATAAATGTGTAACCCATTTGTCACACAATATTAAACATGAATAAACCATGTTTGATCTTTATAATTATGTTGTTAATGCAAATATTTTTTCTTCCTTCAATGATGTAGGAACCTATAGATAGTTTTTTTTCTTGGCCCATACCATAAAAATAATTTGTCGATATTTTTATCATAAACCTTGATTCTAAAATATTCTTTTGTTTATAGGTCCATTACCTATCAAATTTTGGAAAAACTATTGACAAGGTTTCAAGATTGAGAAATCCCTCATTATTAAAGGTTAGGTTAACATATATAACAAAGATATATAGAACACTAATAAAGTTAATAAAATTTTACTTTTTGGCTAAGAATAACAATGTAGTGAATGAAAGGGTAATTAACTCCAAACTCATATAGCTTGCACAAACAATGAAAACTTACACAAATCTCAATATACAAACTATTCAAAAATAAACCCATGTTTCCATACCACAAGGAAAACCAAAACCTCATAGTAAATTGAAACATAAGTATACATCCTCCTAGGAACCCAACATTAGAATTTCAAAAACTTGTTCAAACTCATTTAATAAAATTTCCATACACCCAACATTTTTAAGAATGTACCCAAACCCACTTGGCATGAAAATGAATATTCTAAGTGAATTGCATCAAAGCCCTTAAAATATTAAAATACAACAACAAACCTCAATCACTAAACTTGTTCTTATTTCTATATAGAATCAAACATACACAAATACAACCAAGTGGTAAGGTAAAAATACGTGCCTCAAAACCATTAACCCCATATTTATTTTATGATACTAGGTTTCTCAAATATTAATTATTTTATCACATGCAACCCACACCAAAGTTATCTAACTCAACTTGTTACATACAAATTTAAAATTGATCCAAATAAATATTTAGTGTGGCTAAACACATTTCCTTATGATGCACCAAAACTAAATATTTATTTTTAAAATAATATAAACAATCAATATTATGCAAGGTGTACAATGCCTATGTAAGGAATATTGCAACCAACTTTATGACAATTTCCACGTAACCCATTATAGATCTTATGCAAATATACACTTAGAATCCACATGCAAGAGAATAGACAACATACCCAAAAAAATGTGACACGAGATATATCCTTGGAAAACCCTCATGAGAGAAAAATCTCGCCTCCAAAAGAATCCATCATCCATGTATTATTCAACAATGTCTCCATTACAATACACCATGAAAGCCTTCAAATTCTTGGCCATAAACAAGCATTCCCATGTGAACAAGCATGAATCCACACATCTTGTGCCACACTTCCAACCTCCACAAATTCTTACATGGATAACCTCAACAACTACCCTTGTGGTTTCTAACAAGCTCTCCCAAAATCACCAAGTGGTATTACATAAACTATGTGCTACCAAACCCCCCTTTGACCCACATTCAATATTGGGTACTTTATTTAATTACTTCCACAATATTAAATAATTACATCAAATAATATTACAATGTTACAATACAACTCATCAAGTGGTCCCAAGAATATTCCATGGGAATATCTACATGTTGCACATCCATCTAGGTGCTCCTAGGTGAAACATTTACATTATAAAATAAAATATTATTATGCAAGGTGTACAACATGTTAGGGATTTTTCTTGTTGCGGGTTCTTAAAATAGTGGGAATTCTTACTCTTTATATTTCCAATTTAAACTCATGAAAGACAAAGCCTAATTGATGAGGACTTAGTTCCTCCTTCTACTTTGAGATCCACAGGCTCAGGTGGGTGTACCTTCAAATGATTACTGATTCTCAGTATCTATTAGAGTGGATTACAGCTCTCACTTATTTTACTATATCAATTGATGAAACACCTTGCACATGACAATGATTAACTAAATACAAATCATTATGAGCCAAATTATGATCTTGATAGTAATAAACATCAGTGAGATAAGGATTCTCATCATTCTTCCTTTTGCAGTTCTCTGAACTTAGGAGGGTTGACCTAGTGATTCTCTCTTTAAGGAATCAGCAAACTGAACTATATTTTTAATACAATTGCTTAAAACACATATATTCTTTGTAAATGAAATGTAAATGATTGATTTTCTTTCTATATTGGATGATGATTAACTACTTGCCAAACCCTAAACCAGTGCCTAATCCTTGGGCAAAGATTCAATATCAAATGTGAATCCACAATAAACTAATAAATGAAAATACATGTAATTTAGATAGAATACCTTATAGACTATCCTTTCACTCCCACACCCTTGTTATCAGATCCTAATACTAATGCTTAGCTCTCTGGGATCGCCTGTAAGAATTACTTCATCCTTGAAAGAACTCACAAGCAACTGCGCAATCACCTTGTAATTGGTATATCTAAAATGCCTTGCAAATTAAACATACAAGAGCTAGAACATAAATACAAAGAGACAACACAAGATATACAACATAAAATGCAATGTATTTTATTAATTTTTTTACTGCTTCAAATACATTCAATAGACAATAAGCTCAAAAACTTAGACAAAATTGAGTAGTCTGGCTTGCAATTATATTTCACCTCTTATCCTTATACAAAATTATACAAATGCTATATATATAGTCTAAACCATCTTGGAATCCTTAAATTATTAAGGATGCAACAAGCTTCATATGTTTTAAGACCTAACCCTAAGAGATAGAATAAGACTCCAAGCGGTGGAACGACAAAATAGGAATACAATCAAATTAGATCTTGAAATCTCTTGCTAGCTAGCACCTTTTCCTGAATATGTTCTGGATAGCCTCCAATAGTTATTATGAGATTTAGTGACCACCATTATAGGCTAACATGCACTAATATTTCTAATGACTAACCTCCCTGTGCTCAAAGATTAGGTGTCAGGTGTCCTTCTACTCTTCATCCAGTATGTCAAGGTCAATTTTTGTAGGCTTCTTTTTCTTGGGCTTTGTAAGAACATCCCATGCTGCTACATCTTCCTCTATAGGCCAATTAAAGATTTGAATGCTTTCTAATTTTTCCTTTTTCCTCTCTCATCTAGCATCTGTTATGCTTTTGACATATGTTACAAATTTATTGAAATTTGTCTCGACCTTAAATGCCTCATCCAAAGTTCTATTAAACCTTTCCATATCTAATTCATTTGTGTCAGAAATAAATGCCTCTTTACTAGGCAGTAGTGAATCAAATTCATTTCTCCATACCTCTACTTCTTTGATTTGATTGTCCTCTGACCTTATGGAAGGAATAAACTTGTTGTAATCAGATCCAAACATGTTCAATCTGGTCTCTATATGATTTTCATTTCCCTTGAAGAAGGACAAGGTTACCCTGATTTGTTCTATCTCATCACCTACTTGTGTGACTATTTCTGGTAAGTCATCGCTAAGTGGTTGCAGGGATGCTAACCTTTCAAATAAACTGGTCCTAACTAACCAAGTTCCAAAGTAGGGGTTCAATGTTGATATAAAATTAGTTACCTTGACTTGTAGGTCAGGAAACTTGTTGTAGGCTCCATACACTAAATCATCTTTATCCTTTAAAATATTAATTTTGTGCTACAAAATATTCATAAAGGCTTCTAAAGCCACATTATTCTTCTCTGCATCCTTCCTCTTTGTTTCCTTCTAAGTATCCCATGCATCCTCTATTTGTACAAGTGCATCTTCAGCCTATTTAGGTTCAGCAGGAATAACTTCTAGGATCTCTTGTAACTTTTGAGTTAGATTTGCATTTGTTTTCTCCATAGCACTGATTTTATCAAACCCAACTCTCTGTCCTTCGCAATGAGACTTGTTTCATCCAATAAATTTTGATACCTATTGGACATCTAAACAGATTTTGCCTCATTAAGGTGAGAAAAGTGAGTTAGGGCCTAAGAAGTTTCTAGATCCCATGTATTATGGATAGACTAGATGATTTTGTCCCCTTCCATCTTCTCTTGTACATTTATTAGTGATGGATTTTGGTTTTTGGGAGCTAGAGCCCACATAGCTAGGGTCTGAGATTGTGCATTGTAACCACACCCTTTAATCATTTCCCCTACTTATGTCTCTATTGAGAATTTGATGTTTGGTTTCCTTCTGATTTGGTCTATGATGAAGGTTGAAGCCAGGTCCCATCCCTCTACTAGTAACATGCCACTAGACTTCACTAATTGTCTAACTTCATCAGGGGTCATGTTATCATACCGTGGATCATATTCTTGGAGATCTATAAGGCTTCACTTGTTATGGATTTTCCTCCTTCCAATTTCAATTGTGCCCCCACTTGTTGTTGCTTAGCCCATACAAGAAAATCCTTGAATTGCTTGGTTTTTATGAATTCATCATCCTTCAAGAATTCTTCTTGTTGCAACTCCCTTTCATCTTGACACACTAAGAGAGGCATCTCAACATTATCATCTGTGTCTTCTCTTTACTTCTTTCCTTCTCTTATAACCTTTCTCAATTGGTGATCATAGGCTCTTGTCCCAGTGAATAGTGCACTCACTTTGTCCTTTTTCCTCTTTTGTGTCTTGACAACTGAAGGTTCCCTTGTTTCCACCTTTTTCTTTTTCTTTGGAGGTTCAACAACTACCTCCACCTCATGTCCCTTTGTTAGGTCAATTATTTTTTCCTTAGTATGAGGTGGTTGATCCATTGGTGGTGGGTTGTGTACTAAGTAAATAATATCATTATACTCTAATGATGACTGTTTATTAGGACCTCTATCCTTATCCTCAATTTGTTCCTCTAGATGGATACACAATGTGCCATAGGACTCAATCATCTTATCTAATCTTTGTAGATAAGGAAAACAAGGGAAGTATCCTCCAAATGGGATCCCTTTCTTCTTGAGTTGTTTCTCTAAATCCATCAATTCTTGGTATTTTTTTGTTCTAGCTGAAATTTCATCCTCTTCAAGGATGTTCCTGATAAGATCCTCCTCTGCACACTTCTCATGCACCTTAGTATTATGAATGGTGGGTGTCAGGAGTCTTTTGGCACTGGATATAAATCTCTCTATAGCTACATATTTGTATAATGCTACATTCATCCTAAAGTGGCTTAACCACCTGCTGACTGAATCATAGGCCCTTTTACCAATTGTAAAATCCGAAGCAATAAACTTCCTAGGTGTGAATGTTTCTTTTCTATGTGGAGCCAAATTCTCCTTATCTGTCAGCATGAGCTTCCATATAAACTCCAAAATAGAAATTATTGGTGGTACTCTATATGGAAAAATGTGTGGTGGTTGGGAGAAACCATAAACTCTAATCAGAGTGAAATTCTGATGATAATAAAAGTCTCCCCAGTTGTGATCTCCATTCCACTTATCCACAAACTTGCAGGGCCTCAGGAGTTGCAATACCTTAATTGGTAGCCTATTCATGTTAACTCCTAAATTTCTCAATAGGGGATATACTACCCAGTTCTTGAAAGAACAAAAATCATTCTCTCTGGATGTGTAATTCTATACCCTTAACCAAAGTTGCATAGGGTTGGCTTGACCATGATAAAATATTCTAAGCTGTAGATTGGGTTGGTCCATGATATTAAAATTGTTGAACAAAATCAGATGCATTAGCAATGAATACTATAGGAATTTAGGGCTTCTTACCTTCTTTTGTATATCCATGAATCCCTGATGCATCTTATCAATTATATATTGAATATAATCATAATCAGTACTAACATAGGGACTTCGCAAGTCCAGAATTATCATCATCATATCAGAGGATACTTTGTCTCTTCCACTATCAACCCCTAAAACTCTACACAGGGCATAAGAAATGTACTTCATGTATAATGTTAGGTCTTTGTAGAAATAGGGTGCATTATCACTATTCTATATAGTTTTTGGTTCCTTTTAGCACATGGGCTTGAATTAATTTGGATACAATGTTGGCCTCATTAGTATATCTAGCGGCTAAGGCTTTCAAGTTTTTTTCTGTTGTGTAGGGGTTGTATATATTGAATGCTTTCATGAATGATGCCCTATCAAGAGTTACTAGGATTTTTCCATCATCTTTCTTAATGGTCTTTGAAATTGTGTCATATCTACTAGCTAGTTCCAACAACAAATCCACATCCACAAACACATTAGGTACTATTAGTTTTGCTAACCCTGACATCCAAGGGTTTGATACAGGCATAAGACCCTCACCATTCTTATGGAAGTAGTTAAAAAAATTATATCCTAAACATTCAAGAGTCTTTGCATCTCTAATTTAAGCAAAATTTTCACCAAGGTACTCGTTGTTTCACCTTTGGTATTTTGGTTTTTTGCTTATTGTCATTGATGTCAATATAGCCTAATGATTCGATGTGCAAATGATGGTCAGAGGTCTCCAATAGTTAAAGTGTATTAATTTCACATGTATTTTTAGTGAATCATAATCCTAATTTATTCCTATGTGGTTTGAATATTCACTATGCTCATTAGTGTTGAATTTCAGAATGATTAACACTTTATATAGTTAGTTATGCTTAAAACAGTCTTATTTTTATAACTAACTGATTTCAATCTAATCAATTTTGTGCATATTAAGTGTTAAAAAAACCCCAAACTATTATACTTTTTGGAAAGGTGATAGAAGGAACTAAAATGGGTCATTTTTAGTTTCATATTTTAACATGACCGTACAGTTCAAAAGTTCTGCAGACCAAGGCAGTTTTGATAGTTATAACTGTTTCTGACCAGTTTTGGTCTAATTTCAGTTTGGGGTATGTAAAAGTATCCAAAATTTCAAATTCCTTGGTTTATAAGTAGAGAATACAGTCCTATAAAACATCCAATAGGTTTTTTTCAGAAAAAGTGCAAAATGTGAGAGATATGTGCAGTAGACCAGAAGGATAGTATGCAGCCTACAAGACAGAATTTTGAATGGTAATAATATATCTTTCAAATTTATAATGTGTTGAATGGTTGATGATTGTAGAGTATAATCAGAGACTGAGGAAGGATTATAATATTATTTTTAGTCATTTGAATCATTCATTAATCAGATATTTTAACGGTGATAAACATACACAATTGAATTATTATTGTTTTGAGGGGAAACTAGTTGTTGATTTCTCAAGAAGGTTAATAGTTTGGAGATAATTTAATCAATTTATCTTCTGGTATTCAAATGTATAATCATGCTATCAGATTAAGGGATTCATATCAGATTGTAATTTTATTTTTTTTATAAAGATCATATGTAAAAGAAGACTTGTTTTGATACAAAAGAATCAGTAAGACTAGAGAGAGAGAGAGAGAGAGAGAGAGAGAGAGAGAGAGAGAGAAGAAGTGAAGTGTATCCTACTTTATGTTTTCAACTTGGAGTTGAATTTTTTATTCATTATTTGCATTGTAACAGAGATGATCCTCTGATTTTTATCTCATTTTTTAGTTTGGAAGTTGGTGCTTCAGGTGTAAGGGGTTGGTGTTCCTTGAAATTGGTGTTTCTAAAATAGGGTGTTGGTGCTTCCCAGAGTTGGAGCTCTAAAATATTTTCCCACGAGGTTAATAAAATTTCAAATTAAAAGTGGTTTTTTACCCTAAGGGGTTTTCTACTATAAATATTGTGTAATCTTTTCTTCTTTCATTTCTTGTTCTCATTTCATAACTTAATGTTATATTTGTAAAAGTGAAAAGATTGAAAAGTTGAAAAGAACAAGTTTTTAAGTAACTACTGATTCACCCCCCCCCCCCCCCC
>MU228207.1:802718-813497 GCA_018584345.1 Thuja plicata
ATTAATGGCTCTTACATATTCATTTATGAGCCTCCTAGTTCATAAATGAACCTTGTCTCCCCTCTCTCTCTCCCATTCTTCTATAAATAGAAGCCTGTTTTGAGAGCAAATAAGCCTTCACCTTAGAATCAAAAATTACATTGTTATGCTGCTAGATTTATCCTAGATTCACATTTCATCCATTATATCATGCTAGTTTATTATTTTCATTTCATATTTTAAAGCTAGATTGTATGCTTTTTCACATTTTTAGTTTAAATTCGAATCAAATCCTTCATGTTAGAATAGTATTGGTCACTGATTTGAAGCATATTCTGAGGGCTAAATATGCAACTAATTACACTCTTTCTAGTTAGAAGGCAATAGACCAATATTAGTGATTTTAAACATTTTGACTAACCATTTGAACTAATGCAATGACCTATTGAGTGTTTGTGTTGTTTTCAATAGGTACCCATTTACACACACACACAATGATTGGCTCGTTTATCACAACTCACCAACTCTTTAAACATGCTTTCATAATCCCTATGTTCTGATTGGCTGATGACTGTATAACATGGCATGGAAGAAAACCTTATACTTTACCTTGCTCTTACTCTAGTTTCCTTTAGCGACTGTGTGACTGTATGATCTCCTTATCACTGAGAGTTAGCTTTAACTCTAGTTCTTTTCTAAGACTTCACGATCACCACACAATCAACACCTTGATCAACGTTCATCTCTTAATCGCTGATTGAATTCTCTTAACTCATATTCCTTTCTGAGACTCCACAACTAAGGCTTCAAATAACTCTTGCTTAAACCTTTAGTTCCTTTAGAGACTACGTGACTGTGTGAAATCAAAGTCGCTTTAAGTTTTTATTAACCCTAAGTTTCTTTTGAGATTACGCGACCATTGCTAGATCTTCTTTCAATCAGACTATTTGTGTATAATCGCATATCCATTTTGTATTTTATCTTTTTTATCTAAGACTTTGCGACTACCATTAGATCAGCTTTTAATCCAATGATTCGCGTGAAATCTCCTTAAATTTGTCTTTAACTGTAGTTCATCTTGAGACTTTGTGACTTAACCTATCTCCAAGTCATAGGATGAATTTATTAACCTTGTGTTTACATTGAAACTTTACATAGACCTCAGATCTATGAATGACTTAGACACGTGTCCACATCTGAATCACCACCTCTAAATTATTAAAC
The DNA here is from genome assembly GCA_018584345.1 of Thuja plicata. NCBI lineage: Eukaryota > Viridiplantae > Streptophyta > Pinopsida > Cupressales > Cupressaceae > Thuja > Thuja plicata. The sequence continues at coordinate 803,922 of MU228207.1, forward strand.
TTTCTTTCACTATTTGAATTTTATCAGCGACTTCATGCTATCCACTAGATCTTGTCTCTTTCACGGTTCATATCTCCTCGCTAAAAACTTCACTTAACCTTTATCAACCACAGTTATGATCGAGACTTTACGAATAACTAAATCTCATTGTCGCTGAGTGAATTGTCTGACTCAAGGTTTTCTTCAAGATCGAATGCCATCCTTTAGATCTTATAATCTAATGGTAGTCTCTATATCTCTTAATATTTCATTCATCTAAATGTTTATCTAGCAACTTAACACTAGCCCCAAGATCAATCTTGAATCGGACGGTAGTTGCTTTATCTCACATCTATTAACTTAACCCTTGCTTTCATTAGAGATCTCGCGACTGAAATGCATTTAACTCAACTCTTAAACCTTGGTTCACTTGTGAGACACCGTAACTAAATGAATTTGAAATCTCTTTAAGATTTCTTAAATGAAGAGTTTACTCTGAGACTTCACGCCTACCACTAGATTATCTTGAAAATCAATGGCTATCACTGAATCTCATATATTTTGACTTAACTCTTATTTCCTTTCGCGATCACGTGACTGCATGAGAACTTCAACCCATCTTTAACTTTGATTTATTTTATTAGACTGTGTGACAGAATGACCTCAAAGTCACCAAAGGTTTTCATTAACTCTGGGGTTCTGAAAGAGACTTTCCACATACCACAAGATCAAGATCCTCATCAACAGCCTGCGTGAAATCTCCTTAACACTGGAAGAATATTATTTTCTCTTCACAATAATGAGACCAAAGCATTTCTCCAAGTCTCTAAGTAATATGGAATATTCTCAAGGGTTAAAGAGACATCGCGACCAACATATAAAACATGAAAATAGGCACATGACTTAAGTGGCTCAGGCCTTTTCTAAAAAATTAACTATGAAATAGAAATTATTTTGAAGAACTAGGGTTTTCTCTTGAATATGCATGAAAACTAACCTAGGACTTAATTTTTTACACACCTATTTGAATTTTAAGGCTCAGAGACCATTATTTGTAGAGGGTTTTTGATAGCATTGGACAGGATTTTAACATTTGAAGCAAGAAACTGACACAGAACTCAAAACATTTACTAGCAAGCTTCAAAAGTAGAAATACAACCAACAGTGGCTCTAACTGAGGATGCTTAAATGAAGTTTAATGCATGAACAACAGATCTCTGGGCAGCAGACCATGCTTACTAACCTATTATAGAAAGAAGACACACAACAAAAAGAAACACACCTATATACATATGATACAAAACTACAGCACATGGAAATTTCATTCTCAACTGAAGAAAGGTTTCAAAAATTGTCCATGCACTAGCAATTCAAATTTTTCTCCATCCATGTTTTTCAAAAGATATGAATTGTTTACAAAGCTTTGACAAATAATAAAGGGACCCAACCATAATGATTCAAATTTCTTGTGCTTCCCTTTGTCTTCATCCCTTACATTCCACTGGAGTACTAAATCATTAGGCTTGAATTTTTTGTTACTTGCTCTCTTATCAAAAATATATTTCATTTTCTGTTGCGACTTAATGTTCTCCTTCTGACTTTCTTTTCTGACCTCATCTAGTTCTGCTAATTGCATCATCCTATCTTGCATTGGGTCAGAAACATCTAACTCTTCTTCCTGAATAAACTTATATACTAGTAGTAAATTATTCATGGGCATTCTAGATTTTAAAGCATATACAAGTTCAAAAGGTGACTTACCCGTTGCTTTTTTCACTGTTATTCTATCAGCCCATAGAGAAAGTTTTAATTTTGTATGTCATTCTCTTTTATTCTTTTCAAGAGTCTTCTTCAAGATTTTTAATATGCTCTTGTTGTTGGATTTTGCTTGGCCATTTTCTTGAGGATGATATGGGGAAGAATATGACATCATGATCCCATACTCAATACAAAAATCCTTAATTTCATCTTATCTAAAGAACATAGCATTATCCATTATTAATTTTGCAGGAACACCAAATCTGGTCAGAATTTTTTCCATTAGAAAATCAATGACCACTTTACAAGTTGCTTTCTTTGTGGCAATTGCTTCTATCCACTTTGTAAAATAGTCCATAGAAATAAGTATCCAACTATTTCCTCCACTGGATTTCTCTAAAAACTCTCCAATGAAGTCAATCCCCCACATATAAAAAGGTGCTTCAGCACTTATATGATTTAATAACAGGGCACCTGAGAATTTCAACTTATTTGAAAACCTTTGACAAGGTTCACATTTTTTGACAAATGCATGAGTATTTTTAAATAAGCTAGGCCAATAATATACAGCCCTCAAAATTTTATGGGCAGTGGTCTTGGCAAAAAAGTGTCCTCTACATACTCCAGCATGCATTTCTATCAAGACCTTCTCAGCTTGACTCTGATCTAAGCATAATAACAATACACCATTTCTATCTTTCCAATACAAATTTCCTTGAACTAGGGTTTACTTTTCTTGTAATCTGAGATTTCTTTTCTGGTTATCTTTCATAACCTCAGGACACTTCGCATTCTTTAATTAATACATGATATCAACATAAAAAGGTTGTCTTTCAATACTTGTTACTGTTGAATCTTGTCTAAATTTTCTTTTGTCATGAATTTTTCTAAGCCTTGTCCTCTTACCAACTTGGTAATATGAATTTATAAATTAAACTCTTGAATTCTATTAATCCATTTACACCTCTTACCAGTCACTTCTGATTGAGTAAGGATATATTTTACTGTTGAATGAGGTACATATGCTAATACTTTGACACAAAGCAGATAAGGCCTGAATGATTTCATAGCTTTCACCAAAGCATATGCCTATTTCTCCATCATTCCATAATTTAGCTCTACAGCTTGGAGAGATTTTCTAAAAAGAAATAGGATGTTCAAAACCCTCCTCATCTTTCTGTAGTAAAACAAAAGCAATAGTATGGAAAGATGAAAATGAGAATAACGAGAAAGGATTACAGTAATAAGGGGACTTCAAGATAGGTGCCTCCTAAACTACTTTCTTAATTCTTTCAAAAGTTGATTGGGCTTCTTCACTCCATTGAAACTTTGCATCTTTCTTCAATAGTTTAATAATTGGTTTGACAATTTTAGCAAAATTTTAAATAAATCTTCTCACAAAATTTATTTTTCCTAGGAAAGACTGTACACCTTTGATATTTCTTGGAGCAGTGAACTTTTGAATAGCTTCTATCCTTTCTAGATCAATCCTCACTCCATATTTGGACACTATATGTCCCGGCAACTTTCCCACTATCACTACAAATTGATATTTTTTGGGATTGAGAGAGACACCATATTCTAAAGCTTTATTGAAAAAAAATTCTAGGTGTTCACAATGATCCCCTGCTTTCTTGTAAAATGTTGTCAAATCATCTTGGTAGATTACCATGAACAAGTCAATAAACTCTTTGAATGGAACATTCATGGCTCTCTGAAAAGTTTTTCCTGCATTTATTAGTCCAAATGGCATTCTAACATATACATAAATACCCCAAGGAGTAATAAATATGGTTTTGAACTATTATGGTTCTTTTACTAACACCTGGTTGTAGCTTGAAAAGTCATCCATCATTGATAATAGCTCACAACCAGTAACCTTATGTAACATTTCCTCCATATTAGGTAAAGAATAATTGTCTTTCAAAGATGCAATATTCAAGTTTCTAAAATCAACACATAATCTTATGTCAACATTCTTCTTTCTCACTGGAACCAGATTAGAAACCCAAGTTGAATGTCTGATCGGCTAGATACTCCCTGCATCTTTTAGTTTCATCAACTCTTGTTGCATCTTGGGAGATAACAATGGATTGATGGGTCTCTATTTCTATCTGAATGGTTTTACATGTGATTTTAGTGGGATTTCATGTTGGAAAAGGTCTTCCCTATAAGCTTTCAAATCTTCATAAGACTATGCAAATACATGCTTATATTTACTTAGTAAGTTTATCAAATTTGTTCTGACATGGGAATTTAATCCTTTTCCAATATATACTATCTGAGGAGTGGTCTCTTATCCTAAATTTATTTCTTCCAAATCCTCAACTTTAGCATTGCTTATTTTTTATAAGTGATCATCCTGATTACTAAAAAATTCTTCTAGTTCTACCAATCCCTTAGGAATATAATTAGAACTTAATTGGACAACCTCATTCCCCAAAACACAATCCCTACCATCAATGACCTCAAGTAAAGAATTGCAATCTATATGTTGGTCTTCATAATGGTCTAGGCATTGAATAAATCTATGAATATCTCGGTCATCTTCAAATACTTTCCAGTTGTAAATATTGTCAGGGACAACTGGTCTTGTCTTGATTTCAACTATTGATACCCCATTTAAGGTCAAATCATCAGTTTTCAAAGCAACATTAGCTAAGAAATCTTCCATAATGTTTTTGGACCTTTCTATCCAATTAATATTAAAGGCATCAAAAGGTTCAATTTGGTCCCAAATAGCATGCTTATGCATTTTTAATCTATTATTTTTCACAGCATATTTGGACCTGACTTGGGCTACTACTAATTCAGAATTGCCATAAACTTTTAGACGTTTTATTCCATGTTTAGCAGCAATGTCTAGCCCTAAAAACAAAGCTTCATATTCTATTGTATTGTTTATACATTAGAATGATAACAGGAAAGAATATTTAAATGTTGTACCTGATGGAGAAATAATTAAAACACCAACTCCTGATCCTCCCTTAGAATGGGCTCCATCAAAATACATCTTCCATAAACCATCATTCTATGTAATCAACTCCTCAACTAAGGGATCAAAATTTTTACATTTATAGGCACTCCTCTTCACTCTGAAGTTCTCCATGTCAATATCTACACAAAAATTGATATTAATATCTTCATGTAACTCAATCATATGCGGTGTCCTACCTTCTCTGGACACCTTGACATTATTCCTAGCAATATTGAAAGTGGCATAAGATAAATCACACTGAATATTGTCTCCCATTGAAGCACTCCATTTCCTGGATAGGAACATGCCATAATGTGGTGGGATATCAACCACTAGTACACTCATTGTCAATACTGTGTCAGGGCATATAGCTAACTTATAAGGCAAGGCCTCAATGGTACCAACAACATGGATCTCTCTAGAACCCATTGCTTGACACCTCCCATGAGGAGTATCAACTTGTAATCCCATGGATCTCATGATTTCTATAGGCATGACAGTATTAGATGCTCCCGAATCTATCATGCAGTTTTTGAGCATCTTACCATTAATTACCAATGTTAGGAAAAAAGGATCAATAATTCCTGCAAAATTATTTGTGTTTAGATAAATATGAGGGATCTCAGAAATCATTCCTTCAAGCTCTTTTCCCTTGTTGTTAGATTTCTTTTCAACATATTATATTTTTTGAGGTTTCATTGGAGATACACTGTTTAATAATGAAAGGACCTTTTATTTATGTTCCTTTATCCTCATCATTTCCAGAAATGGGACCTTTACAGTCATTTGAGATAGACATTGACCCATATCAACTGGATTATATTTCACATTAGAGGATTTTGGTTTATCAATGATGATATTATTGTCCTCTATTTGAATATTTAGTGTAGACTCTTCCTTTCTTGATTTCTTATTTTCAACTTTAGTAGATGAAGTACTTGTTTCTGGCACTTTAGCTTTTCCTTCTTGTACAATATTTGGATCACTAGCTTTGCTTACAATTTTGACCTTAGGCTTATTTAAATTTTCCCTAGGTCCATCTCTTTTTGGTATATACTTGGAATCTGTCTTATTTTCTTTGATGAAGATGCCAACTGGCTGACTACCTACATCACCCACTACTCTATTTCTCAAGTGGTAGTTACTTCTTTCTTTATTTACTAGATCAGCAATGATTCTAGCATTTTCTTCATCACAAGGTTTTCTTATTGTGGTATATTCTTGACTATTTTGAGCATAGCATCTTATATCATCAACCTCCTCATCTTCACTATTAGACAGGACTTGTTGGTGATATACCTCCATTCTTCCTTGTGAACCATACATGTCATGGTCCTCAACTTCGTCTTCAGAATCTATATCAGGGCATGCATAAGAATTAGTCATATCACATCTATTATGATCACATAGCTCACCCTCTTCACCTTCATGTTCTTCACTAGCACTGATGTCTAAGGCTACAACACAAAAATTAGGGTTGTGTGGGGCTTGACAAGCTTCACACCTGTAAGTATCACTGCACAAGTTTACAACATTTCTGTGTAGAGGGTCAGAGGTCCTATTTTTAGGTTTATCCTTTCTTGGAGGGGAACTAGGCTTTCCATCCTTGAACTGGGTATCATAGGGATGATTATGCATCTTATTCTGTGGATTATAAATATTTTTGTAGGATAGTCTATTGTTTTGTGGAGCCTTTTATTCTTTATATTCAGGTTCTTTCTGGTTGCTCCTACTAAAACGTGCATCATCTCTTATACCCATCTTCCCTAACACCCTTCTATTCATTTCTATGTTCATTGCTATTTTATATGCATCAGTAAGACTTCTAGGATTTTTATCTTTGAGAACATACCCCATCTTAGAATCAAAAGCATTTAGATATGTAGCCAAACATACATTTTCATCTACTTTGATCTTTTGAAAAAGCTTGTGCATGGATCTTTGAAATATTGTGTTGAATTTAGTGACTTCTTCATTGGAATGTTTCTTTATGTTATTGAATTCATTAACAAGAATCCTTCATTAGTTTTTTCAGCATACTGATCTTTGAATAAATCTATTAATTCTTCCATAGATGCTACAGAACCATTAGATAATCCTCTAAACCATTCCCTAGCATCTTCTACTAAGGATTAAACAAAGAGTTTCATTAGGACATCTTCATGATTAATATTCAAATCATCTATGATATCTATAAAATTTCTCAAATGTACTTCACAAGAAATAACATTATTTCCTGAAAACTTTGGGATTTTTTCCCCAATACCATTAGGTACTACATTAGGGTTACTAGGAATGCCAATAAAAGTAAATTGTTTGTACCTTTCTGGATGCAATGGCTTCCTTTGAAATTTATCATCATCATGAAAAGAGGCAGCTTTGGCTTTTGAAGATGTAGTAATTTCAGCACCAATATAAGAATATTTAGAAGATTGTAAAAAGTCAATCTTCTTCTTCATCTTGAAGGTGGCATCTTCAGCTTCTACCTTTTCGAGCATCTTTGCCATGGTTTCTTTCTCCCTTCTTGATCTTTCAAGATAAATGTCTAACTTAGACATTTGTTATGTTAGGACTTTGTGATTTTTTGGTTCCTTAACCTCATTTCCAGTAACTTTGTTTTTTCCTTTATCTCTAAAGGCTTGAGAACCAAAACCTTTGTGAGTGATTGGAGTCTCTTGATCTCTACGAGACATCTCAACATTTTTTTCTACTTGATGTCTTAAAGATCTTCTTCTAAAACTATCAACATCTTTTTTATCTTGTTTTTTTTCTTTTTAAGATTTTTTTCTCTCTTCTTTTGTTGAATAAGGGCCAATTGCCTCTTTAATATTATTTCTTCTTCAGCAAGCTCATCAGAAGGAACTCTAGAATCTGAACTAATAGTATCAGTTCCTTCTCTCTAACTAGAAGTAGTGGTAATTTCATATGTTTCTAATCCTAGGCCAAGGGCTTCTTCATACTCTGAGGTGTTCCCCTCATGACTAGATTGGTTTTCATCTTTTCTTCTAGTGTTATTTTCCTCATTTCTTTGCGATGAGTCATCAATATTAACTCATTTTTTCTTTTCTCTCCAAGACATATTAGTCCTATAAGTTGTTGGGATTCCACTATCCAACTCAACTTCAGGATTATCTCTCATTATTGACCTTGTATTTATATTGAAAGGATGTGTATGAATATTTAAATTTACTATAGCATTGATTACAGAGATTTTCTTTTAGAGTCGCAACCCAATACAAGTTTGGAAAAAATAGAGCACAGCTTAAATATGAATACTATAAGAATGAATTAGATAGTAAAACTCAATTGTGGTACTTGTAACTCAATCTTCTTCAACCAGAGATTTTGGGACAATTCTTTCTACTCAACAGCAGAGTCACTAGTTTGTTAGGGATTTTTCTTGCAGGTTCTTAAAACAATGTGAATGCTTACTCTTTATATTTCAAATTTAAACTCATGCAATAGAAATCCTAATTGACGAGGACTTAGTTCCTCCTTCTACTTTGAGATCCACAGGCTTAGGTGGGTGTACCTTCAAATGATTACTGATTCTTGGTATCTATTAGAGTGGATTAGAGCTCTCACTTATTTTACTGTATCAATTGATGAAACACCTTGCACATGATAATGTTTAACTAAATACAGAGCATTATGAGCCAAATTATGATATTGACAGTAATAAAAATTTGTGAGATAAGGATTCTCATCCTTCTTCCTTTTGCAGTTCTCTGAACTTAGGAGGGCTAACCTAGTGATTCTCTCTTTAAGGAATTGGCAAACTGAACTGTATTCTTAATACAATTTCTTAAAACACATATATTCTCTATAAATGAAATGTAAATGATTGATTTTATTTATATATTGGATGATTATTAACTACTTGCCAAACCCTAAACCAATGCCTAATCCTTCGGAAAAGAGTCAATATCAAATGTGAATCCATAATAAACTAATCAATGAAAATACATGCAATTTAGATAGAATGCCTTACAGACTATCCTTTCACTCTCATGCCCTTGTTATTAGATCCTAATACTAATGCTTGGCTCTCTAGGATCACCTGTAAGAATTACTCCTTCCTTGAAAGAACTCATAAGCAACTACATGATGACCTTGTAATTGGTATATCTAAAATGCCTTGCAAATTAAAAATACAAGAGCTAGAACAGAAATACAAAGAGACAACACAAGATATAGAACAAAAATTGCAATGTATTTTATTAATATTGTTACTGCTTCAAATACATTCAATAGACAATAAGCTCAAAAACTTAAACAAAATTGAGTAGTCTGGCTTGCAATTATATTTCCCCTCTTATCCTTATATAAAATGATACAAATGTTACATATATAGTCTAAACCATCTTGGAATCCTTAAAGATTAAGGATGCAACAAGCTTCAGATGGTTTCAGACCTAACCCTAAAAGATAGAAGAAAACAAAAGACAATAAGACTCTAAGCGGTGGAAGGATGAAATAGGAATAAAATCAAATTAGATCTTGAAATCTCTTGCTAGTTGGCACCTTTGTCTGACTATATTCTGGATAGCCTCCAATAATTATTGTGAGATTTAGTGACCACCATTATAGGCTAACATACACTAATATTTCTTATGACTAACCTCCATGTGCTCAAAGATCATGTGTCAGGTGTCCTTTTACTCTTCATCCAATATGTCAAGGTCAACTATTGCAGGCTTCTTTTTATTGGGCTTTGTAAGAACTGTAGACGTTCAAAATCGTCCTTATATTAATTTAATTAATATTCCCATAACATTATAGTTAATTTTAATTAATTATATTTGTTATATTCTTCTATCATATTTAATTAAATTTATTTAATTAAATATGATTCATCTCCC
>MU228207.1:823289-833568 GCA_018584345.1 Thuja plicata
GGGAGAAGTGGATTTGGAGCAAGAGAAATAGAGGGGGAGAGAGATGTAAGAGACCTAGATGGGGGAGAGAGGGGTAATATGGATCGAGAATAATAGATGGATTTTTGTAATGAGACATGGATGGAGGGGTAGAGTGGTATAGAGGTGAAAATAAAGAAACCTAGAGAGGAGGAGAGAGATGGTAGGTGGAAAAGGTGATGACCTATACTATGGAGAGAGAGAGAGAGAGAGAGAGAGAGAGAGATTTCAAAAATCTAGGTTGTCTATTTCATATAGGAAATGGTAGCTAGAGGGATAAGGAAATATAGAGAGATATAAGGGGAGTGAGAGGGAGGAGAGAGCGAGTAAGATGAGTAATAAAAAGAGAAAAGAGAGATAGAGAGGTGTGTTGGTGTTTGAAAATGTTTACACTAACTTGAGAAACCAATATACCTCAATACTAATGTTAGGAGTGGTTAGTTCCAAGTGTGAAAGCTCTGTAAGGTAACTGGACCAACTTTAGGGTCAAGACTGCCCTCTTCTGCTTTTGGCTCTGCAAAACCAATGTGGGTACACCTAATCCAAACTAAACTCAACTCTTTACCACACCTTCTACTTCTGGATTTAAACAACAGATAAATGGTAAGTAAGTAGTAAATGTCAACCTAGCATTCAGTGACTCTCCACTACCATTGGTGGAATAATTAGGACAACACCTCAAAAGGTAAAGAATTTTGTACTGAGTTTGATTTATATTTTTGGTATAGAACATAGCCAAACAACTCCAGGAGTATATTAGAATAGGAATAATAATCTCAGATCAGTGCCTTATCTATTGGGATAAAACCTACATACAATATTGAAACTGGAACACCTTACTAGGCATAGATTCAAAACCATAAACATAAGAACTTTTAGATTTCTCACTACAGGATCCTCAAGTAGATATCAAACAAAATTAATGTAGTATTCAAAGGATTTTAGTTGATTCTCAAACAAATAACAATGAAATACACATATGCATAAGCAAAACTCATACAGTAAGCCAGAAAACTCACAATTCCACTGACAACACAAAGGAGAGACTCAAATCTGAGAAGAAATTATATTAAGTATGATGAAAACTATTGTTAAATCAATATGACAAGGAAATATAAAATTAGATAATATGAAAAAGATTATACAACTTTCTTCCTATTTCAATACCACTGAACTACATCTGCTATCTTCTAGACTAGAAACAAGTATCTTCCTAATGCTTTCTACTTTCCCAATTCTCCAGCCCTTTCTAAATGGTCTTGAATATTATTTTATAAGAACAAGAATGCTATAAGATTTAGACCATTTAGGGTTAAGGTTTACAACCAATCAAATATAAAATTCAATTCTGATGTCAAGTTGAAACCCTGAATTCATCTCTTCAATCTATGCAATTTGATCTGTAATTAATTCTCCAATCCATGGATATGAGCGTAGCACTCTGCTAGGCAATAAATTCCATGGCATGATTGTGAAAGTGGCTCCATAAATGCAAAAGTGACCAGGTGAATTTGTATGCATTTACCCTCTGATTATAAAACTATTCTTGTTAAGTCTGGATATAAATGCATTCCCATATATCAGATTTCCATCTGTTCGGTCTTCAACAGCTGTGTAGAGCCACCCATAAGATCAAGTCAGGTCATTAATGTCTCTAAGAAAAAATATTTTTTGATCTTTATGAAACCCTCTATGAATACATTTGAATATTTAAAATTTTGTTACAATGGCTACAGGTGGTGTGGAAAATGAATTTGACGATTGGGATTGAAACCTTTACCAACTTTAAAATCAAGTCGTTCATCCTCTTTGATCTATACCCAGGAACTAACCTCGTCACTTAAATGTTAAAACTCTAGTTAACACCTTTCCTTTAGTCTCCAAATGGCTACACTTTTTTATTAACCCTTGTCACATCCAGAGACTTAGCAACAAGCATTAGATCTTCATCTAATCGAACGGTCAGTGGAAAGTCTCTTAACCAAAAGAGAATATTCAACTTCAACTAGAGATCAAGCGACAAGGCAAACTTGTAGTCACTGAAGAAAAAGGAATATTCTATCTCAATTAAGAGACTTGGAGACTAGGCATACAAAAACTAGGCCCATCACTACCATATGTCACATTGAAACTCGTTCATGACTGCCTTGTCATCGATCTGGACATGCGGCAGCACGGCGTGTTCCCTTAAAGGTTAGATGTTGAGCAACTTTGGATTAAGGGTTTACGCCTACCATCAGATTAAAATTGACTTTTCCACCCTTTAATCACTCTTACCTTCACAAACATAGGTCCCACTAACATCCACATGGCGCCTTATCATTTGTCCTAAAAAATCCCATTTGTTATCTGACCTGTGCTGACCAGACAATCTACCTGCTTTGACTTGTTGATGACGACATCAGCAAAGACACATGGCACTCCATCGCAATGCCTCAAAGGGTAGATATCATGCATCTTGAGATGAAGTTAATATGACCACTATCTAATCCATTTGAAACTACATGACCCTTAACCTATATATCTGCTTTGCTCAGGTTGGCCCGCCACGGACACGTGGCATGCTGTCACATTGCCTTGAAGTTAAAATCACTACATCTTTAGCTTAAGGCATTCCAACAACCGTCAAATCAGATCTAACATACCCACCAATTAACCTTTCTTTACGACCATCTCTCAGGCCCACATCGACACATGTCCTCTCATCGCTTTCCCTTGAAGGTAAAAACATTGCATCTTCAGCCTTAAGGCTTAACGACAGCCACTGGATTTGACCAATCTGCACGAACATTAAAACTTGATCTCTGATCACTGACTTAACCATAAGTTGACCCTTCTCTAACCATGGTCCATACCTGGTGATTATGCGACCACCTCTGATCTAATTTGAAATCAACGGCCCATGCTAAGTCTCATGACAAAAAGAGACTATGTCATATCCTTCAGAAACTTAGAAAAAAAAGGAAATCATGTGATCGCTTGATGAAAAAGAATATTCGGCTTGGGTTAGGAGATCAAGTGACCAACGTGAAAATGGTAATGCACACATGGAAAATTTGGACTTAAGTGGCATGAAAAAGCAACACAAAAATAGAACAAGTCTTAGAGGTTTAGGGTTTTTCATTATTTCAAACCAAATAATACTTAGGGTTTGAGCCAGAGGCTAGGACAAATTACAGAGATAGGAAAAGAAGCTTGGAACTATGAAAATATAACAAGTTCTAATAGTGGCTTCGTCTGGGATGTATTCCTCTCGCAGGCATAACAAGGATTCAGAAAACTCTGGGAGAAGAAAACCACCTATAGGAAAAGTAAACCTAACCTAAAATAGAAAGAAAGAAACAAATATATACATACTTACATGTCCATGACTTTGCTTCCTTCAAGAAAAGTATAACTTCAGAAACTATCCATGAATCGACAATTCCAAAATATTTCCAGTTAAGTCCTTAAGCATATAGGAATCAAAACCCGACTTACTGTCAATTAGATATGGGCCTATATGGGATCAAATTTTTCATGTTTTCCTTTGTCCTCTATCTTGGCATTCCACATCAAAACCATATCATCAATCTCAAATTTCTTGGTAGTGGCTTTCTTGTCAAATAAATTTTTGCATTGCAACTGCAATCTGATATTCCCATCATGTGCTTGCCTCCTTGACTCATCTAACTATATCAAATCCTCCAATCTGGTTCTCATTTCATCTTCTAGATCATCATCATATATTTGGATAAATTTTTACATCTGCAACAAGTTATTCAGTGGTAATCTGGCATGAATACCATAAACTAAGTCAAAAGGTGCACATCCAATAGCTTTTTTTACTGTTACTCTATCCGCCCACAGAGAAAGCTATAATTTTTAATCTCAGGCCTTCTTATTTGCATCCAATACTCTTTTAATAATCTTTATCAAACTCTTGTTACTTGATTCATTCGGGCCATTGCCTTGGGGGTGATATGGGGAAGAATATGAAATAAGAATTCCATATTGCTGACAAAATTTAGCGAATTTCTCTGATCTAAAACACATAGCATTGTCCACCACAATAAATTCTAAACAACCAAATCTAATCAACATATTATGCATTATAAAATCAATCACAACCCTACTTGTGGTTCTTATAGTGGGAATTGCTTCCACCCACTTGGTAAAATAATCAATTTCCACTAGGATCCATGAATGGCCTCCACTAGATTTGTTAGGGATTTAACCTATGAAATCCATTCCCCACTTCTGAAAAGGTGCCTCAACTATAACAGGATTCAAGGGAAGATTTCCACCAAATTTTAACTTGCCTGAGAATCTCTGACAAGCATTACATCTTTTGACATATTCGTGGGCATCCTTGAATATTTTTGGCCACCAAAAACTAGATCTGATAATCTTATGGGTAGTATTCTTAGCCATATAATGGCCACCACATGCACCATCATGCATCTCTTTTAAGAGATCATCAGACTTTCCATGATCTATACATTTGAGCAACACTCCCTCATTGCTCCTCCACCATAACCATCCCTGAATTATTGCATATTTCAAAGCATGCAACTTGATTTTTCTCTTCTTACTATCATTCATGTCAGGGGGAAAAATCATCTTCTCCAAGTATCCAATGATATCCTTATACCAATCAGAATAATCCATATCACAAATATAAGGTTTATGTTCCTCCTCTAGCATATCAATGTGGTTGGCATCTAAATTGCTTTGAGTCATTAATTTAGAAAATCCTAAACCTCTTACCAACTTAGTTATATGGACATCAATATTAAACTCTTGGATCTTGTTGATCCATCTACATCTTCTCCCTGATACCTCTTGTTGGACTAGGATGTCCTTGACAGCATCACTTGGTACATAAGAAATTATGGTTTCCCCTACCAAATAGCATCTAAATTCTTTAATAGCCTTGACCAAAGCATAGGCATGTTTCTCCATGATATCATATTAAAATTATGTTTCCTGTAAAGATTTACTAAAAAAGGAAATTGGCTATTCATATCCTTCTGAATTATTCTATAATAACACTGCAACAATAGTATTATAAGAAGAAAAGGAGGGAATTTGAAGCGGCTTAGTATAATCAGGGGTTCTCAAAATAGGGGCATCTTTTATAGCTTGTTTAATATCTAATAAGGCCCTACATGCTTCTTGAGTCCATTTCACTTTGGCTCCTTTCTTCATCATCTTTGAGATTGGCAAACTAGTCTCTGCAAAATTTGTAACAAATCTTCTCAAGAAATTTACTTGACCGAAGAAAGACTGAATGCCCTTGACATTCTTGGGTTGAGGGACTTTATCAATTGTATTAACCTATCAAGATCAATCCTGAAACCATCTTTAGATACAATATGTCCTAAAAAAATTCCCTCTGATACCCCAAAACACACTTCTTTGGGTTAAAAGAATCTCATATTCAAGTGCCCTTACAAAAATCATTTCAAGATGATTACAATGTTGATATTTTTTTGTTGAATAAGCAGTAAGATCATCTTGGTAGACTGCTGAAAACTTGTTTATGAAATCTGCAAATGCCACATCCATGGCTCTTTGGAAAGTAGCCCCAGCCTTCATGAAGCCAAAGGGAATTCTGACATATTGTTACCCCTGATTTTTTACTCATACCCTACATTTTATCATTTCCTAAAATTAGGATTTTACCATCTTAAAAGCAAAAATGTCTTCATATCATTCAGTCTAGTTTGCATTTTCTCCTTGTCGATTGAACTTGAATCTTGAACTTACTTAGTTCAATGTTCAAGGTTCAATGTCACCTTGTGGTGTGTTTTTCCTTTCTTTTCCTTTATGTGAACATGAGTGGCACAGTTTGCAAAGTCCAATCTCCTATTGAACTGTGAATCTTGAACTTGTCTAGTTCAAGGTTCAAGGTTCAATTGCGGTCTTCATCTTGCATAAAGTGTAATAGAGTTTAAGTTTTTGTCACTCACATGGTCTTTTATAAACACACCAAAAGGAGGTAATACCTTATAACCCATTGAACTTAATTTTTGAACTAATATATATCAAAGTGCATATTTCAACCGAAGCTTGTGTGTTGAATAGGTGAAAAGACAGCGGTGACGTGACTGAAGTGACAGCTGGCATGTGATAATTTTATCTGTGTGTGTTGCAGATATAATCATCATTAGAGGTGACACTTATATGTCATTTCAATCATTTAAGAGGTGTAATACTTAATGATCACATCAGGAAAAAATTCTTTTTGCATTTAATTAAGAGCCCGCATTGTCATTAAATGCAAATCTTATGCATTTTGTTGGAAAATCTATTATAAAATAAGAGTTTGTGTTGTCAGTCTTCTGGTGAATTTTTCTGGTGAAATTGAATTGGCGGAGCAATAGAAGGTATACCCTCATCCTAAGAAGCTTAGAGTGTGCGGAATCTCCAAGTTAGTATTTTTCTCTCTCAAAGTCCCTGTTCAAAATTGAAGCCATTCAAAAAAATTTGATATTACAAAGCTCTATTTTCCTCCTGCAAATCTCAGTCTTTTATAAGTATTTTCCTTAAGAAATATGAAGTCCCCACTCCCAAATTTTGCGTGAACCTCCCCTTTGGTTAGTTCACTTCCTGAGTGTGATGACACAATGATAAAAGCAGGTTCCTTAGAGGAGATTCACAGTAAAATCAAAATCCATGTTTCTAGTTCTATAATAGAGAAGGTGGTGTTAAGTGGTCTAGCCGATGCAGTAGCATTTCCCCTAGTGGCCCCCTATCCAGAGTTAGTAATGGAGTGTGTTGAAAGGTATGATAGGGAAGAGAGGTGTATTAAGAATATTGATGGAAGCCCTCTGACTTTCATAAACCAAGATGTCATCCTCACAGCAATGGGTATTCCTGAAAAGGATCCTTATGAAGGATGGACCATTGCTTCCTCCTACTCTATTTTCTCAATGAAGAAACAGATTTATAGAAATGAAATTTCCAAGAAATGGTCATTGGAGGTGAAAAGGGGAGGGTCAAGGCTTCCCAAACCCCTTAAAATAGATCATTTCAAGCCTGAAGTTACAGAATTAGTGATTTTGTTGAACAGGATCAAAGCTAATAATCATGCTTATTATTGGCAGGATTGGATGTATTTTTTTATCCAGATAACTTTAGGAGGAGAAAAGTTCATTGATTGGGTAGACTGTATTGCTGATGAACTTCATCATCAGTTGGAAAACTATTTAGAAAATTTTGGTGGTTTCTATATGTCTTCTTATCTGTTCTAAGTGTTGGCTTGTACTAGAAAGTGGGATAATTTATATCATCAATTACCTATTCCCAATATGAAGGTGTATGATTATTATCCCAATCTGCAGAAGGAATACCATGTTGATATTTTTTTGAAATTAAATGGTGTTTTTCTAGGGAGGTTGATTTTTGAACTGCAGGGGAACATTGAGCAGAGAATGTCAGAGGAGGCTAAGAAATTTGTTAATGTTTTTGGGAGTTTCTTCATACAATTCAGAAGGTTTACTTACATAAGAGTTGGCAGATTTGTAGGAGAACCATTCAAATTGCCTAGATATGCTCTTGATCTACATGTTATAACTAAGGTTGATCACCAATTAGCCCGTGTACACAAAGACCTCAAAGAAAATAAGGGAAGAGCTAAATCTAGTTTTCCTATAGAACTTGGTTTTTATTCCTGTAAGAACTCTTCTGATGCTCTTAATTTGGAGCAAGAATTGAACAAGCTGAAATTGTAAACCTTTCAGGATAGGAGAGATTTTTACATCAGGGTGTATGTTGCATGGAATTTCAGTTTACCTTCTGAATTCTGCCATGTCCCTGAAATCGAGGATTTCTGGGAAAATTGTGCAGATGATTTTGAAGTCAGAAGAAGATTATGGTGCAGATTTACACTTGTCTGAATAGTTAATCTGCAAACAGGCATTCATGTTAATGGGATAGAATAATGGAGGAGCTCCCACATTACTGACACCTCACAGGACCAATCGAAGGGATCTAGTGCATCCACCACTCCATGATCATGCTTCGCAGATCACAGAGTAGTGTTAGTTTTTCCTAGTGTATGTTTTCTTTGATATGGGCGGTTTTGTAAAAAAAAGTTATACTGAATCTCGTAGAGTGTATCTCAGGATGTCACTTTCTATTTCCAAACACTGATGGATATTTTTATAGAAAGGATAATCTGTATTGGGATGATAGTAATTTTGGTTAAGTTAGGGCAAGACTTAATAGTTTTTGGTGTTTTTTAGTTAGTTTGTTGACCAAAAAGAAACTTGGAAGTATATTTTTAATATGAATGGAGAAAAAATTTATGTTATGTGAATATGTTGGTTTATATTAGCATATTGATCTTTGTTGGGATATTTCTTGAATATCGGAAATCTTTTTTCAAGTGGATTTTTCTATAGTTTTCTTTAGTATTTTTTTTTTTCAATAAGTTCTGAGATTGAAGTCTGTGAGCTTCATTTAGTGTTGAAATATATGTCTTTCATTCAGTTTTCATGACATGTTGATGTATGAAACACTAAAAAATCCTTATTCACTTTCAGGTTAAAAGTATACGTTTGTGAAAGCAATGTGTGATTGTCAGAATTCATTGAAAATCAAATAGGGAGATGTACCTCAATTTAGATATTTATAAATCTAAATATTATAATTCAAATGTTAGTTTGGGATTGTTGTTTTTCACAGGCTTAGAGCAAGTAATTGATAATTTATAGAAAGACAAATTTGTATGCTAACATATTTCTAGTGACTCTACTGGGGAGTCGATACACAAAGTATTAGTAGTCATTCAATTTAAATGAGCAGCCATGGTGTTTCCTGCTCTCATAATTCCTGGTCAGGAAGAAGTTCCCCCAGTTATTTAGCCTGACTTATACTTTTTAAATACCCAGGAAGACATAATCTCTAATCTTCATTTGGTGGCCTGGGTTGTGAGGAAAAGTGACCAACATTATCAACAAGACTGCTTGCTGTAAGAAGAGGAAGAAGAAATTGGCAAGTGGTTGAGAGGTCTTCCAATTGTCCAAGAAGCTACCATAGTAGATAGAGATGTGCAGAGACCTTAAATTTCTTAGCAAGACTGGATTCCCAACCTTTTACCTAGTCCCAAGCAAGCAAGGGTATCTTTGATAGTTTTCTCCAAGAACTTCAAAACCTTGAATTTCCTACCAGTTATACCCCAAAGAAGAAGCCTAAAAGTAGACCTTCTTATCCTAAAAGGTCAAGTCCTAACATATCTTCATCTTTTGACTAGTGGTAGGTCTTGACTCTTTCTTGAATTCAAGCACCTCCCTTTCAGACAATTTATCCACCCTCAGTCATGGCACAACCTTGGGGTAATGTCGTTGGGCCTCTTAATTTGGCAGAAAATCATTCCTTACCTAAAGGAGCTAGAGATCTTTTACCCAAATTCTATGGTGACGGAAAGGTTTCAGTCGAAAATCATCTTAATACATTTAATACAGCCTATGGAATTTTGGTTGTTCAACATGAAGATGTTGCAGATAGATTATTCATTCAAACACTTGTTGAATCAGTAGCTGACTAGTTCTATCACTTGCTTGATGGTCAAATTACCAATTGGGATACTCTGAAAACTTCTTTTGAAGCACGCTTTAAAAGTATATCTAATGAACATGATCTTCTTGCCCAGTTGACAAAGTTGAAGAAAGAAATACATGAGCCCATGAGACAATTTGTAGCAAAGTTTAATAAGATTATTCATAAAATCCCTACCCCAAAAAGACCCACTGCTGAAAATAGAAAAGATTTTTTTATGAATGTCATGCCCCAGACATTGGTTTTCATTTAAGACAAGCGAGGGTAGTTGATTTAGATGCAGCTTAGGCCATGGCTATTGAACTAGAAGAAGATATGATCATAGCTAGCAAGTGGAGGAAAGATGTCTAGCAACCAATTTCTCAGAGCGCTACTTCTTCTAATCCCCTGTTACAAAGATTGATGAATGATGTGATTGCTATGAAGAGGCAATTTCCTAAAGGAAATGTGAATTCCCCTCAATTATACAAATACATTCCTATAGGAAACCTTGATTAGGCCAGTCCCAGCCACAGATATGTGGGAAAGTCATAGAATGAACAAAGAGTGGTAGAGGTTCCTCCTAAAAGAGAAAATATGTGTACCTTTTGTATGCACCCTAAAATGGTCGCCTAGACTTTGGGCCCCATTTCTTAATTTATCAAATCCCTGAATCAATACTTTCAAATATCAACAATATCAATTATATCAATTTCCTTGATCAAATCATAATTAT
>MU228207.1:843644-871383 GCA_018584345.1 Thuja plicata
GCAAGGTCATGAGTTTATAGCTCTAGCTGAGAGCAATTTTTACAAATCTTGCAACTCCATGCATAGAGAGCTATGGATTGATTTGTGAGGGCTCATTCTTGAGTTTCCTTGCATGTAAGGATTCATATAAGTGCACTATTTTGTGTGTACACCTTTCACCTCACTAATGAGCATGATGGCGCAACTTGTCCTGAGATAGTGAGATCAATGCAGATGCATGTTAATAAAGAATTAGTTGATGATCCGTCTGAACATGTAGAAGTTTCTTTGTTACCTAGCAGCTTTAGAAATTATTGTATGGAATATGAGTCAGACTCTGAAAGAGGGGGCAGTATTTTGGTAACTCTTGAAGATCCCACATGTTTGATCATGACCAGAAATCAACACAATTCTCAAGCTAATGACTCTCCTTCAACTTCTCAACACTTGGACAAGGATAAAGGTAAGGATTTTTCCCCAAAAAACTCTTTTTTCAAAATTTCAAATGCTAAGGAGGCTGAAGTTTTTCAAGACTCTTTGCCTAATTCTTCTTTTGATATTGTAAATTTCTATAAAACCTCAAAAATCCAAGTGTCACCAGCAAAATATCTTAGAATGAACCCCAAAGAACTCGAAAGACTAGTTAGTTATGTGAAGTCAGGTCAAACCTCTTCAAGTTCCGCAACCAATGAAACCACACATGTTGTCTTGCCAAAATAAGTCTAACCCACCCTAGCTACCCAGTCCTCTGTCGATACAAGTCCTTTTGTCTCTCAAAAACTAGAGCCTTTCTATCTTTCCATGTTTATTCATGGGTTTAAATTGAATAATTGCATTATTGACTCTGGAGCATCTGATAATGTGATGCCTACTTCAGTCACAAAATCTCTAGACCTTCCTCTAACAGCCACTTTTGAGAGATGTTATTCCATGGATTCCAAACAAGTCCCTTTAGTAGGACAGATTAAAGATGCTCAGGTGGCCTTAGTTTCTCATCCTAGTAAAAATCTTAAGTTAACCATTCTGGTAGCCGATATCCCTGCCAGTTATGGGATGTTTCTTAGTAGAACCTTTTGTAGAGACCTTGGGGGAGAAATCAAATTGGATTGGTCACACGTGACAATCCCTGTTGGTAACCAAAATATTGTTCTGAAACCTGAGGGAAAATCCAAGTACACTATTTTTCCATCAGAAGACCCTAAATCTTAGATCTTATACCATGAATGTGAATTTGGAAATTATATGATGTCATCAGAGGTGAACTCAAAAAGGGTTGATAATGAAGAATTAGATTCTGGGTGGGCTTTAGAGTTTGATGGTAGTTGTGCCTTAGTGGGATCTGGAGTAGGGGTTTTTTTGATATCACCACAAGGAGATATGTTTCCTCACTCTTTTTAGTTGGATTTTGGTAATACCAATAATACTGCCAAGTATGAAGCCCTTCTACTTGGTCTTGAAGAAGCTAAGAAGAAAGGAATAAAAGTGTTGAAAGCTAAAGGAGATGCAGAACTGATAGTGAGACAGGTAAGAGGAAGGTACTCAGTGAAAAATGAGAGGCTGAAACATTATAGAAACTATGTTTGGGATGAAATTGAGGGATTTGAGGCCTTTTTTATTGAAGTTATTCCTAGAAACCTTAACAGTAGAGCTGATTCTTTGGCAGTCTCAGCATCTTTATTGCTTCCCATCCAGATTTCAAAGATAAAGTTTATAAAATTGAGATGCTATACAGACCCAAGGTACCTAATAACGTAGAGCACTAGAAAGTTTTCCAAGATGACAAATAGATCGATAAATTGCTACAAATGGTAGAAGTTTCTAGCACTACTTACTTTGAGGGATCTCAGTCGACCTGTGAAGAATTTTTTCCTGATCTGGTTAAGATTGTTGAAGAAGGAATTGTTCAGTAGGAAATCACATCCCTAGAGGCTTGGTTTCTCTTGAGAATCTATTTGACAAATCTGATGCAGTTAAGCAAAAGCCCAGTTCTCATGAACCTTCTAATGAAGGTGACTAAGAAAAGTTGAATATACGAGATGAACAAGACCCTAAGTTTGTAAACCTGGGAAAATGTTGCACCTCTGATGAAAGGAGAAGATTTTTTGATTTGCTAAAGGAGTATAAGGATTTTTTTTCCTAGTCCTACCAGGACTTGAAGAATTTCAAAGGAGGTAAATTTCAACATCACATCCCTTTAAAGCCAGGCACCACACCATTTAAGCAGAAGCTGAGAAGCTATAACCCTAAAGTGTCTGAAACAATTTAAAAATAGGTTGAGAAGATGTTGCAAGCTTGAATAATATATCCTATTCACCATTCCACCTAGATAGCCAACATAGTGTCTATGAGGAAAAAGAATGGTGAGATAAGGATTTGTGTGGATTTTAGAAATATGAACCATAATAGTTTAAAGGATAATTATGGGCTTCATGTGATGGATCATATATTGCAAACAATAGCTGGCGTAGAAATGATGTCCATGTTAGATGGATTTTCAGGTTACAACCAGATCAGGGTAGCTGACAAGGATCAACATAAAATAGCATTCACCACACCATGGGGTACTTACGCCTATAGTCGCATGTCATTTGGGTTGATTAATGTAGGTGCCACATTCCAATGAGAAATGGATTATTCTTTCATCCATCTAATTAAAAAGATGATTGTCATCTACCTAGATAATTTGACAATTTTTTCTAAAAGGTAGAAAAATCACATGAAGGATTTGAGAGTTGTTTTACAAAGGTGTAGAGAGCATGGGATCTCATTAAATCCTAAAAAATCAATCTTTTGTGTTACGGAAGGGAAGCTGTTAGGTCACATTGTCTCAAAAGATGGAATTAAGATAGATCCTGGGAGAGTAAAAGCTATCTAGCAAATAGGTTTTCCTTCTAACCAGACAGGCATTAAGTCTTTCTTTGGCCAAACAAACTTTCTTAGGAGGTTCGTTCCAGACTTCGCTAAAACAACTAAACATATGGTGAGTCTCTCAAGCAAAAAGAACCCTTTCAAGTGGAGTTAAGAAGCTATTCAAGCATTTGATGATGTTAAAAAGGTCATAGCATCTGCCCCGATGTTGATCAACCCTAATTATAAAAAATATTTCATTATTTATTGTTACTCTTTAGAACATACCCTGTCTGGAATATTATTGAGAAAAATGATAAGGGAGAGGAAGTACCCATTTCTTTCATGAGCATACCCCTGAAAAAACATAAGCTGAATAATCCTATGGTTGAGAAACAAGCATATGCAGTAGTTAAAGTTGTGAAATACTTCATATTTTATATCTTACACTCGCACTCTACTGTGTATGTACCTTCTTCTACAGTCAAAGACATTCTGAATCAACAAGACATAGGCATGAACAACAGAGCTACTTGGGTGGCAAGAATTCAAGAGTTTGATTTAAATATCCAACCAAATAAGTTAGTTCGGGGGTAGGGTATATGCAAACTAATGGCTCACAATATACCTAAAGATGATGTTCCTCTCGCTCTGTTTGTTGGTTTAAGAGACTCAAGGTTTTCAGATGTGGCTTTTTACTTAACCTATGGAGACTGTCCAGAGCATCTCATCCCTAAGGAGAAAAGAAACCTCTGACTCAAGGCTACAAAGTATGTTATTGTAGATGATATCCTATACAAGAAAGGAATTGATGGATCCTTCTTAAGGTGTGTTGACAAGGAACAACAGGAGAATTTGCTTAAAAATTTTCATAATGAGTCCTGTGGTGGTCACCTCTCATCGACTGTAACTTATTTCAAAATCCTAAGAAGTTTCTATTACTGGTTGGGGATGTTTTCATATGCATATAAATGGGTCACTAGCTATGAAAAGTGCAAGTTGTTCAGCGGAAAACCACAATTGGTAGCCCTCCCGCTGAGGCCAGTAGTTATTGAAGAGCCTTTTAAATAGTGAGGATTGGATTTCATTGGTCCAATCAACCCTCATTCTAGTGTTGGACACACACACATCCTGACTACTACGGATTATTTCACTAAATGGGTCAAAGTGGTTCAAGTCAGGAAGACAACATCAGAGGTAGTGTGTCATTTCCTCAAAAAATATATCTTGGTCAGGTTTGGCATCCCTCAAAAATTAGTCACAAACAATGCTACCAATTTTTCTTCTTCAGAAATAAAGTTGTTTTTCTATGATAATGGTATCCATCTTTCACATACATCTGATTATTACCCATAAGGGAATGGTCAGGAAAAATAAAGCAACAAGAACCTGATATAAATTATGAAGAAATTGGTGAATGATAATGCTAGAGATTGGCATAAGAGGTTGTATGAGGCTCTCTGGGCAGTTCATACTTCTCCTAAAAGGGAAATCAGAATAACTCCATTTGAGTTGGTATACGGTGTTGAAGCTCAATTGTCTCTACCTTTAGAGCTGGCAGTAGCAAAATTGCAGAAATTAATTGAAGGAAAAATTTTCCAGGATGGTTTAGAAAAGAGAATTATGTATCTCAATAAGATCTAGGAGGAAAGAGAAAAGATGGTGGACCTAATAGCATTACATCAAGCCAGAGTGAAGAAAATTTTTGACAAGCGAGTAAGGCCAAGAAATTTCATGGAAGGAGATCAGGTTCTACTCTGGGATAAGAGGAGAGAACCTAAAGGTGCTCACAGTAAATTTGAATCATTATGGAAGGGGCCCTTTATTATCAAAAAATCCATGGGAAGTAACTCATTTGTTCTCGAACATCAAGATGGCACTATTCTACCATTGACCTTTAATGGTCAAGATCTGAAGTTGTACCAAATGTGATTAGCTTTTTCTCACCTCATTGTATATTTTCCATCTTTTTGGCTTGCTTTCCTTGTGTTTTTCTTTCTTTTCTTTCTTGCTTTTTTCTTTGTCCCATTTTTGTTTTGGAGTCCTTTTTCGGTTGACTCCCTGGTCTGTGAAACCAAAGCTACTAAGTTCATCATGCATCCTCAAGAGTCCTTGTCCCCAGTTGGATCCATTGTTACCCCTAA
This sequence comes from Thuja plicata, assembly GCA_018584345.1. Lineage (NCBI taxonomy): Eukaryota > Viridiplantae > Streptophyta > Pinopsida > Cupressales > Cupressaceae > Thuja > Thuja plicata. The sequence goes on from MU228207.1 coordinate 848,615, forward strand.
TTTTTGACTCATACCCTACGTTTTATCATTTCCTAAAATTAGGATTTTACCGTCTTAAAAGCAAAAATGTCATCATATCTTTCAATCCAGTTTGCATTTTCTCCTTGTCGGTTGAACTTGAATCTTGAACTTACTTAGTTCAATGTTCAAGGTTCAATGTCATCTTGTGGTATTTTTTGCCTTTCTTCTCTATTATGTGAACATGAGCGGTGCAATTTGCAAAGTCCAATCTCTCGTTGAACTCTTAATCTTGAACTTGTCTAGTTCAAGGTTCAATAGCGATCTTCATCTTGCATAAAGTGTAATAGAGTTTAAGTTTTTTTTGCTCACGTGGTCTTTTATAAACACACCAAAAGGAAGTAATGCCTTATTACCCATTGAACTTAATTTTTAAACTAAGCTATATCAAATTTCATACTTCAACTGAAGCTTGCGTGTTGAATAGGTGAAAAGACAATGGTGACGTGACCGAAGTGACAGCTAGCATGTGATAATTTTATACGCGTGTGTTGTGGATATAATCATTATTAGAGGTGACACTTATATATCATTTCAATCATTTAAGAGGTGTAATACTTAATGATCACATCAAGAAAGAATTATTGTCACATTTAATTAAGAGCCCGCATTATCATTAAATGCAAATCTTATGCATTTTGTGGGAAAATCTATTATAAAATAAGAGTTTGTGATGTCATTCTTCTGGTGAATTTTTCTGGTAAAATTGAATTGGTGGAGCAGCAGAAGGTATACTCTCATCCTGAGAAGCTTAGAGTGTGTGGAATCTCTAGGTTAGTGTTTTTCTCTCTCAAAGTCCCTGTTCAAAATTGAAGCCATTTGAGAAAGTTTCATATTGCAAGGCTCTATTTTCCTTCTGCAAATCTCGATCTTTTATAAGTATTTTCCTTAAGAAATATGAAGTCCCTGCTCCCAAATTTTGGGTGAACCTCCCCTTTGGTTAGTTCACTTCCTGAGTATGATGACATGGTGATAAAAGCGGGTGCCTTAGAGGAGATTCACAGTAAAATCAAAATCCATGTTTCTGGTTCTATAATAGAGAAGGTGGTGTTAAGTGGTCTAGCCAATGCAACAGCATTTCCCCTAGTGGCCCCCTGTCCAGAGTTAGTAATGGAGTGTGTTAAAAGGTATGATAGGGAAGAGAGCTATATTAAGAATATTGATGGAAGCCCTCTGACTTTCATAAACCGATATGTCATCCTCACAGCAATGGGTATTCCTAAAAAGGATCCTTATGAAGGATGGACCATTGCTTCCTCCTACTCTATTTTCTCAACGAAGAAACAGATTTACATAAATTAAATTTCCAAAAAATGGTTTTGGGAGATGAAAACGGGAGGGTCAAGGCTATCCAAACCCCTTACAATAGATCATTTCAAGCCCGAAGTTGCAGAATTAGTGATTTTGTTAACAGGATCAAAGGTAATAATCACACTTATTACTGGAAGGATTGGATGTATTTTTTTATCCAGATAACTTTGGGAGGAGAAAAGTTCATTGATTGGGCAGATTGTATTGCTGATGAACTTCATCATTAGCTGGCAAACTATTCAGAAATGTCTAGTGGTTTCTATATGTCTTCTTATATGTTCTATGCATTGGCTTGTACTAGAAAGTGGGATGGTTTATATCATGAATTACGTGTTCCCAATATGAAGGTGTATGATTATTATCCCCATCTACAGAAGGAATTCCATGTTGACAGTTTTATGAAAGTAAATGGTGTTTTTCTATAGAGGTTTATTTTTGAACTGCAGGGGAACATTGAGCAGAGAATGTCAGAGGAGGTTAAGAAATTTGTTAATGTTTTTGGGAGTTTCTTCATACAATTCAGAAGGTTTACTTACATAAGAGTTGCGGGATTTGAAGGAGAACCATTAAAATTGCCTAGATATGCTCTAGATCTGCATGTTATAACCGAGGTTGGTCACCAATTAGCCCATGTACACAAAGACCTCAAAGAAAGGAAGGGAAGAGCTAAATCTAGTTTTCCTATAGAACTTGGTTTTTATTCCTGTAAGAACTCTTCTAATGCTCTTAATTTGGAGCAAGAATTGAACAAGATGAAATTGAAAACCTTTTAGGCCATGAGAGATTTTGACATTAGGGTGTATGTTGCACGGCATTTCAGTTTACCTTCTAAATTCTGCCATGTCCCTGAAACAGAGGATTTTTGGGAAAATTGTGCAGATGATTTCAAAGTCAGAAGAAGATTATGGTGCAGATTTACACTTGTCCAAATAGTTAATCTACAAACAGGCATTGATGCTAATGGGATAGAAGAGGGGGAAGATGAAGAGATAATTGATGAATAGTATAAAGAGAAGGTTCAGGGGTTTCCACTCCCTAAAATTGACTGGAACATAGAGGAAAGAGAGAGTATCCACATCAAGACTCTTGGTGTTATAAAAAGAACTAAAAGATGGATTGCCAATAAAGATCCACCTCCTCACAGAAGACACAATACTAGAGGATCAGTTCTTAAAGATCATATTGAAAAATCTATCCCAAGTTCTAATGAAAATGTTTCTATTGCAGGTTCATCTAAATCTAAAAATACAAATGTTGTTGAATCTAAAGTTAAAAAGAAAAGGTCTCCTCATCCTATTCCACCCATGAGAACTTCCAAAAGAAAGGCTATCAAAGAAGAAATCAAGCCAGTCAGAGAAAAGGAAGTGATCAATATCGAGGAGATGGATACCTTGATGGTAGATGAGAACACACAGTTCTCTATATCAGAAGAAGCTATTTCTCAAAAAGATAATCATCAGGGAGTTAAGGATTCTAAAATTTCTATTCCAACTAGTCCAACACAAGAAATGGAAGACTCTCAACAGTCACCAATTCCCACTTTGAAATGGTTAGAAATGTCCATCAGCAAAAACATAAATGTCCTGACAATAACACTACCAGTTGAAGACATGGTAAGCAAATGTTTGGGTTCCTCAAAGAAACCAAAAAGGATTGTAATAGAGTCCAGGGTATAAATTGATGAAAAAATAGGGCACTGGTATGTTGAACGTGCAGTTCCCAAGAATGATAAGGAACTCTCTGAAGCTACTATAGATGACTTCACAGTTGAGAAGATAGATCTTGGATATGCGACCAGAGTGGCTGATGTGAAACACCTGGAAAAGTCTACAAAAAAAGATCATACACAGGTCTTTTAAGGATGAAAAGGATAAGAATAAGTTGAAAAAAACAATCAAAAAGATGGCTGAATTCATTCAAGAAGTTTGGTACTTTAACCCTCTCCCATTGACTATAGCTTCATAGTCATTTGATCCACGTTCACCAGAGGTTAGGAAAACCCTAGACCAAATTCAAAAAAAAAACTGATTGTGGATGCCTACACTAAATGGATCCAAGCCATGGTACAGAAAGGAAGCAATTACATCAATCAGTTGATTAAGACTCACGGGGTTGTTAGTTCAATTATTGCAGAGATTCTGGTGGAATTAGCAAACTGGGAAAAAGAGAACAGAAAATGGCTAAAAGTGACAAATCAGCTCTATGAAATAGAGAAATATGGGGTAAGTAAATTCCCAACTGAGAAGCTTGTTCCAGGATTGGATGAAGATACTCTCTACGTCTCCATCAAGAGTATTGAATGGAGGAACTCCATTATTAAATCCAATCATGATAAGACAACCTACCTGTTGAGTGAATCAAAAGGGTTGATGGAAACCATTCAAAAAGATCTCAAATGTTTGAATGTTTCACTTATAAAAGAAGATACTCAAAGTATCAAAGGAGTAGAGGAATTCCTACTGGAGTTTGAACGTGAGATTGCAGCCATCAAAGATACTAAATATATTACCCCATATGACTTCATGGCCTATGCCAATATGGAAGCGATGTTGGTAGTATGTACCAATCACCTCAAGGTGCATATAAAAAAAATTACCTAGTTCTGCAAGGATGAGAAGTTTCTGAAGCAAAGGGTAATTCACATTGCCTTGCCACATCAGTCCATGATCATCAGTGTTGCAAAGGTGCACAAAGAATGGAGGAGCTCCCATGTTGTTGACACCTCACAGGACCAATCAAAGGGATCCAGTGCATCCACCCCTCCGTGATCGTACTTCGCAGATCACGGAGTAGTGGTAGTTTTTCCTAGTTTATGTTTTCTTTGATATGGGCGGTTTTGTAAAAAATAGTTATACTGAATCCCGTAGAGTGTATCTCAGGATGTCAATTTCTATTTCTCAAGGCTGATGGCTATTTATATAGCAAGAATAATCTGTATTGGGATGATAGTAATTTTGGTTAAGTTAGGGCAAGACTTAATCATTTTTGGTGTTTTTCAATTAGTTTGTTAATCAAAAAGAAACTTGGAAGTGTATTTTTGATATGAATGGAGAAAATATTTATGTTATGTGAATCTATTGGTTTATATTAGCATATAAATCTCTGTTGGGATATTTCTTGAACATCGAAAATCTATTTTCAAGTGGATTTTTCTATAGTTTGCTTTAGTATAGTTTATTTTCAGTAAGTTCTGAGATTGAAGTCTGTGAGCTTCATTTAGTGTTGAAATATATGTCTTTCATTCATTTTTCATGAGATGTTGATGTATGAAATAGTTCAAAAACCTTATTCACTTTCAGGCTAAAAGCGTGTGTTTGCGAAAGCAATGTGTGATTGTCAGAATTCATTGAAAATCAAATAGGGAGATGTACCTCAATTCAGAGAATTATAAATCTAAATATTATAATTCAAATTTTAGTTTGGGATTGTTGTTTTTCATGGGCTTAGAGCAAGTAATTGATAATTTATATAAAGACAAATCTGTATGCTAACACATATACATAAGTTCCCTAGGGTGTGGTGAAAGAAGTCTTGAACTGTTCAGATTCCTTGACCTTGTTCTGATTATACCGTGAAAAACCATCCAACATGGACATCATCTCAAATCCTATGACTCTTTCCAACATTTCTTCCATATTAGGCAATCCATAATTGTCCTTTAAGGAATTCACATTCAAATTTCTAAAGTCCACACACAATCTGATATCTCCATTTTTATTTATTACTGTACCAAATTTGATACCCATGTTGAATGCCTTATAGGCTTTATGATTCCAGCATCCCTCATGCTTTTTAATTCATCCCACATCTTAGGTGCCAGAGTGGGATTCATAGGTCTCAACTTTTGTCTAAAAGGATTAGTGCCTTCCTTTAATGGAATCTCATGCTGGAATAAATCTTCTCTGTATGCTTTCAAATCATCATAATAACATGCAAAAACATTTCTATATTTCCTAAGAAGATTTACCAGTAAATATCTAAGCTTGGGGGATAACTTCTTACCAATGTATACCTTTTTTGGATCTTGACCTATCCCCAAGTTTATCTCTTCCAAGTCCTCAGACTTATTAACTGTACTAGCTGACAAAGATTTATCTTTATTGTCAAAATCTCTTTCAAGTACAACCAAACCTTTGGGTACCTTATTTGATTTTAATTGGAGAACCTCCCTTCCAAGAATATTGTCTTTTCCATCTATGGTTTGCACAAAACCAGTAAAATCCATCTCTTTTTTACCAAAGTTTGATTCACAAGAAAGGAATTCCAAAATATCCAAGTCATCATTGAAGACTTGCCAATTTTCAACATTGTTTGGAATGGATGGCCTAGTCTAAACCTCTACCTTAGAAAATTTTTCAAAAGTAACATCTTCAGGCCTTAAGGTAATATTATCCAATAGATCTGCCATCTTGTTCTAATTTCTTTCCATCCATTCAATGCCAAATGCATCAAAAATTTTAATTTCATCCCAAATAGCATTCTTGTACTGTCTTAACCTTTGATTTTTTGAAGCATATCTAGATCTTATTTGAGAAAAAACTAATTTAGAATCCCCAATGACTCTGATATATATGATCTTGTGTTTTGAAGCTAATCTCAATCCTATCAGCAAAGCCTCATATTCTACAATATTATTTGTGCAAGTGAATAACAGAGAAAATGAGAACTTGTAAATCTTACCACTGGGAGCTATTAGTAACACTCCTGCACCAGCTCCTTCCTTTGAGTTTGAACCATCAAAGTGCACTGTCCATAGGTTATTCTTATCTGTAAGATTGTCCTTTTCTTCTGATAACAACATGTGTTGGACATTTTTCTCAGCTTTAATATCTTGCACTTGGAAAGATCTGATATCTGTATCCAAGAAAAAATTCATTCCTTCATCTTCACTCTCCTCAATCATATGAGGATTTTTGACTTTCCTGGACACCTTGATATTTTTACCAGCTATGTCAAATGTGGAAAATGACAAATCACATTGTCTACTACCTCCCATCGATGCACTCCATTTCCTAGATAGAAACATTCCATATTGGGGTGGAATGTCAACTACTAAGACACTCATTTTTAATATTTTTTCTGGAAATGCAGCAAGTGTATAAGGCAAGGCCCTAATGGTACCTATAATAGCTTGAATCCATTGCATGACATCTCCCATGAGGAGCATCAACCTGCAATCCCATTTATTTCATTATTTCTGCAGGCATGACCGTATTTGATGCACCAGAATCAATCATACAATTCTTGAGCATCTTACTATTAATAACCAATGTTAAGAAGAAAGGATCAACAGTTCCTGAAGGAGGAATGACATGATTTGTGTTTAAGAAAACCTGAGGGATTCTAGAAATAATTTCTTCTAATTTCTTTCCGTTGTTGTTACTTTCCTTCTCGTTTACTTCTATTTTCAAAACTTTTGTAGTAAAAAAACTACCCATCTATGCCAAAGTTGTCTCCTTATGCTCGGGAATCCTCATCATTTCCAAAAGTGGAACTCTAACTGTGATTTGGGAAATCAATTGGCCCATGTCAATAGGATCATATTCAAGATCAGAGATATTTTTCTTGACAGTAATATTCTTATCCTGGCTTTGAGTAGGTTGATTCGATTCAATTCCCTTAATATCCTTTGGAAATGAAGGAACAACCATCTCTAGTGTCTTCATCTTAATCTTTCGAGAAATGTTAGGATTGCTTGGTTTATCTATTGTTTTTACCTTTATCTTCTTCACATTCTCAGTAGCTTTTTCTTTTTATGATATCTTCTTAGGGCTTATTTTTGGCTCTGTAACAAACATACTTGTTGGTGTGCTAACTTCATTGCCAACTATTCTATTTCTCAAATTATATTTACTTTGTGCTTGGGAAATCAAGTTTTCAATGATTCTAGCCCTTTTTTCACTTGAAGGCCTTCTTGCTATGAATGGCTCTCCTCCCCTTGTAGTATTACATCCTATTTTGTCAATGTCTGCTTCCTTTTCCTCAAAAGAAAACATATCTTGATCTTAAGCTTGATTTTCAAATTCATCTTCATCTGATAAAGACAGCTCCTGACTTTTGTCTTGGTCATCAGATTCATCACTTCTTAAATTTTCATATTCCATTGCATTCCCAACATCATCATATAAATTTTCCTCATCTTCCTTTTCTTGTTGGGATTGACTTGGATATATCTTCTGAGCAACAGCACAATTATTTGGATTATGGGGGATTCACATTCCTCACACCAGTATTCATCATTATACATATTATCTGAATTTCTCTAAAGATGATCTAGAGTATCTTTGTTTGGCCTTTCTACCCTTTGTGGGATAATGGGCCTTCCATCCTTGAATTGGGTATTGTATGGGTAATTTTGCATCCTATTTTGGGGATTATAATTGTTATAGGATGACCTATCATTACTTGGAGCTCTAATATTTTTATTTTCTCCTGGTTTTAAGTCTTTTATAGCATTTAGAATCTTCTTCATACGGATTTCCTCTTTAGGCTTAGCATTTGAAGGCTTATCTAATTCTTTCTTTGTAGGCTTGCAATCTTCTCTCCTACCCAATTTCCCAGATACTCTCCTATTAGTTTCTATATTGACAATTTTTTTGTAGGCTTCTCTCATGGTCCTTGGATTTTTTTCTCTTAGGAGGTATCTCATCTTAGAATCAAAAGAATTGAGATAAGCATCTAAACAAACTCTATCATCCAATTTCATAACCTGAAAAATTTTGTGCATAGCTCTTTGAAATCTTATGTTGAATTGTGCAACATCTTCATTTTGATTCTTTTTTATATTATTGAATTAATTCAACATGAATCCCTCATTGGTCTTGTCACCATATTTCTCCTTAAAGAAATCAACTAGTTTATCTATTGACCATATAGAATTATAAGGTAATCCTCTAAACCAATCCCTAGCATCCTCTACTAAAGACTGGATAAAGAGTTTCATTAATACATCCTCATGTGCAATTTCACAATCATCCATCGTATCCTTAAAAAATTTCAAGTGTTCTTCACATGTAACTACATTATTTCCAGTAAACTTGGGAAGCTTATCTCTAAGTTTGCATGGAACCTCATTAGGATAACCTTGGATATTATGAAAGGAAAATTATTTGTACCTTTCTGCATGAGTGGATTTCCCTTTGAAAGCAGTGTTGTCTTGAGAAGCAGAGGCTTTTTGATTTGATGTTGTAGCTACTTCGGGACCAAGCTTAATAGGCCTTGTCATTTGTCTGAGATAATCAGCCTTTTTCTTCATCTCCAAAGTAGTAGCCTCCAATTCTGCTAATTCAAGATCCTTGGCTATGACTTCCTTTCAACTCTAGCTCTCTCAAGATCCAGGTCTAATTTAGACATTTTATTTACCAGACCTTTTAGATTCTTAGGCTAATCTATTGCAACCCTTTGTTTTTCCTTACCTTTAGAGCCCTATTGACTAATCACATGAATGAAAAGTTCCTCTTCATCCCTCAGAGGCTTCTCATCATTGTTCAATACCTCGATCTCTAATAATCTTCTCATTCTTTGTTCAAGGAAAACTTGGTCCTGTCTGATCTGATTTTCTATCTCCCTTTCTCTCCTTTGTCTTATAGCTACCTACTACTGGATCAACTTTTCAACTTCAACAAGATTTGCAGCAATACTATCAGGATCTAGCAGAGTGGAAATAGATTCTCCTTCTTCTCTATCATCAGGAGAACTATAAATTTCATTTGTACCTAGTCCCACATCTGCAGCCTCAGCTTCCTCATATTCAGATGTATTTCCTTCATGGCTATGTCAAACTAGTCTCTCTTATATGATTTCTTCTCTTTGTCTTTCATTTTGAGGGGTACCTCTAGTATCCCTTTCTCTTCTAGGCTGGTCAAATTTAGATGTAGTTGGGAAATCATTTCCCAATGCATCTTAAGGATACTTTCTTAAACAAGACCTTGTTCCTCTATGACTCATATTGGAAAGTATGTGACAAAATGATTTCTAATACTCAGCACTGCTACAGAGATCACTTCAAAGTCACCACCCAAAAAATTAATTGGGATCACAGTACTTCACAAAAATGATAATTAATAATATGCTGAGATTTAAATTATACCTGACAATCTTTATTTTCCTCAGCATTGCCAACTCAACTATAATTTGATGATCCTTAAAAGGATATTGTAACTCTTCTTTCTTCAACCAGAGACTTTAGGGTAATTCTTTCTCTCAAGTCCCCAGCAGAGTTGCCATCTTGTTAGGGTGATTCAGATGGGAAAAACTCTATCTCAGGTACTTATGAATGCTTGTCTACAACCAAACACTGGGATAACTCTTAAATATCATTTATGATCTCTATCTCCCGAGTGGAGTTTCCATATTTTTTGTGTTTGAAAACATTTATGCTAACTTGAGAAACCAATATACCTCAAGAATAATGTTAGGAGAGGTTAGTTCCAAGTGTGAAAGCTTTTTAAGGTAACTGGACCAATTGCAGGGTCAAGACTGCCCTCTTCTGCTTCTGGCTCTGCAAAACCAAGGTGGGTACACCTAATCCAGACTAAACTCAACTCTTTACCACACCTTCTACTTCTGGATTCAAGCAACAGATAAATGGTAAGTAAGTAGTAAATTCCAACCTAGCATTCAGTGACTCTCCACTACCATGGGTCGAATAAGTAGGAAAACACCTCAAAAGGTAAAGAATTTTGTATTGAGTTTGATTTATATTTGTGGGATAGAACATAGACAAATAACTCTAGGAGAATATCATAATAGGAATACTAATCTCATATTAGTGCCTTATCCATTGGACTAAAATCTACATACAATACTGAAACTGGAACACCTTACTAGGCATAGATTCAAAACCATAAACATAAGAACTTCCAGATTGCTCACTACAGGATCCTCAAGTAGATATCAAATGAAATTAATGTAGTATTCAAAGGAGTTTAGTTTTATTTTCAATCAAATACCAATAAAATACACATATTGCATAAGCAGAACTCATATAGTAAGCCAGAAAACTCAAAATTCCACTGACAACACAAAGGAGAGACTCAAATCTGAGAAGAAATTATATTAAGTACGATGAAAACTATTTCTGAATCAGTATGACAAGGAAATATACAATTAGATAATATGCAAAAGATTATACAACTTTCTTCCTATTTCAATACCACTGAACTACCTCTGCTATCTTCTAGACTAGAAACAAGTATCAGCCTAATGTTTTCTACTTTCCCAATTCTCTAGCCCTTTCTAATTGGTCTTGAATATTATTTTATAGGAATAAGAATGCTACAAGATTCAGACCATTTAGGGTTAGGGTTTACAACCAATCAAATATAAAATTCAATTCTGATGTCAAGTTGAAACCCTAAATTCATCTCTTCAATCTGTGCAATCTAATCTGCAATTAATTCTCCAATCCATGGATATGAGTGCAACACTCTGATAGGCAAGAAATTCCATGGCATGACTGTGAAGGTGGCTCCATAAATGCAGAAGTGACCAAGTGGCTTTGTATGCATTTACCCTCTGATTATAAAACTATTCCTATTAATTATGGATATAAATGCATTCCCATATATCATATTTCCATCCGTTCAGTCTTCAACAGCTGTGCAGAGCTGCCCAAAAGATCAAGTCAGGTCATTAATGTCTCTAAGAATAAATATCTGTTTATCTTTATGAAACCCTCTATGATTACATTTGAATATTTAAAATTTTGTTACAACGGCTACAGGTGGCACATAAAATGAATCTAACAATTGGGATTGAAACCTTTAACAACTTTAAAATTGAGTCATTGATCCTCTTTGATCTATACCCAGCAACTGACCTCATCACTTAACTACCTTCAAACTTTGGTTAACACCTTTCCTTTAGTCTCTGAGTCGCTACACTTTTTTATTAACCTTGGTCACATCCATAGACTCAGTGACAAGTATTAGATCTTCATATAATCGAACGGTCAGCAGAAAGTCTCTTAACCAAAAGAGAATATTCGATTTCAACTAGAGATCAGGCGACAAGGAAAACTCGTAGTCGCTGAAGAAAAAGGAATATTCTATCTCAATCAAGAGACTTGGAGACTGGGCATACAAAAATTGGGCCCATCACTTCCATATGTCACATTGAAAATCGTTCATAACCGCCTTGTCATCGATCTGGACACGCGGCAGCACAGCGCATTCCCTTAAAGGTTAGATGTCGAGCAACTTTGGATTAAGGGTTTACGCCTACCGTTGGATTAAAATTGACTTTTCCACCCTTTAATTGCTCTTACCTTCACAAACATAGGTCCCACTAACATCCACATGGTGCCTTATCATTCATCTTGAAAAATCCCCTTTGTCATCTGACCGAAAAATCCACCTGCTTTGACTTATTGATGATGACATCAGCAAAGACACATGGCACTCCATCACAATGCCTCAAAGGGTAGATATCATGCATCTTGAGATAAAGGTAATATGACCACCATCCAATCCATTTGAAACTACACGGCCCTTAACCTATATATCTTCTTCGCTCAGGCTGGCCCGCCACGGACATGTGGCACGCTATCGCATTGCCTTGAAGGTAAAATAACTGCATCTTTGGCTTAAGGCATTCCAACAACCATCGAATCATATCTGACATGCCCACTGGTTAACCTTTCTTTACGACCATCTCTCAGGCCCACATGGACACGCGTCCTCTTGTCGCTTTCCCTTGAAGGTAAAAACATTGCATCTTCGGTCTCAAGGCTTAACAATAGCCGCTGGATTTGACCAATCTGTATGAACATTGAAACTTGATCTTCAATCACTGACTTAACCACAAGTTGACCCTTCTCTAACCATGGTCCATACCATGTGATTACATGACCACCTCTGATCTGATTTGAAATCAACAACTCATGCTAAGTCTCATGACAAAAAGAGAATATGACATATCCTTCAGAGACTTAGCGACAAAAGGAAATCGCGTGATCGCTGGATGAAAAAAGAATATTCGGCTCGGGTTAGGAGATCAAGCGACCAACATTAAAAGGGTAATGCGCACATGGAAAATTCTAACTTAAGTGGCATGAAAAAGCAACACAAAAATAGAACAAGTCTTAGAGGTTTAGGGTTTTTCATGATTTCGGACCAAATAAGACTTAGGGTTTGAGCTAGAGGCTAGGACAAATTGCAGAGATAGGAAAAGAAGCTTGGAACCATGAAAGTTTTACAAGTGCTAACAAGGTGAAAAGATAGAGGTAAAAATAGGAAAGACAATGTAGGGAGAGAGCGAGTGTGTAGATAGAAGGATCAGAACCAAATATACAATGATTATTAGAACTCTAAAAAAAAAGTAATGTGTTATTGTTTTGATAAAAAATAGGACCACTCTGTGTGCTCCCCGCCACCCCTTTTTTTAAACCCTTATTCTCTGTCATTTTACAAAATAATTAGTAGTTTAGAAAGTAGATTTGGAGCACTACAACTTTTGTTCTTATTGCATCTTCAAATTTTGAGTGTAACTATCTTCAATTTCTCATTCAAGAATAGAATTTTACAATTCATAAAGAAAAGAAAAAATGACATGTTAAGACCCCCTTTTGGTTCCCCATCTTGGTGCACTTACCTAAGTGGCATCTTGAGACCCCAATTTTCTAATTGAATATTAGAGTTTAACGATTCGAAAAAGAGAAAAAAGTGGCATCTTAAGACCCCCTTTCGGTTCCCCATCTTGGTGCATTTACCCAAGTAATATGTCCCTTCTAGTTCACTTCATGATTTAGATTCCTTAAATAGTAAATGAGTTTCATGCATTTCCTAGCATTCTATTCATAAAATACATTTTTATCCTTCATTCAAAAAAACATAAAATAATAACATGCAACTTAATACCTTAAATGATACACTTGACACGTTGCATTTTTAACATCATATAAAAAATTTAATATCAACCTCGGTTGTCAAAAGATTTTCCATTTTCCCTATTTCATCCATCACTTTCCTTAATGAAATACAACCGTCCCTAGTTGAGGAATAATCCTCATCCATTTATTTGTTTAGCCCCTTGACAAGAGATAATAATGTTGTATGTTGAATTTTTAAATTATTTTTTATTTATCTTTTGAAAATTTGATTTATCTTTTGAACCATAATATGCCTATTTACAATGATCATGGGTGGATGTAGTTGATTCAAGCTCGAACTAACTTAAAGAAGGTGACTAAAACCAATACTTTTCCCTATTCTATTTTGAGGATATTTAACAATTGAGTAGAATTTTGATTCATTTTTGTGCCTTCAACAGAGTTTAGAAATGGGGTAATGATTTTAGTGGAAATTCTTTTTGGGTTAAATTTGCAATAGTTCATTTGTATGCTAGGATTTAAATACTTACACATATGTATATGTATATGTATATATTTGTATATACACATATACATATATATACATATGTATATGTATATATGTATGTGTATGTATATGCATGCATGCATTTATATTTGCTTGCATGTGTGTGAGATTTTTCATCCACAAAGTCATTTTAGCTATTACATATATAGCTAAGAGTAAGCCAAGTACTAGGGTGCATCCATTCCAAATTCATCACGGGTAGGATCCTAGCTTCATCCCTTATAATGTTAGAGTCTTCCACTCAACAAGACACGATCCATGGTGGGCTCATTAAGAACCATTCAACTTCACTAGTAGACTAAGAGCCCATTGAAATGACAAGAATCTATGAAATCATTTATTTTATATTGATTAATAGTCATATGATTAGTAGTTATCAAGACAATGAGTTTAAGATAAATGAGTTTTTTGTACAGTTCTTAAATATTTTTTAACATAAAAATAATATGATAGTTAATAAGAGTATCTACCATAATTGTTGATAGGTTAAGGTCTCCAATATTTATTTAAGGACCTATTGCTTTCAACTTTTTAGCCTTTGCCCATAACATATTGATAATTTAAATTTTTTTAATAATAAAATTATAATTAAGATATATTGCATTTTTTATTATTTATAATTTTGAATATAACAATATTTCTGAACTAATTTGTATAAAAATGTTTAACATTAAGATTTTTAATCACATTTCATTGTGGTAGGGTAAAATTGATCTATATGATAAATATGAAAATGATACAAAATCAATATAAAAAAATTGTATAAAATTTATCTAGAAATGTTTTTATATTTATAATAATGTTAATAAATAAATTATTAAGATAATTCTTATTAAACATTATTAGAATAGTAAAAGTGAGCCCACCTGAAAAGACAATTTATTTTATTTTATTTAGTAGATCTTATATTCTTGTTGTATTCATTAAGTTTCTAGTTGTTGGTCTAGATTTTTAAATCGATTGTGTGATTGCTTTTTACAATGTTTTGAATCGCACTCCATAATCCATCATCAAAATAAAGAATACCAACAAAAAAGAATAATCGATCTTCCAATTCTTATCCAAAACAAACCAAAGTCTATCAAATAATGGTTGTTTGTCTGCTTGATCTTTGTAATATTCTCATATCTAACAAGAAGATGTTTTCAGCTGTTGACAGCCTTGAAAAAATTTGTTGACAGCTTTAAAAAACAATAAAATGAACAAAAGAACGGTGTAGAATGAGAGGGCGGCAAAGATAGTGATGCTCTGATATTGAACTATTTAAGCGTCTTCTGCACTGACTGATATTGATCTCTGCAATTAGAAGTGTTGTCTTCTGTCACCTTTCTTTATTTTTTGTCTGTAAAGCAGAGTGGGTCTTTAAAGAACTCCTGTAATCTTTGTTGGGTTTCTGAGATGGAACGATAACTAAATAGACCCAAGATAGTGATGCACATGGATTGAAGTATTGGCGTTTTCTAATTTGAACTCTCTTTAAAAATAATATATATTTACATCATCAAGTACCTTTTCTCTCGGTGAAATACTTTCCTAATGGTGTCTGATCCTTGTAATGTTTTCATATGGATGAATATATGGTCCATTTTAATCTTTAAATAAATAAGTCTGGTTGATCAATTTGTTATAATTTAAATAGTGGAGATATTTTTGCATACAACATTTTAGAATCTATTTTTACATAAATAATCTCTATATAAATAGATATATTATTTTCTATTTACTTTTTTGTTTATTTCGAAGAAATATCTTGTTATCTGTATATATTGGTAAATGGTGTAATCTTGTTGAGTTCATTTCTTTAATCATTAAATTAATTATGTTATTTTATTATTATATTTTCATTATAAACAGATATGTAATTAAGACATATTTGTTCAAAAAATTATATTCATATCAATTAGTTTATTGGAATTTTTATTAGTGTTCAATTCGTTCCCTTTTAACTATTATATTTTTCTATACACTCATATTCTTATACTTCTCCTCCATGTTATTCTTATATGCACATACTCTGGTATGATCACCCAAATCGTTATATTTATATACACCTTCCATATAACCACTTGTTATAGAGGTCATCCACTTGGATTTGATTGCTTACAAATATATATAGTTTTTTAATAGAAATCATCCACTTGGATTCAATTGTTTACAAGTATATATAGTTTCTAAATTTGAAGAGAAAAAAAGACCATAAAACCAAAAAGAAAATGATTTCTTATACAAGTTTTTAAATATATGATAACAAGAAGAAGAAAACATAGAATTCCATGGATTGTGTATTGATTTATCTTAAGTAATCAATTTTTGTGTTTAAGTAAACTTAAATGATATGTGCAATATCATACGTAATATAAATAGGTCTGAAGTAAGAAAAAATATGTCTTGACAATAAGGCCATGTTAGATAGCCATGTGCAATATTAAACAACTCCAAAGTAGAAAAGGAGTGTAGCCACCTAGAATTGGAATAGAAGAAAACCCATAGGAGAAAATCTAGTCCAACTAAGGTATACGAAAAAGGAGAAAATAGCCCCCTCCATCCTAAAGTGAATGTCATGAAATACTTAGATGATAAGGTGCACATGTCTCTCCATGAAGAAGAAAGATAAGAGAAATGCATAATGTCATATGGCGAATGTTGATTCCTTAACAATAGATTATTCATCTTTTTTTGACAAGAAAAAAAACCTTGCATTGTCAAATAATTAAGTTTCCACTCAAGAAACAAAGAAGTATGGAGACCTAGTAGTCGCTCACATGTCTTGATGTTGGTGCTTAACTATGACTATACCATATAATATTTGAGAACACTAACCACTAAAGTGGACTTATTTGAATTATTATGTCTCTAGTGTCTCTAGAGAGAGAGAGGGAGAATATGATTTAACTTGATGCAAAATTTGATCAAAGAGGAGATAAATACCCATTACAATACTATCATCAAGATATAAAAGGTGAATGTATACAAATAGATGTAAAATGCTTGGTAAGCAAACCTCCCAATGATGTGGGTCCTATAAACATGAAAAACAATATTGTAGAAAATATTTAGAAGATTTCAAACAAGTGAATACATGAGCTTTGAAGTAGCAACATGTATAGGAGGTGATGAAAGGTCCTTCAAATAAGGAAGTCGTATATAATCTCATTGAAAAGAATCACTGAAGCTAAAGAAGCACCTTTACAAGTTCTAAAGTAGGAACATGTATAAGAGATATTCTCTCAATCATAGATGGGTATCAATAAGAGGAGGATCAATAGTAATATCATTTATATGTAAAAATTTCTTAACAGAAGCATCACTTTTAGATAGAGAATCAAGGTCTTCATCCATGCTATATGATGGTCGAAGTAGTGAAAGGGAATCCAATGTACTCTGTGATGTACGAAATATCCATAATAATAGTAAGATATATTATTTTATGGACCATGTCATTGTTAATAAATCATGCATTATTTTGTTCATATTCACTTGGTTCAAGAATGAAATTCCAAGGACGTAGGGAAATATATCCTACTCAAAGTAGTGGTTCTTTATCCCATATTTTTGGGATGAATGGTCTTTTAAAAGTTAGCTTGACAATATACTAATGAAATTTAATGCTTAAAATGTTGATAAATCAACCACCCCCCACCTCCCCAAAAGAAAACCCCACCCCAACCCAACCACAAAAAAATTATACACTATTTCATAGTTAAAAAATTTCTACACATAAGCCCCCAAAAACAACTCAATAAAGGTGAAACTTTACAATTTGAGTGCAATTCTTAGATTTTAACACTCTTAGTTACTCATATGATATCCCAATAAGCATAATATTTCACACTTTATTTTAGTGTGATCACAAGGCAAGATTTTGGATTTAATCAAATTTTTTAGGGCTCAAAATTGCCCAAATGTTAACATTATACTTTATAAAAATCTAAATATTAAACCACTATATAGGAATGAGAAAAATAAACATTTTTAAATTATGAACTAAAAAGGAGCTTGTTTGAGAAAGTTACAAGTGATTGAAGCTCTAGAAAGCATACTTTTGGTATGTGTCAAAGAAAATAGTTTTTGTCTCATTCCAACTAGTGTAAGGCTAATTCTTTAAATATGGAAGGGAAAAAATTTAGTTTATTCTTATTAGTCCCATAATCATAGACCAAGGACATCGTAATATTCAAACAAAAATGGTTAGAATCTCCTAAAGGCTTTCGCTTGAAGGTGAGTAGGATTGATGAGTAGATTTTGTCCATGGAGTTTTATCTCCTAAAGGCTTTCGCTTTAAGGTGAGTAGGATTGATGAGTAGATTTTGTCCATGGAGTTTTTTTTTTGAGTGTTAGATAAATAAGATAGGTAAATTTTGGTTTTTGTTACCTTCATATTCATCTCTTATGGGTGTTTTCTACCATAATTATTTGATATACCTCATCTAACTTTGTAGTTGACTATTTGGTGTTTTGACCTCTAGTTTAGTTGGTAACCCTTATATGTAACTTAGAACAGTTTTAAAAGTGTCCATAACTTTCTATTTTAAATCTATTTAACTTCTCATGTTTTTCTTGTATAACTTCAATTGAGAAATTCTTTATAAAACAAACTATGTTTATCTTAGTTATATTCATAAACAGTGATATTTCTTCTATTACTAGTATTCAAAATTCATATCAACACCTTGAAAAATTGTTTCTATTATGTAATAATGGTGTCAAATTTGTTGAGGTCATTGTAGCAATTTTAGCATCTTATCACTTAATTCATATCAATTTGGGTGGTGTCTGAGGTAGTCTACATATGATCTTAAACACTCAAAGCAACAAATTTCTCCTAATTGGATGAGCTACTTTAAGATCTACTAAACTAGAAATCAAACATGTTCTATGGAGGTATTGGATTAAACACATCACTAAAAATAAATATGTTGCATACCAAGTTAAAAGAAAATATACTAAATACAATTTTTGAAATTGATGTACTATAACTAAACATACTATTGTTGTTGATGAAGAAAACCTACCTGTGCAAGACAAGCTCAAACATGTCAAGATTAGTGGGTTAGCATTCAAATAAACCAAACATGTATAAAGACTTGAAGAAAAGACACAAGAAGATTTCTCAACAACCCCAAATGAGCCAAACAAGTGCACCCAAGCCTTGTTGATTTTCTCTTTGAGATTATTGTTAGTAATAACTGAGAGAGGGGGGTGAATCAGTGACCTCAAAATATTCCAATAATCAACCCTTAAAACTTAGTACCACAAAATTATGCCTCTAGTTATCTTTAGTCCTATACGATGAATGCCTCCAAATACTTATATCAAATTACTACTTGTCGGAATGCTTTGTAAAACCTTCTACTATATGTTTACCGATAAGCAGTCTATTATTTTACCGAAATATAGTAAATAACTAGTGTATACCGATCAATCCAAATTTACTTATGTAAAATACAAAACAATAAAGTAATGACTCATAAACACATTGACAGGTGGATTTTTAACGTGGAAACCGTGTTAAGGGAAAAACCACTGGGATTGATAACCCAAATTTTCACTCTTTTGAAGTGAGCTCAGTGAAGAGCCAACCCTGTTAAAGGCTACAAACACACTGTTAGGTGTGACCTTGTTAGAGGATTTAAATGAATAGTTTTTCACTTAGTATCTGACATCTAATGCTACCATCCTTGATCAAACACTCACTTGGCATGTCAATAGGTATCGGGCATATCCAATGCTACTTTGTATGATCAAACTTTTTGATACTCCTTGGGATGTATCTCAATTAGAAAATACTCTTAAGTCTTGCTCAGTTAAGAGACTTGATGCTTCAATGGTTAAATTGAAACAGTAAATTGATCTGTTCACATATACAACTAGAATTGCAGATTTTAGATCTATTATAAGTGCATTACCACTCTGGTTAATGTTATCAATTCAATACCTTTTCTCCACAATGTTCTGCTCTGTGATGTTGTATCACTGTTCATCAGTGTCTGCAGAATTTAGCTCTTTCCTCAACTTGATTGATCAAGTCTGAATGAAGAATTTCTTCTCCTTTGGAGTCTCTTCAGCATATATTTTCTTGTCACTCCCCTAATTCATATTGAATTAGCTTGTCTCTTATATAGACATCATTTTACCATTTCTTGGCTTTCTTGATCTTGGCGTGATCCACAATTCTTTCCAATTAGATTTAAAGAAAAACTCTTATTTTATCTCATAGAGATCTTCTTGCCAACTGGACAAAATAGCTTTAAATCCTTTACTTATCTCTGGCTTTATCTTGTCGATTAAAACAATGATAAATACCAGTTAAGTCTACATTTAGCTCTTGACAGCTAAGCCTTTTGTCATTTCTGAACTCTTTATTATGTCGGTCAATACTTTAGTTAGTTGTCGGTGACAACTGACTATTCCATCGGTGAGACTTCAGTTGTCTTCGGGATCTCCGTCCTTATCTTATCCATTGGGTAACACTAAATCTATCCATCGGGTTACACTGTAATTATGTCCATTGAGTTACACTATAACTCTGCTCATCGGTAATGTTGTGCTTTTGCTTGTCGGGTAATAATGTGACTTTGTTCTCGTTGGTTTACTCTATCTGTCGGTGTATACAGTCACTTTGTGAATACTTAAATTTTATGAATTACTAATAGCATAGCCTTTGATTGATTAATTCTTTGAATTCTTTAGCAGTGTGTACATGACCATACACATTATATCAAGTTGACATCAATAAAAATACAATATATTAACTGATTTGCATTAACTTTATGTGTCTTGGTGATTATCAACTTAACATTTTCAAACATTCAATCAGTTATAGTTCATCAATCTCTCCCTT
Source organism: Thuja plicata (assembly GCA_018584345.1). NCBI lineage: Eukaryota > Viridiplantae > Streptophyta > Pinopsida > Cupressales > Cupressaceae > Thuja > Thuja plicata. The sequence continues at coordinate 869,162 of MU228207.1, forward strand.
TGGCATTGATGGAAACACACTACATTATCACACTATATTATCACTAATACAATATGAAATATAACAGTTGAATTTCATCAAACTACCAATCCTATGTACTATAACTGATACAAATATTTGGTCCTCGGTAAGCTCTCATAGCTTAGATTTGATTCTTTCAGCTCTCTTTCTATCTTCAATCCCTTCACTAGATAGATGTAGAATATTTCTTCTTCTAATGTGATGTGTATTCTTCTTGTGTTAAAATCTCTCCCTTTCACTGTTCTTTTCTTTTGATGTCTCTTTTCTCTTCTTGATAGCAATCTCTCCCTTTGTATGTACTCTCCCTTTTTGGTTACATCTCTCCCTTTGGATAATGTGATAATGGATATAATCTCTCCCTTTGACAACAATGCCAAACAAATATTTGACAGTAATGCCAAATAATCATTTCTATCCATTCAATATATTCCTTGAATTTCCCAATCCATCAGCAATATAACAACTCTAGTGCTTGGAGTAGAAGAATACCTTGTTGTGTATAGATGTATCTTTGAATTCCATCTCTCTGCTTCCATCAACATGAATGATATTCTGAGAATATGTAGGCTGTTGCAGTCTTCTAGTCATCTTATTGACCAGTAAACAAGGGTCTGACCCCTAGTATCTTTCTCAAGTACTCAAATGTATCCTTGGGCAGTGGCTTGGTGAAGATATCAGATAGTTCTTCCTTTGATTGCACATACTCAAGTATCACCTCCTTTTCTTGAAATTGTTCTCTCAAATAATCATACTTGATAGCAATATGCTTTGTCTTAGCATGCATGATTGGATTCTTGGAAATGTTAATTGCACTGGTATTATCACAAAAGATAATTACTGGTTCAAGAATTTTTATATGCATACCTTCCAGTAACTGTTTAATCCATGCAATATTTGAGAAGTTTGTAGCAGTAGCAACATACTCTGCTTCTGCAGTAGACTGAGAGATGCATCCTTGCTTCTTGTTGATCCATGTGACAAGTCTGTCACCCATAAAGAATGCTCCTCCAATTGTGCTCTTTCGATCATCAATGTTTACAGCCCAATCAACATCGGTAAAGACCTTAAGTTCAAATTTTCCTTCTCTTCTATACCATAAGCCATTGTCCTCGGTATTCTTCGGATATCTTAGGATTCTTTTCACAGCAGTCATATGTGATTCCCTAGGATTAGCAAAAAATCTTGCAACTATTCCTACTGCATGTGCAATATCTGGTCTAGTATGTACAACATAAATGAGTTTGAAAATCATTAATCTGTACAAAGTCTAATTTACCTCAGTTGACTTGTCCTCCTTTGTCAGCTTACATCCAATTGCCATCATTGTTCCAACTAGCTTGGTATCTTCCATCTTGAATATTTTCAGCACTTCCTTGATGTATTTGGATTGTGTAATGAAAATGCCTTCATCTTGTTGCATGATCTGTAGACCAAGAAAGAACTTGATCTCTCCAAACATAGACATCTCAAACTCTTTGTTCATTTCATTTGCAAATGATTTGCATAGCATATCATTGCCTCCAAATATGATTTCATCAACAAATATTTCAGCAATCAAAATGTTAGCATCAGTATCTTCCTTCAAATAAATATTATTGCTTTCACTAGTTCTTACCAATCCAATACTTATGAGATAGGAATGAAGTCTTTCATACCCGGCTCTTGGTGCTTGTTTCAATCCATACAAGGATTTGTGTAGTATACATGCCATGTTCCTCTTGTCTGGATCAACAAACCCTTATGGTTGTTCAATGTATACCTCTTTCTCAAGTATTCCATTTAGGAATGCAGACTTGACATCCATCTGGTATACCTTGAATCATTTAAATGCAGCATAATCAAGTAATATTCTCACTCCTTCTAGCCTAGCAATAGGTGCAAAGGTTTCTCCATATTCAATCCCTTCTTCTTGTGCATACCCCTTTGCATACTACTCTTGCTTTGTTTCTGGTGACTTCTCCATTCTCATTCAGCTTATTTCTGAATATCCATTTGGTACTGATGACATTCTTCTCATCTGGTCTCGATACAAGTGTCCATGTATTTTTTTTCTCAATCTGTTCAATTTCTTCATTAGCACTAATCCATTCTTCATTATCAAGTGTAGCATTGACAGATTTTGGCTCAAAATCACAAATTAGACATCTTGTGTTTAGAGACTTACTTCTGGTTCTCATACCAGCCTTCTTGTCTCCAATGAT
>MU228207.1:871754-889661 GCA_018584345.1 Thuja plicata
CTTCATCACTTTTGGATTCAAGATTTCCATTTCTATCATCTTTTAAGATATAACATTGACTACCAAAGATCTTGAAGTAACTTACATTGGGTGTGTAACCATACCATAGCTCATAGGGTGTCTTCTTAGTGTCTTTCTTCAATTGTACTCTGTTCAATGTGTAAACAGAAGTACTGACAGCTTCCCTCCAGAAGATTTGGGTGATGCCTTTCTCTATCATCAGTGTCCTTGCACAATCAACAATAGATCTATTTCTTCTTTCAGAAATTCCATTTTGTTGTGGTGTTCTCAGTGTAGAGACCTGTCATTTGATTCCATTCTCATTGCAAAATTTAGTGAATTCATCTGAAATAAATTCCCTAGACTTTATCATCATACCTTTTTGACAATTTTTGCACATGATATTGTCTGGCTTTGACATCCTCGGTAAGCCTCTTACATTTCTCTTTTTGCTTATCATTATCATGTTGTCAAAATTTACATGACGCAATATTTTATGCCACAACGATATGTCTTCGTTTCTAGCAATTAAGCAAGTGGTGTCAGTATCATTCAGATAGAATAAGTTACCTTTTTTCTGCTCACCGGTACCAATCAACCTTCCTGATTCATTGAATATCTTTTCCTTCTTATTTTCAAATGCTACTCTGTGACCTAAATTATTTAGCTAAGAAACACTCAATAGATTATAATTCAATCATTTCACCCAATAAGCATTTTCACATTTTATCAGGTTATTCAACATTATAGTTCTTTTACCTTCAACAGGACAAGGTGTATCATTACCCATTCTTACTATACCACCATTATAATACTCAAAAGTATTAAACTTTTCTTTGTCACCGGTCATGTGCTGAGTGCAGTGACTATCTATGATCCAAATATCATTTTTACTAACTTTAGATATGAGTGGAGTTTCTACATACCTTTCTTCATCTTCATATGAATCATCTTTTACTGCCACAAACACCGTCTTGATGTCTTCATCAGATTCAGTGTCAGTATCATCATCTTTGCATGTAGCTAGGTAACTGGCCTTCTTTCCTTTGTCCTTGTAGTCTCAGGTATCTCTTCTTTCTGATTGTCCGTTGCTTCTATAATCTCGGTTATCACCTCTATCAAACTTCTTTTCAAATGATTCGTCATTACTTTTGTCATATTTTCTTCTGTTCGGACATCTTGTAGCAAAGTGTCCAATCTCTTTACAATTAAAACATACAAGTGGTAATTTACCTTTGTATTTACCTTTGCCTTTTTGCATTTTTCTAGTCATAAGTGCTTCAATTTTATCAAGATCTTCTTCTTCACTTTCACTTTCACTATCTTTTCTCATAGTGTGTTTATGACTTGATTTACTTAATCTCAAAGAAGATTTGAATTCAGACTCTATGTTTGGTAAGACACTATTATCAAAGTTATTAATCTCAAATGAAATTGGTCTTCCAATCAAACTATCTAGTGTAACATTGTTATTTTCTACTACTCTCATTTCTTGTATGGCAGATACTCTAATAGCATAAGTAGGCAGTAAGGTTCTTAGAATTTTACTTACCACTATCTCTTCATCTAGTACACCTCCAACTCCTAAGATAGAATTAACTACCTCTTTGATTCTTGTATTGTACTATGTGATGTTTTCACCTTCTTTCATTCTGAGATCATCAAACTTTCTTCTAAGGCTTTCTGCCTTGGCTCTCAGAACATTTATATCACCACCATGTACAAGCTTCAATTTATCCCACATCTGGTTTGCAGTTGTGCATGTTTTGACATCTTCAAATTCAGCATCAGAGAGTGAGGAATCAAGCTCTATTATCATTCAGTTGTTCTCATGCTTCTCTCTCATTTGTTCAACTGTGAGTGCTCCTGTGGGAAACACATATTCAGTATCTAGGTATTGAGTAACATCATTTCCAATACCTGATAAGTGGAGTCTTACCCTGCTTTTCCATGAAGCAAAGTTGACTTTTTTAAACTTGGGCACATCTCGTCTATTCATCTTATGATCTTTAGCTTAGGTATTGAAACCTTCCTTCTAAGCACACAAGCTCTGATACCAATTGTTAGTAATAAATGAGAGGGAGGTGAATCAGTGGCCTCAAAATATTCCAATAATCAACCCTTAAAACTTTGTACCACAAAATTATACCTCTAGTTATTTTTAGTCCTATAAAATGAATGCATCCAAATACTTATATCAAATTACTACTTGTCAGAATGCTTTGTAAAACCTTCTACTGTATGTTTACCGATAAGCAGTCTGTTATTTTACCGAAATACAGTAAATAACTAATGTATACCAATCAATCCAGATTTACTTATGTGAAATGCAAAACAATAAAGTAATGACTCATAAACACATTGACACGTGGATTTTTAACGTGGAAACCATGTTAAGGGAAAAACCACTGGGACCGGTAACCCAAATTTTCACTCTTTTAAAGTGAGCTCGGTGAAGAGCCAACCTTGTTAAAGGTTACAAAAACATTGTTAGGTGTGACCTTGTTAGAGGATTTAAATGAATAGTTTGTCACTTAGTATCTGGCATCTAATGCTACCATCCTTGATCAAACACTCACTTGGCCTGTCAATAGGTATCGGGCATATCTAATGCTACTTTGTATGATCAAACTTTTTGATACTCCTTGGGATGTATCTCAATTAGAAAATACTTATAAGTCCTGCTCAGTTAAGAGACTTAATGCTTCAATGGTTAAATTGAAATAGGAAATTGAATTGTTCACATATAAAACTAGAATTGTAGGTTTTTAGATCTATTGTAAGTGCATTACCTCTCTGATCAATGTTATCAATTCAATACCTTTGCTCCACATTGTTCTACTCTGCGATGTTGTATCATTGTTTGTTGGTGTCTGCAAAATTTATCTCTTTCCTCAGCTTGATTGATCAAGTCTGAATGAAGACTTTCTTCTCCTTTAGAATCTCTTCAACATCTATTTTCTTGTCACTCCCCTAATTCATATTGAATTATCTTGTCTCTTATATAGACATGATTTTATTGTTTCTTGGTTTTCTTGATCTTGGTGTGATCCACAATTCTTGCCAATTAGATTTAAAGAAAAACTCATGTTTTATCTTGTAGAGATCTTCTTGCCAACTGGAAAAAATAGCTTTAAAACCTTTACTTATATTTTTCTTTATCTTGTCAATTAAAACAATGATAACTACCAGTTAAGTCTACATTTAGCTCTTGACAGCTAAGCCTTTTGTCATTTATGAACCCTTTGTTCTGTCGGTCAATACTTCAATTAGTTGTCGGTGACAATTGATTGTTCCGTCACTGAGACTTTAGTTGTCTTTGGGATCTTCGTCCTTGTCTTATCTGTCAGGCAATACTGTAAATCTATTCATCGGGTTACACTATAATTCTTTTCGTCAGGTTACACTATGACTCTGCTCGTTGGTAATGTTGTACTTTTTCTCATCGAGTAACACTGTGACTTTGTTGTCATCGGTTTACTCTGTTCATCGGTGTATATAGTCACTTTGTGAATATTTAACTTTTATGCATTACTGATAGCGTAACCTTTGATTCATTGGTTCTTTGAATTCTTTAGCAGTATGTACATGACCATACAGATTATATCAAGTTGACTTCAATGACAATACAATACAATACATTAACTGATTTCTATTAACTGTCTATGTCTTGGTGATCATCAACTTAACATTTTCAAACATTCAATCAGTTATAGTTCATCAATTATGTGTGGATATGCTCTCCAAACACAATATTATGATCTCCAAATGAACAAATGGAAGTTGAAAGGCTTGCAAACTAGTACAAGGAACTAGCTACAAGCTTTCAACCAAGATGATGAGAATATGAAATTATTATGCAAGTGCAACTATCATACTAACATGATTCAAGATTGAAATGATCTAACATGCTACAAGATGAGATTATAAAACATGAAAACTAACAATTATCTCTATATGCTCTAAAATGATAACAATGCACTTTGAAAGCAAACTAGCATAATAACTCTACAACAATGAATGAATGAAAATGCAAAGGAGGAGGCTCTATTTATAGATTTTTAGAGGGAGGTCAAGGGGCTTGGATGAGGTGAATCCTATGTGGAGGTCACGTAGAGTACACATGGAACAACCATAGGACAAAAGAGGTGACTCATGGGAGATCCATTGGATAAAGAGATGGTCACATTAGGGTCAAAGATGCTCACACATGTGTGAGAAAACTTGTGATAGTGACAGGTTAATGACAAGGATTGGGGAAGTGTGTGATGTGAGAATGCTTAATTTACTCACACATTTTTGAGAAACTTTAAGGGAAAGAGGGAAGGGGAGACAACCTTGTAAGAGTTATAAGTTTTTAAAAGGGAAAGTTGCTCACATGTGAGCATCTTTGAGAGAAGAGAAAACAGAGACAACTTTGTAAGAGTTGTAAGAGGCCAAGTGTAGAAATTTGCTCACATGTGAGCATCCACTTAAGTTAAACTTTTTAGGAATCACATATATTAAGTTAATTAATCTAGCAATTAACCAAAAAGTAGGTTTAGGAAGATGGTGATGGGTGTAGATTAGGAATCTATGTTAGGATTTAGGATTTAATTAGATTAAATTAAGGATTAGGGGTTTTAATTAAATAAGATTTAATTAAATAGAGGATTAGGATAGGCTTAGGAGTTAATCAAAATAGGATTTAATTAAATCATGGGTTAAGGGGATTTGAAGGAAATAATTATTTAAATATGAGGGGTAAAGGGGTCACATGTATTTAATCTGAATTAAATACATTAAGTGGGATGTATTTAAATAAAATTTAAATACTTTTAAAAAGAAGATGATAATGAACCCATTTAATTTAATAGATCTAATTAAATAGGTAGATGAAGGGGATTGATATAATTAATTAACTAAAATCAATTATATGGCCAAGGGTGTTAATTAAATAGGATTTAATTAACTAGAAGGAGATATTAATTCAATTAATAAGGTTAGAGGAGGATTTTAGATGTCTACAATTGTAAATTAAACTTTTTTTCTTGAAATACAAACTAAACTAGCATGAGAATGATTGTATTGCAAAAGTGACATTTCGTATAATACAATACAATTATTGCAAATCTTTCACATTGGTATGTGATAAAAATAATCTATAATAATGTAAACTTATTTAAATTAGTATAATGTCATGTTATAAACATAAAATACCTTAAACTTATAGAGTTCATTTGTCATAGTCTAGAAAATCAATGATCTTCAAGCACAATTTGTTCTTAAATTATATTCAGCATCTAGAAGTCTGTGTGGGTTGACTTCTTGCTTAAAAAATAATTCTATGTTGCGTAAACATGATTTGGAAGCTACAAAATTGATCAATCAAATTGTCCATTTCCTTTATTCAATTTAATCACAAATTGTTAAGAATTAACGGTGTTTGACTATATATAAATAAAATTGTATAATTTAAAAAATAAAATGTGAAGAAATATTATAGTTAGCTATTTTTAGCTCTTTTACTAAAAAGGTTTTTAATTGAAAGATGTTGACTTATAGAATTAATTTTTTGTAGTTTAGAAAGTTGATGACCTTGAAGCATAATGTGTCCTTGATTTTATATACCTGGAAATTTGTATAGGTTGATTTCATACTAACAAAATCACTCTACATTATGAAAACAAATTAGGCCATAAAAATGACCTCCCAAACTATGCACTTATATTATTTAGTTTATTTAGATCTTTAACATGTGCTAATAGTTAAAGATTGGTGGTATTTAAGAATACATTAAAGAGATCGTCCAATTTCTAGGATTGAGTTCTCTTAGGTTAACACCTCTAAATATTAGCTATACAATCATGTAATGATCCATAGATAACAAATAACAATACAAGTGATCTAGATATTGATTCTAATACAATATTCTAAACTTTTTTAGCACTTCAATTGAAGTGGCATTCCTAAGAGATCATTCTAAATTCTATTAATTATTTAACGGTTTATTGATTAGATGGTAATTGATAAAATGGACATGTTTAAATACAAGTATATGTCAATTCATCACACAAATTTATCAATTTGGATTTAAAAGATATAAGAAAGGGGTAGAAATCAACAATTTAAATTTAAATTCTTTTCTTTTTTGGTCAGATATATATTGTGTGAGATTGATCCTAAGATAAGGAATGTGAAGTTTGGGTATTTTTTTATATTAGAGATCGTTTACAAATATCAGTTCCTTTCGAGAAAACACACTAGAAACCATAAGCCAACTAAGAAGACTAAGATTCACATAAGATATCCCTATGAGGATTTGAACTCGGGTCTCCATAATGAAAACCCAAAGTTGTAACCAATTGAGCTCAACCCCTTGGACTGAAGTTTGTGTATTAGGAATGAACACATGAAAATATAGATCAATAAATGGGCTAAGAAGTAGGAATTGTTGGCATAACTGATGCAAATATGTTGAGTGATTATTGGCACGGTTTTGATGACAGGAAGATCATTTATTGTGTTGTCATTGATGTCAACTTCATTTTGAATTTGTTGGAAGTTTTACTGTTGTGTTGTTCAGTATGAGAAGAGATGAGTTATGTGTTGTGGTAAGAATTAGAGTGTGTGAGCGTTGAACTGGAGACTCAGGGATGTATCTAGATACATTTTGTATGATCATGTTAGCTGGAAACAACATAGAGAAATTTATAATTGATTGAAGGGAAATTGGACAGACAGAAGAACAGGCAGTGACAAACAGTGAATGATTTGATTATTCTATCAAAATGGTATGAATTCAAGTATTGTTCTCATCATATGTTTATCTTGACTAAGATGTGTTTTTGATCCTATGATCGTAAAAGGATTGGAGTACTCCAAGGTGTAATTTCTGTTAACAGAAGATTGTTCTATACAAAAGTTAGAAAATGCTTGAACAAGTTTGAGCACTTGATGTTAGATTGGTGAGCAGTGATTATGCGATCAGTTGCAGTGGATGTTTTGATGATCCAGGTGTCAAGGTAGCGTGGCATAACATATTTTTAATGATTAATTTATATTTCATTTCTTGAGGTGATCAGATTTAATCAAGGTTTGGAAGCATGTTGAAGAAGTCAAAAAGGTTTGATTGTTCTTGATTTAAATCGATGTTCGATGGATCTGACAGTCCCCCTGAAGTAGTAATTGAATTTTCTAGATTGGTAATACATTTTAGGAATTAAGGATCGAGTAGGAAATATTGTAATACATTTTGCAAGGTGGTTAAATTCCCTAATGAACTTGTAATGTATTTATATTTAAAATTATGAATAATGCAAGTGTAGATCATGGATGCCAAGGTGCATTCCAGTGAAGAGTGAAGATAGTCTGCAAGAAGAATAATTATTTTTCTTAATTGGATCTGAACAAAAGGAGGAGGCGTGCTACACCCAAATCATCATACTTGTTAATTCCTAATAGTTTCTGCAAGAAAATTCCTTAACCGGGTAGACTTTAATAGGTCTAATTTATAAATCATTTAAAAGGGTGGATCTTTAGCTAGGGTTTTAAATCCTTTAACAAGGTAAATCTCGTAACAGGGCTAGAGATAAATCCCTTAATCGAGTGATTCCTAATAGGGTCTGCTAATATTAATAGGGCATCATTGTAAGCTCCTAATAGGGATAGGCATTTAACAAGGCCCATTTTAGAAGAGTTCAAATATTTTTGGATGCTAATCCCCACCATATTTTTCACCCTTAATCAGGTTTTCCATGATATGAATACTGTATTACTTTGTTGCATGTGTACATAGATGATTGTTTGGTCACTTTTTTCATTCCATGCATAAGGTTTAAATTTGATGAATGTGGTTTATGGTGTTTAATAAATTATGAAAATTTATAGATCTGATAGATTACTAATTCACCCCCCCCCCCCTCTTAGTAATATTGGACCTTATAGTATTAAACATTGGTATCAGAAGCTAGGTCCNAGATTACTAATTCCCCCCCCCCCCCCTCTTAGTAATATTGGACCTTATAGTATTAAACATTGGTATCAGAAGCTAGGTCCTCTTTATGGTAAGCCTAAAAGCATGAGGAAAATATCTGATGATGAAGAAGGAAAGTCCTAAGTTTACAAGAGACAACTATACTATATGGAGTGAAAGGATGAAGATCTATCTGAAAGGTTTGGGGCCACAGTTCTCAAATCATACGGAAAGAAGGTATACAGTCCCTACTGGGATTCTTGATGCAGATCAACTAAAGGAAAAACATGAGAACATACAAGCAATGGAAGCAATTATAAGTACCTTTTCTAATAATAAGTATGTTCGCATTCATGGACTTGAGAGTGTCTTTGATGTTTGGAAAAATTTGAAGCTAATCTGTAGTGGAGATAGACATGTGCAAAAAGATAGGGTAGATAGCTTGAAGGGAAAATATGATGACATGAAAATGGTGAAAGGTGAGAACATTTCTCAATATGGTCAAAGGATAAATTAAATAGTTGGTGTTATCAAAGTTGTCGATGGTAACATTGAATAAAGTGATGTGGTAAGTAAAATTTTGAGGACTTTGCTACATGTTTATGCCATTATATTTTTTTCTATACAATAATTGAGGACATTTGTTACTATTTCAATTGATGGATTGGTTTGTAATCTCACTTATTTTGAATTAAGTAACTATGATAATAGTATACCTAAAGGTGAAGCAGCTTTTAAGGCCTCTTTTTCATTAGCATTAGAGAAGAAGGGAAAACATATAAGTCATGATTCAGCCAGGTTAACAAATTATTTCATGGATCTTGAATCTATTTTTGAGGAAGAAAAAAAGAAAGAAGAACTTGAATCTTTATTTGCAAGGAGATTACCTAGAGGAACCGGTAAGTACAAAGGCAAGTTACCTTTAAAATGTTTTTCATGCAATAAGATTGGACAATACTTCTAGGTGTCCTAATGGTGAACAAAAGGATAAGATAAGAAGATTCAAAGGAAAAGGAAAGAAGCAATATTATGTTGATGTTAAAGAAGGTGTGACTGATGAGGAGTCAAAAGACAATAAAAAAGAGGAGATAGTATTTGTTGAAGTGGAAGAGGATGTTGCAGAAGGTGAAAAGGCCTTATCCTCAAACATAGATCAAGACAATGAGTGGGTCATTCACAATGGTTGATCCCATCACATGATTCATGCTAGAAGTAATTTCATCAAGCTTGAATAATTTGATGGTGGTGGTGTCAGTTTTGGTAACAATACGTGCCCTATTTGGTAAAAGGGAAAGGTACAATTTATTTGAATGGTAAGAGTAATGTTGATGATGTTTATTTTGTAGAAGGTCTAACACATAATTTTTTGAGTGTGGGTCAGTTGAATGAAAAAGGATATAGACTTGAGTTCAATGGAGGTATGTGTATGATACTTGGAGGATCAAGTGATCTGATTGCAACTGGTAAGCAGACTAGAGGTAATTTATTCCATCTCAATACTACTATAAACAGTTGTGGCTAGAGTTGAGGATAGTTGGTTGTGGCATAGAAGGTTTTGTTATGTGAACTTTGATAGTTTGATCAAAGTTAGTAAGTTGAATGCAGTTAGAGGTTTTCCGCAATTAGTTAATCCAGACAACATGATGTGTAAGGAATATCAAATTGGTAAGTTAACTAGTTCTACTTTCATTAGCAAGTCTGTTTCATCAGATAATATATTGGATTTAGTGCACACTAATTTGTGTGGTTGTGTGAGCACTAAAATCTATCATGGTGATAAATATTTCATATTATTTATTGATGATTACTCAAGGATAATGTGGGTGAATTTCATGAAACATAAGTTGGATGCTTTCTACAAGTTCAAATCTTTCAAAGCACTTGTTGAGAATGAAACAGAAAAAAGAGTGAAGTGCCTAAGGTTTGACAGAGGAGGAGAATTCACTTCAGAAGATTTTGTCAAATATTGTGAATAAAATGGAATCAAGAGGTACATGTTAGCACCTAGAACACCTCATCAAAATGGATTTATTGAAAGGTGGAATAGAACCATAGTAGATGTTGCTAGGATTATGTTAATTCAAAGTGAAGCACCATAGATGTATTGGAGAGAAGTCATCAGTACTGTGGTTTACAGTTTGAACTAGGTGCAAATGAAGAAAGGAACAAACAATACACCTTATGAATTGTGGTATGGTCATACACCTAATGTTAAACATTTGAAAGATTTTGGTAGAAGATGTTATATCAAAAGAAATGATTTTATTGGTAAGTTTGATCCTAAGAGTGATGAAGGTATTTTATTGGGATATTCTACCAAAAGAAAGGCATATAACTATTTCAATAAAAGGACTAACAAGATGGTTGAAATTTCAAGTGTGAAATTAGATGTATATCCAGAGAAATCTGATGAAACAAGCAAGAAAGAATCAAGAAATCTTCTGGAATTTGTGCATGTGCAACCGCTAGAGCAAGAAATTGTTGAACAGACAATTGAGGAAGAAGTGGTTCAACCGGTGGAGCAAGAAGATGAAGCACCTAGACTTGAACCTGTTATTCCAAGGTATGTAAGATTGAATCATTCCTCTAATTAGATAATTGGTGATAAAGATGATGGAGTCTAGAAAAGAAGGAGAATCATAGAGAATACATGTCTGATTTTAAAGCTTGAGCCTAAAATTGTGAAAGAAGCTTTGAAGAATGATGATTGGATAAAGGAAATGGAAGAAGAACTTGATCAGATTGAAAAGAATGACACGTGGAGACTTTTTCCTAGACCAGCATATAAAAATGTGATTGGTACAAAATGGGTTTTCAGGAACAAACTGAATGAAGATGGAGAAGTGATTTGTAATAAGGCAAGACTTGTGTGTAAAGGCTAAGCACAAGAGGAAGGACTGGACTATGGAGAAACATTTTCTCCTATGGCAAGACTTGAAAGGGTAATAATTTTACTTGCTTATGTTTCTTATAAGAAGTTTAATTTTTTTCAAATGGATGTCAAATATGCTTTTCTAAATGGGATTCTTGAAGAAGAGGTTTACATAGAACAACCTAATGGTTTTGCATTGACTAAGAATAAGGACATGGTGTGCAAGCTGGAAAAGGCATTGTATGGACTAAAACAAGCACCTAGAGCATGGTATGAAAGATTACTCTTATCTCATTAATATTGATTTCATAAGAACAAGTGAGGATAGCAATGTGTACTTGAAGGTTGAAGGTGATAAGATAATGTTAGCTGAAGTATTTGTTGATGACATAATCTTTAGAGGAAATGATGAGATGAGCTTAGAGTTTGTAGTAGAGATGAAGAAAGAGTTTGAGATGACAATGATAGGAGAAATTAATTTCTTTATTGGATTGCAGATGTCAATACTAAAAGAATATGGTATCTATATCAGTCAGTCTAAGTACACAAAGGAAGTATTGAATACTTTTGGAATGGAAGATTCTAGATCAGTTGGAACCCCCATGGTGACAAGATGCAATCTATCTAAGGATGATGATTCAAGTGAAGTGGATGTAACTCTATACATATCCATGATTGGTAAGTTGCATTATGTTGTTCATAGTAGACCAGATATTGCCCAAGTAGTTGGAATAGTGGAAAGATTTCAAGATAATCCTAAGGAGTCTCAAATGGTAGTAGTGAAAAGAATATTTATGTACTTGAAAGGGACAAAAGGCTATGGTCTTTGGTATGCTCACAAAGGTGATTTCTCTTTAAGTATTTTTACTGGTGCAAATTAGGCAGGAAACATTGATGATAGAAAGAGTAAAAGTGGAGGAAAATTATTCCTAGGAAGAAAACTTGTGTCATGGACAAGTAAGAAGAAAAATTGCATCTCCCAATCTAGTGGAGAGGCTGAGTATGTAGAAGCACTATAAATTGTACACAAATTGCATGGATGAAGCTGATCCTAGAAGGTATCAAAGAGAAGGTAATTACACATGTGACTATTTACTGTGATAATACTAGTACAATAAAAATTTCAAGGAATCCAGTAATGCATTCTAAAACTAAACATATTGCAATCAAGTATTATTTCTTAATAAATATAGTGTAGGAAAAGGAAGTTAAGTTGGAATATGTTCCAACCAAGGAGCAGATAGAAGACATATTCACTAAACCATTACCCAAAGATACTTTTGAGAATCTGAGAGACAAGTTGGGGGTTATTCCCCCCTATGAACCACTAAGATGTTGTTGTAGCCATCAATCCAGTGGACTCATTGAATATCTTTCACTATTGGATTAATGATGAAGGGGACTACTCCTTATGGGAGAAGTCAGAGGCAAAGGAAGTTGTTTCAGAAGTTGGTGATATATGTAGAGCCTTTGGCATTTTTTTAAAAGGAGAAGAAGAGTAGATAAGAGAAAGTCAAGTAATGGGAGAAGATCAGAAGAATACCAGGAAGTGCAACAGCTAGGAGGGTAGTTTTATTAGCTCATTATGGTGTTTCCATTAATGCCAAATGGGAAGTTGGTGATATATGTAGAGCCTTTGGCATTTTTTTAAAAGGAGGAGAAGAGTAGATAAGAGAAAGTCAAGTAATGGGAGAAGATCAGAAGAATACCAGGAAGTGCATCAGCTAGGAGGGTAGTTTTATCAGCTCATTATGGTGTTTCCATTAATGCCAAATGGGGAGATTGTTGGCATAACTGATGCATATATGTTGGTTTATTATTTGTACAAGTTTGATGATGGGAATATCAGTTATTGTGTTTTTATTGATGTCAACTTGGTGTTGTATTTGTTTACATTGTTCCTATTGTGTTGCTAAGTATGAGTACAGATGAATTATGTGTTGAATTAAGAATTGGAGTGTGTGATCATTTTTGGAGAATTAGGGATGTCTCTAAATACATTTTTTTTGATCGCGTAAGTTGGAAACAACAATAGAGAAAGTTATGATTGATTAAAGGGAAACCGGGCAGACATAATCTAATAGGCAGTGATAAACAGTGAATGATTTGATTATTCTATCAAATCTGTATGGATTCAAGTGTTGTGTTCATGATATTTTTATCTTGACTAAGATATTTTTTTGATCCTATGATCGCAAAATGATTGGAGTACTACAAGGTATAGTTTCTATTGACAGAAGATCGTTCTATGCAAAAGTTAGAAAATGTTTGAACGGGTTTGAGCAGTTGATGTTTGATCGGTGAGCGGTGATGATGTGATTAGTCACAGTGGATGTTTCTATGATCCATGTTTCAATGTGATGTGGCATAATAGATTTGTAATGATTAATTTCTATTTCATCTCTCAAGGTGATCAAATTTAATCAAGGTTTGGAAGCATGTTGAAGAAGTCAAAAAGGTTTTACTATTCTTGATTTAAATCGATGTGCAATAGATCTAAAGGACAACCTGAAGTAGTAATTGAATGTTCTAGATTGGTAATATGTTTTAGGGTTTAAGGATTGAGCGAAAAATATTGTAATATGTTTTGTAAGGTGGTTAAATTCCCTAATGAACCAATAATGTATTTATAGGTAAATGATGCATAATTCAAGTGTAGATCATGGATGCAAAGGTGAGGTGGAGTAAAGAGTGAAGAAAGTCTGCAAGAATAAGAAGTGTTGTGCTTAATTCGATCTAAACAAAAAGAGGAGGTGTGCTACACTCAGATCATTGTACTTGTTGACTCATAATAGTTTCTATAATAAAATCCCTTAGCTGGGCAGACTTTAACAGCTCTGATTTGTAAATCCTTTAATAGGGTGACTATTTAGCTAGGGTTTTAAATCTATTAACAAGGTTATTCCTAATAGGGTAAACCTCTTGACAGGGCTAGAGTTAAATCCCTTAACCAGGTGACTCCTAACACGGTCTTCTCTTAACAGGGCATCATTGTAAGCTCCTAACAGGGCACATTTTAGAAGAGTGTAGATATTTGTGGGTGCTAATCCCCACCGTAGTTTTCACCCTTAATCAAGGTTTCCACGATAAAAATATTGGTGTTACCTTTTTGCATGTGTGGATGATTGTTTGGTCGCTTTTTTTATTACATGCATAAGGTTTAAATTTGATGAATGTGGTTTATGGTGCTGAATGAAATGTGAAAAGTTATAGATCTGATAGATGACTGTTTCACCCCCCCCCCCTCTCCCCAGTAATATTGGACCTTATAGTAATAACAAGAATAAGTGCGATATATTAGGGATAAGGGTGATTTCATATGAATATGTATAAGGAAGAATATACAAACATGGGAAAGGATTAGAAAAGTCTCCAATCTCAAATCAAAAGTGTGCTACATGTCGTTGTATAGGTATATTAATTGAATTCTTTCACAATGGACCTAAAATAAAAATGGGCATTAACATGGACAACCAAAATTTTATACTTACCATATCCAAAGACTTTGGTCATTATGTCATAGTTTAGCTAATGAAGATGCTTGGTATACATGAAACCACAAACAGTTCAATCTCATTGAATGGAAAACTAAATAAACAATATTCAAATTTTATTGGCCCAAATAACCTCTTATTCAATTAACCTTTAATTCATAATTAATACTAGACACATTTGGACTTTAATTTAATATTTGAATATGATTTTGAAGTGACAAATAATTTCTAAATCATTTATTAACTATTATGGTGAAAATGATTAACAAATAATATGATAATAAGTTTATGATGTTTTTTATATTAAAATTAGAAAAATAAGGGTGTTGGCCCTTACAAAGACACACCAAAAAAGTCATTTACAACAAGATCAAAATAGACCATTAACAACACACTAGAAGAATAGCTATTAACCCACATCAGCAATTGGTAAACAACTCACCGACAGCATAGGAAGGAGAATGAGAAACTAAAGAATGATTTATTATATGCCTACAGATAATCATCTAGCTAATAATATCACTATGAATCCCACCACAATAGGGAAAAAGTGGTGAAACCCTCATTCTGATACTGTCAACACACGGGGTCGAGTGCTCACAAGTCAACACATCATCAATCAAAGATTAGTTATTATCATCTTAACAATTAATATGATAATAAGTTTATGATATTTTTTAAATTAAAAGAAGTAAAACAAGGGTGTTGACCCTTAAAAAACCACAACACGAAGGCGTTGAACCAAAAAAATATTTACAACGATGTCCAAAACAACCATTGACGGTAGGCTAGCAGCATAGCTAATAAGTTTATGATGTTATAATAAAAAAGTTGTATTTTTTATATAATTAAAAATAGAAAAACAAGGGTGATGTCCCTTACACCATCCCTTAGACTATTAATATAAAACTAGTGGCACAACAAGAAACCCACATCATGAGAATAACTCCCCTAAATCATGGGGGGAGATTGAGGGACTGTTGAGCGACTTTTCCTTTGCCAATGGATGATATGTTTTGTAGGGTCCCCACTACTATGGGGAGGTGGTAGAAACCCCTTCTCAAGAGAAATAGCTCCAAGAATGGAGTGTTGACAATGTTGTACCTCCACAGCCAAAGGTTGGAGAAGATCAAGATAAATTGTTAAAGGAGGGTTCATGTAGCCAGAGGGGGCTGCGCTAGCAACAAGAGGTGGAGTCATGTCCACTGGGTCTGCTGAAATAATAGGAGAATCACCCTAGGGGATTCATCATTAGCCTATAAATAATTATTAGAGGAAGAATCAAAGGCTAGGAAAGTTAAATGATCATCATTTGCATCCTTCTTCCAAATGGTAGCACCTTTACGACCTAAGAGAGAATAATCAATAGCCAAATGACCAGTAGAGAAGCACTGTCAACATCAAAAGGGGAGATCCTCATAATAAAGAGATTGATTCCAAGGCTTATCCCCAACCATGAGAGTCACATCCCCCCAGAAGGGGAGTGTAAATTTCAATGTCCACCCAAATGTGAGCAAAGGTAGAGAGGCCCATTGTTGTTGTAGCCTCATCCACCTTTAAGAAATATCCAATAGAGTTTCCAATGGTCTTAAAGAAAGAATTATTCTAAAAATGAAGGGGAATATTTGGGAGATGAACCCATACTAGACACACAGTGAGCAGTTTAGTAAGAGGGTTAAAGGAGATTGTCTAGGGTTTGGCTAAGAGAGAATGATTTCCCCAACCCCACAAATTACTTACCACCAAATCATGATCTTCAAAATAAATAAAAAGAGCAAAGAAAATCCCTTTACACAAGTCAAAATATTAATGTTACTAGAGACTAAGGAACTCAAAGAATTAGAGACCTAGTGATGTAGATCCCGAAGGGAAGGCCAAAAACTAGTGAATCTACAGACCAACCCGCGGGTTTGATAGAAATCCACATCAAGACCACACACCACCATAGGGGATGTCTTAGTATAGGAAAGAGGTTGATATTTCTCCTTTGAAGGAATAGTTTTAAGAAGATTGGGCAATGTAAGAAAAACTTCATCCACCAATAGAGGTCTTTGGAGGGGGTGGAAAACCCTTCCACCACCAGCCGAAACTTTTTAATCTTGAATAAGGTATGGATAATACATGAGCCTCGGAAAAGAGTGACCAAGGTGAGCCCCACACAACCCATCAAAAATTACTACAAGAATGTCTACCACTACAGGAAAAGTAGTCAGATCACCCACAAGGCCAGAGAGAAGAGTAGTCATTCTAGCAAGCACAGAGGCCCTCAAACTTAAATTGTTTGCATGGGTGTGAATAGAATCAAACGAATGCTTAAGTCTATGAATTATAAATTCTTGGTTCTTATTCCCAAAAGGGATGGTGCTAATCAGCTAGAATTCTTTAGACCTATTACTTTATTTAATGTTGTATATAAAATTTTTACCAAGCTGATTGTTGAGAGGCTCAAATCATGGCTTCCCCCTTTAATCTCTGATGAGAAAGGAGGTTTTGCGACAAGAAGACAAATTCTTGATGGAGTGATTGTGGCTTCGGAAACTATTTACTCTATGGAGGTCTCCAAAGATAAATCTATGTTAATCAAACTTGATATGGAAAAAGCTTATGATCAGGTGAAATGAAGATTCTTGCAGAAGATTCGCATAGCCTTTGGTTTTAGCTCAGAGTGGGTTCGTTGGACTATGAGTTGTGTTACTTCCTCATCTTTCTCTATTATTCTTAATGCATTACCTTCAATGTTATTTGGAGTTTCTAGGAGTCTTCACCAGGGAGACTCTCTCACCTATTATTTATTTGTTATTATAGTTGAAGGCATGGGCATATTTATCAAGTCTCTAGTTTCCCAGGGTATGATTCGGGGTTGAACTTGGGGTCATGGGTTTCCCAAGATTTCTCATATTCTATTTGTGGATGACACCTCTCTTATGGGAGTTTCTTGCATTCAAGAAACAGAATCCTTTAGGTAGACACTAGATATATACTTAGCTACTTTGCATTAAAAAGTTAATGATCATAAGTCTTCAATCTATTTCTTCAATACCCTAGAAATTATTTAGAGAAGGATTGTCACCATCCTCGAGTTTCAAATTAGGTATCTCCCATTGGTGTATCTGGGTGTTCAGCTTCTTGTTGGTCGACAATCAAGGCTAATCTGGTAGGATTTGCTTGATAAGCTATGTAGGAAACTAAATCATTGGACTCATTGGTTTCTTTATATTGTTTTCAAGGTTACCCTTCTTCAATCAGTGATTCAGACTCTTCCTATTTATAAAAATTTTGTTCAGATAACTCCTTTTTTATTTTCTTAAAGAATTTGATGCTCTCTCACGCCAATTTATTTGGAGTGACAATTTGCAGGTGTGTATATGGAATCCTTCAATCTGTTGGGAGCAAGCTCAAACATGCAAACATTAGCTGGTTAGCATTTATCATGACAAGAAAAGCATGCAAGAGATTAAGCTAACAACAAAGACACCAAATAACATCAGATTAAGCTAAAAATGAGTAAATAACATGCACCCTAATCTACTCATTTTGATGTGCTTATTTGGATTGTATGTGGGTGTGCTCTCTCAAACACACAATGA
>MU228207.1:910807-974521 GCA_018584345.1 Thuja plicata
ATACTTAACCTTTTAACTTTTTCTATCACGTTTAATAAAATGGTTACATTTTAATGCAATGTTTTTTTATTATATTAAGATATTTTAAGTTTTACTTTCATACAAATATTTAAATTATATAAATATTAGTATTTATAATAGATATTGTTTAGTAGATTTTAATATGATATATAAATATATATTTAGATTAGAAATTATTTTTTAATTAAATTATTATAATTATAAGGTTTAGTTTATTAAAGTAGTTTATGAATTTTAAGGGTAGAATTTGGTCTAATTTTACCTTCAAAATTTGTGAACATTAATAGACAATAAAATCAAGGAATTCTTCAATACATCTATTAGATTAGATTTGACTATTTATATTGGTGACTTTTATTTGATGAATAATGACTTTATTCTTTTTTTTTAATATTAGTAAGAGAATAATATGCTATTCATAAAAAAATTAGTGTGTGGTAAAGTGAGTTTAAGTTCAAACAACAAGACAAAGTCTAGTAGGACGAAGCTCAAATAACAATAATTAACAATGTCAATATATGGTAATAGCTACATCGTCAGGGAGATTACAATCGTCCAAATTAGTCCATACATTAGTGGGGATGGAACTACTAGTAATTGTTTCCCAACCAATAAGAGTGTCATTCTCATTTTATTTTTCATCTAACAGTTGCTAAACACGATAGACTTATCTAATCCAAGTGAGAAACTTGTTACAATCCAACCAACTAGGAATGCACATTTGAATAAGTCAATGGTGGATGAAAAGATCGAGACCATACATAGGCATCACAATCCCTAACTCATCTAGAAGGCTATTGAGACTCATGTGAGTAGCAACATTATCACTATTGGTATGTTGGCTACATCGTCATCATTACCCACGTTCAAGGACATTGGTGGAAGGTTGAAGGAGATTCCACTTTGGAATTATACAAGGGGAAGTATTCAAGTGGTATAAAAGAACCTATAAATGAGCAACTTCAAGTGTAACTTATTTTCTTGCACCTAAATCTAGATAATCATATTCGATGGACTACAAGTCATTGCCTCAATGTAAATAAAAAAAATAGATATCAATTATACAACCTCTAAATTGAGAAAATTATTATTATTTTCAAATGTTATATAGAAATTCCACCTTAAAAGCATATGAAAATTACTTTTTTAAAGAGGTGTTAGTATTTCATATTATAAGAGAATAAAAATACATCTATTCATAAAAGGGGGTGGATATAAAATCACGCCCCAACAGTCAAAATGAGGCTAAGCCAGGATTAAAAATATTACATAAACATAAAAGATGTTAGATGACAAGAACAGTAGTAGCAAGTGGAGATGTTGATCATCCATTTTGCTCCATACACTAGAGAGGGACCCAAAGTAACATTAAGGAGGTCTTACCCCTTTTCATATTGTTCTTTATGTTCATCACAAACTAGATAAATAGTCATCGCAATGGACATCTTAGTACTCATCTGCATATTGATGTAGACCCATATTTCACTCAATTGCAAGAATATCACTATTGTTGGACTTTATTCGACTACATGGTAACTTGTATCATCATATTCATAACTCCCTTACTACAAAACAAGTTAATTTTTGAGAAAATCTCATCATGATATATTATATCACACCATCACATTATAACCAATAAACATGCAAATATGTAAACATTTATCATACCATTAATAACTATGTTCAATACTTAATAATATCATAACACTACTTGGAGAGTAACACAAAGTTTATATGGAAGTTTATTAGTTTTTAATGAATAGAAGACAAATGAGAAAAAATAGAAGATAACAAAAGGGCTCATCACTCCCCCCAACTTAATTTCTTGTTTTCCCTCAAACAAGAGGAAATATTTGATTCTACATTAACTTTGATTCTCAAAAATCTCTTAGGGTAGCGATGTCAGTGTGTTGGGCATGTGAGCTCTACTAAAATAATTTATTTTTGGTAATTCTTCTCCACTTGGTCTTCTTTTCCCCTTCATCATAAGGTACACTTCACTATTAATGTGGTATAGACCACTATATTAATGGTTGATGGAATATTGGAGGTACCCACAACACTATATATTCTCTAGCAATCTTCATGTAGTTGTGGAAACTTCTAATTGGTGTAGGGTAGTTTTATTCGAAATGTGGCTCTTTTTTTCTTTAGTTCATCATTGAATTCATGTCATCTACACACAATAAAGTCAAGAACATCTCTTATTGTGATAATTTCCATTTGTCCAACTATAACATAGCTAGATCATATGGTTGCCAATATTTCCTCTTGGGTATCTAGCTTCCTTGAAATTGCAAACTAGGTATTCAAATGCTAACAATATTATCTAACTTTGGTCTAAGGGTTGGTGCAACTAACGTTTCTAGTTCACTATAGGTCCTCTATATAGAGTAATGAGTTCTATTCGGTATTATAGGACATGACATAGTTCATGGATAAAATTTAAAAAGTGAATTATGCAACTTGGGAGTAGATTATATAAAAGCATTAAAAATATATCTAGGGATGGCTAGCGAGAACGAAAAGTCACAATATGGTTATGTGAATTAAAAAATCAAAAATTATTCATTGAAAAATAAAGAATACACCCTTGCGGTTGGCTTGCACTAGATAATAGTAGGCACCATGAGAGCCATAAACTCAATATTCCTTTTATATTTTTATTTCTTAATCCTTTTTCTTGATCTTTGTATTAAATTTTTATCGCATCTCCTCATTTTCCTTCTTCTATTTTTCTTCTTACTTACAACCTCAACTACTACACTTGTTCCACAACCTCAAAGAAAAATATGGCCAAGAGAAATTAGGAGGTTTATGATGAACAACTCTTGTTTTATTTTTTAACTCTCCTATCCTATTTCTATTGTAACCATTCGGGTTAAAAACTCTAGCTTCCACAAAACATTACTCAGTTAGAAAAAAGTTCATCTAATCTTGGGATGAAGGATAATCCTGTTCAGCCTCTTGCTGCCCCTGCTAGGCCTTTGGAGGTTGTTGGTCTGGTTTTTTATTCTGTTGGTGTTGTTTTTGTTGGTGTTGATTCTGCTCTTTCTCTGTTGGGGATGTTGTTGGTGGGTCCGTTGGTGGATCTGTGCCTGTTGGGGTTGATCCTACTCATTCTTTACTAGTGGTTGATGGGTCTTTGGTCGTTGGTTCGACTGACTCAGCTAGTGTTTTGGTATTTGATCGCTCTAGTTCGTATGAGACTACTCCTACTAGAATGTCGGTAGGGGCTAATGCTAGCCCTGGGTCAAAAGTGTCGCTGGTAGATTCTTTTCCTTTGTTGGGTGTCGGTGTGAGCTGGCAGGATGAGGCTGCTAGAATGGAAGATGGTTGGGTTTTTGTTAAAGGCAAACATCTTAAAAGGTCCTCGTCCTCTTTCAATAGGACCCTTTGGTCCCATATGAAGGGTACGAAAGGATAGTTCTCTCTCTTCCTGCAATTGTACCTCTCCTCTATCTTTTGTTGTGTATTGGGAGTTGTTTTTTCTGAGTTTTTCAGTGTGTGTTTTTCTTAGGCCTTCTGTTTAGGCAGTTCTGTTGGGTTATGGGAACTTTTATTGCTTTATCTTAAGTTCCTTTTGTGTACATGGTTTCAGGGCCCCTTCAAAACGTATTGTTACCTTAATCAAAAACAACTCTAGCCTCATTTCTTGCTACATATCCAAACCATATTCCTCTTATGATTATTCTTCCATGTTGGAAGGCCCTTGATGTGCATCCAACTGCCCTTGATGTGCATCCAACTGATTTCCCTCTTATTTGGTCTTCCCAATTTAAAATTGGTTTATCAAAAGAATACTCTAAACCAATCTCAGAAGATGAAAGTTCCAAGTCTTGAACTGGATGTTTGCATTGCACAAATCGGTCTTCTCTCTTAAAATTAGTGACTATTTTGACGAGCAACATTTGGAGCTTTGGAGGGGTTATTTTTTGGTTTGTTTCTTCTTCTTGAGGCAATGTGACCACCTAGGTTTTTTGGAGAAACCTTTTTTCCTTTTTCTTTCCTATCGTAGCAACTAGGGTAGATTTCATTTTCTTTTATTTTTTTAAGGGTTCAAGGTTGGTTTTCTTTTCTTCCCATTACAGTAGAGGCTTAAGCTACTTTTCATTTTTTTATTAGATGGGTAGCCATAGGTTTGGAAGAAGATAAAGTGTGGGCCTAGAAGAAGATGGGGCTTGTAAAGGTGTACTCAATTATTTTTTCTCCTATCAACTCTTGTGGTATTGTGGGTGGCTCAATAGCACATTTATCTAAGTCAAGTTGGAACACTCCTTTTTAACCTATTGTTTATAGGTAACAACTTAATTACTAGTAATATTTTCTCATTTTTACATACTACTTAGAATGGGTTGTTTAACAAAACTACCTTTATTATCTTTAGCTCTACTCATGCATCTATATGAGTTAAAAAAAAACTCAAATCAAGATTCGTTGCTTTGGCAAAGTTAACTATTATACAAACATTCTCCCTAATGGTCTAGTCCTAACTCAAGCTATTTAACTTACAAGTCTTTGAAAAATTTTCTTGGCAATCATTAAAATGATTGGACAAAAATGAATTTTATTTCACTTTTCAATTGATAACAAATGAAACTCAAACTTTAAATTTAGTTCATGCAACAATCTAAGGCATAAACATGTGAAAGATTACTAGATATTTTCTCAAAGCTTATAGATAGTAAGTTTGAAGAGAATAAAATACATCTCATCACAAATTGACAAGACCAAAACCACTACTTGAAATTATTTGATAATTATTATAAGAAATATATACAAACTATACAAACATCATATATACACTACAAGAACTATAATTTTAATTCAAATAAACTAAAGATTAAAACACTTGAAAGAGAAACCAAAATATTACTAAAAAATATTGTATAACTCTAAATGTATGATTATAATATTTTACTAAAACAAAAGATAATTAGCAATATTATAATTAATCGCATGTTAAACAAAACCAACCACTATAATCACTTTTCACACAAACTATTATAATCATTGTCCACACACTATTATAATCACATTCCAAACAATAAAACTAACCCAACATCTTTAGCCCCGTTTGGTTACCGGAATTGAGGCGGAATTGGGTGCAGAACTTTCACTTTTTCCCAAATCCGACATTTGGTTCGCTGAAATGCAATTCCAATTTTAGACATCAAAATCTGATTTTGGCACCAAACGGGCGGCACAATCTTCCCACCCAATAAGTAGAATTTGAAATCTAATTCTGATTTTTGGTTTTTGTGAACCACATTTTATCAATCCGTCAGGTCCGTCAAGTTTTGCGTTAATTCCTCGAATCAACTATGATCCTTAGATCAGAATAAGATTTTAAGAGACTGCATTCCTTGACAATCTGACTTTTGGTGAATCCCTGCGTCTCCATCACTTCCTGATAATTCCACTTAAACCAAATATTATTGACGAGAAGGATTCCAATCAATTCATCAAAAGGCACATCTGAGATCCGACGAATCGCTGCCATCTCACCCAAACAATGGAAAACGCGACCAAAGAACACGACGAACAGGAGGAGCAGCAATTAGTGGGAATGATCAAACCTCAGCCTCCATAAAATGTCGGAAAAGAAATTGAATTTAAAACCAAAAAAATGGTAACCTTGCTTATTAATAAACTGAACTTTTTCAGAGTTAAGAGTTATTTTGGGGTGTTTCCTGTAATGGCAAGATGTTGTTGTTTACAATGCCATAGACCACAAACTCTCTTACCATTCATTTGTTAAAAATTTCATATGAAACAAATGTTAATTATTGATTTTTTCCACTTTCCCCGAATCCATATTACAAAAAGAAATAATTCTCTATGCAGTGCAGTTTCTTTGCTAATACAAAACAGGGTTTTGTAGTTGTTGAAGAATTGGCTTTAGCTTTAATTTGATTAAAATGTCTCGGAATGGATTTGATTTTTGGCTTTAAAGCTGCATATTTCGATTGAGCAGTTGTATTTATCGTAATATGATGAGAGATCCAAATCCAAATGAGAGAGCCATCAATGCGTAATGAAAAGGGGGTTTGCGCAGATATTATACTTGGAAATGATCTAGATGGCACATATGCATACACACGAACTGTTTAACAAAATACCTCACAGAATTCTACTGTCATGCCGCTATGACTCGCAAGTTCTGCACACAATGGATTTGTGAAAAGGCTTTGGAAATGTAAATTGGGGACCGATTACTACTCAATCATTACACGATGCCATCTGCATGTGAAACAACATCTATTCGTTAAGTTTGAAATTGTACAATCAAATACAGAAATAAGAATTTCTCAATTTCAATTCTAATTTTGAAATTGGCAACCAAACGCAGAAGATGGATTGTCTCAGTCATCTTCCGGGTCAACCAAAAGATCCAAACTATCTTCCGAATACACAAAACCAGAATTTCAAAACCTTATTTTGAGATAATCAGATTTTAAATCAAATTCTAATTCCTCAACCAAATGAAGCCTTTTTAGGTTACAAATCATAATCCTACATCAATCATACAAAACAAAGCTATAAGACAAACACATAAAATAAAGATTGGCAAATAACATCATCAACATTTCCTAAGAATGAACCCTCCTCAATATTGTAATTGAAAAAATTCATTGTATGCTCTTCAATATTGTAATTATATTTTTAAAAGAAGTGCCCCTTCTTATCTTGTAGTTTGTATACCTTATGTGGCTCACAACTTACAACCATACAGGGAGTCATTCTGGCTTGTGTCCACTCCTTACCATGGTATAGAATTGAAACATTATCATTTACAATAATAGAATAATAGATTGGTTGATTTTGGGATCTATCTATTGAACGCCATAGTATACAAAACCAAAACATTGTCAGAAATTTTAAAAAAATAGTGAACGTTCAACATGGCATAGCTTCTACTTACAAACCAATTATCAAACAAATTAAATTCGTTAAGAATTGCATCCGTATTACATTCGTACACTACAAAATTTCATATTTCCATCATGTTTTATCACACAAGGCCAAGTAAGTCAAATCAATTTTTCAACGTTTCATTTATTCCCTTGAACATATTAAATACCTTTATTCACACATAAGAGTTAAAGTCTAAATTGGCATATTATATGGACAGGAAAACTAAGTTCCTACTGCAGGAAAAGGTCTTAACTTCTGTTTAAAAAATCACAAGATTTGCATTCATCAGGGTCGATGCCCCCAATTAAGGAATTTGTGGAGATTCTTCAAGGTATCCAATTGGATGGCAAAGGGAAGCTTTTCTCTTGAAGCCCAATTTAAGAAAAACTCTCCAAGCCCTGAAATTTGCTAATTTTGATATGGCCAATGTGTATGCTCAAAACATATATAAAAATAAACAATGAGACAAAGTTGCAACAAATTAGAAATATAGATTTATGAACACTGATTTCAACACATGTATATGATTCCTTATAGCAATATGTAGTATAATGACTTATAGAGTAGCATTCTATGGCGAAACATACCAATTTATATTGACAATGCACACACTCCTCATTTGTGAATCACATTAATATGTGACTATCACTCACCAAGGCTTCTATAGTTTGCTCCTATGTCATCAACTCCCTCAACCTTGTTGAGTAGCTCCTCGTTTGTGTTTTATTTTATAACTCATCAAACATTAATCATATAGACCAAAACAAAGCTCTTCATGCACCTACTTTATGGTATTACTATCTTCTAGAGCGCACACCCCTCAAGTGACTAGGGGAGAGGACCCGATAGTTGAGCGCGTTCTAATAGTTGTGATAGTAGTTGTTAATTAAATACCCACACTTGCTGATTTAATATCCAATATTTTTAACAACATTGTACCAATAGTTATGACTTTAAAGTTGCTTTTGCTAGTGATGACTACCCATAATTGAATGAAATGTGTCCCTTTTTCTAAAAAGCAACCAATAGTGTGATGCCACATCAGCTGTACAAGTATGGGGGTCCCTAATGCACTATGATTGGTCTCACTTTTTTTTGGGCTGTTTTGGACACATTGGCAAAAAGCATGCTGATGTGGCATCGTATTTGATGATGTGGCCCTGAAACCTTAGTTATAAGCAAGGGACTTGCCAGGTAAGCTGCTGTAAAAAAATGGGAGTGATTTGAAATTTCCATGTAGGATTTTGAGAACCGCGAAGTTAGGGTGCTCAACTACCGGGTCCTCTCCCCTAGGGACCCTCATGCTTTGCTATGGAAAAGAATCATGAGTCCATATCATGGTGTAGAAAATTTCTTTGAAATTGCCTTAGATTTATTTGTATTGATTATCAAGGATGTGACAAGTCATTCCAGATGAAATAGTTATTTAGCTGTGGCAATAATATACATGTGGAGTAATGGCCATATACAGAAAGGAGACCCCTCGTGAGCCTAATCTTAATAAAAGAGGTCAACAATTGCAAGTTGTCTCCCAAGGATGATGTAGCACCAAAAAAACCAATAAGAAAAGATTAATTTGATTAGACACAATCATGACAAGATCAAGGATCGATCATCTCAAGAGATGGCAAATTAAGTTGGCTCACTTCTAATTGCTGAATGATATTTTAATTTACAAATTATTTTCATAATTTGGTTGGACGTATGACCACGGGTAAACCCTTTCAAAACTTGCATACACCATAACTACATCAACATTGGCGGGCTTTTAACCATTTAGAATGTGTGGCAATGCTGTGATAAACTTAACAAAATAAAATTGAATGCTTAAGAGTCCTATTCAGTTTTTTTGTCTTATTAACATCTTTGATAATGCAACCTCTAAAAGTTTCCTTATGCGTGTGTATCTGAACGCAGATTTTATTTAGAGATGCACTCTTTCTCGCTTTGGTATTATTGTGTTTCGTGTTATTGATGTCAAATCTTGGTAAAATGTGTGCGCGGCTATAAATATTGAAAGCTCGGGAGCTTTAGCTTTTAATAGAAGAGGTATCTTGTGGCAAACTAGAATTTGTCCTAGTGACAAATTCTATTTGCTAACCGAACCTAACTATTTAATGATTGTCTTGATTTGTAATAACTTAACAATCTTTCTTGGATTGCCCTATTCGCTAACCAAAGCTAACTATTTAATGATTGTCTTGATTTGTAATAACTTAACAATCTTTCTTGGATTACCCCTTGCCCTATCAAATTCAATAAAAATAGTATCTCGTTCTTGTTGATGAAGCTGTAACCTTGTCTATAACAGTTGCAGGAATTAATGAAACCTAAGATAATAAAATTCAAAATATGCTAACAAACCACTTAGCTTGAGAAAATATTTCTACAAGACATGAGTAAAACAAAACAAAAAATTTATTCAATGTCTGAATTGTATTACCCCTTGCTCTATCAAATTCAATTGAAATAATATACATCTTGTCCTTGTTCATAAAGCTGAAACCTTGTCTATTCACAGTTGCGGGAATTAATGTGAGCTTAATATAATAATAAAATTCAAAATCTACCAAAAAGATATACAAAAAACACCTAAGTGAAACACAAAAAAAATTATTCAATGTCTGAAGTGCGTCATATAATTAACTGCATGAATCAAATTCCTCTCTGAGACAGCCCAGAAAATTTGAAATTAGATCAGGAACCACTAAATGGGATCGTGTATAGTATGGTAACAATTTAAAATGCTCAATTAAGAAGACATAAACAGTTGTCATATAATGAAAAAGCAATTGATTAAAAAAAATAGCGAAGAATATTTCAACCCCATTAGATTGGCTTATTTTTCAGTCACCAGAACAACTTGACTAAAAATTAGACCAAACATACAAATATTCTGATGTCTTCAATTATTTGCATTTGTGTTGGTTCATTTTGCACAAGTTTCCTTGGCAAATCCTTACAGAAATGGAAATGAATTACAGAAATACAGATCGTCTAAAACTTTATCTTCCGCAAGTCTTCTGAACATCAAGGCTCAAATTTTAGCAACCAATTTAAAAGCCCCAGTGATGGAAAAAAAAATAGCAAAGAATTTTTCAGCCTCATTAGATTGGTTTTAATTTTCAGTCACCAGGACAACATAACTAAAGACCCAACATCCAAATATTCAGATACCTTCTACCATTTACATTTGTGTTGTTTCATTTTGCACAAGTTTCCTTGCCAAATTGTTAAGAAATGAAAATGAATTATAGAAATGCAGATCATCTAAAAATTCATCAACCGAGTCTTCTGAACATCAAGGCTTGAATTTTAGCAACCAAAATATTAAGAGCAACAAGATAGCTACTTAGAATGAACTAAAGAGCTTACACAACCATAGCTTGGGGTGATGACAACTGCAAAGCAGAAGTTTCAAATAATGATATAGGTGATATACAGCAACAAAACCATTCTCTAAAGAGGACTCCTATGCTATTACCCATCAATTCATAATCAGAGTCTTCTGAACATCAATGCTTGAACTTCAGGAATCAAAAAATTGAGATTCAATTAGGTTGCTACTTAGCGTGAAATAAAGATCTGACACGATCATAGCTTGGGACATTGACAACTGCAAAACAAAGATCACAAATGATATGATATAGATGGTAACAGCAACAAAACATCTGCTGGAAAGGAGTCCTATGCTGTACCCATTAATTTATGCTTCATTCAGAATAAGACAACAGTTATACATACCGTCCCCCCATGCTGCCATAGTAAGAGGTGTCGAAATGACTTTTTGGGCAATAGAAGTAATGTCATCCAAAGTAATTTCATTGAGAACATTCAAGAAATGCTCAACTGGTTTCCTGCAAGACATTATTTTGTCAACATTTCAGAAAAATAGACAATAGAAAGTGACTAAGTACAACCCAGAGCATAGCTATAAATTCAAAATCAGAGGGACAAAGTTTGCATGTCAGAGACTAATGCCAAACATATTCTAGCTCTGCATGGTATTCTAGCTCTGCATGGTCAGAAACGATATTCTAATATATATATATATATATATATATATAGTTGCTGTTCATCAGCATGCCATGGAATGATAGTTCTAGAACGTTCAGACTTCTTTGAGGTTGTTTGCAGTGTATATCCAGCAAAAGCTGCATGCAACATTTGCTTCAATTTCTTACCAATCAATCTTCTGAGAATTCGGTCAAACTATCAATTCTACGAAATCTGGTGACGGAATCTGAAGAGCTGAAATGTATATCCAGTGTGATAAAGGCACAAAACAGTATTAAACATAGTTACACCGCCCTGGGGGACGTCGGAACGGGGGGACAGGTTTCTGGTCAGGGGGGACAGAGGGGCCTCAATTTGGGTACGGCGGGGGGGGGGGGGGGGGTGTATATACTATACATGTACTTAAAATGCTAGTTATGAAAAAATGTATAACAATATAAGAGTCTAAGACATAAAGATGTTAAACAGTTGTCAGTAATTGTGAAATAGTAAATTAGAATTACTAAAAGTAAATACTTGGAACATTGCATTGAAGTTTGAACATTGAACATGGAACATTGAACATTGAAGTTTGAACAATAGAATTATAAATAGTCGAATCAGCAAATGGAAGAGTTCTATTATATAAATTTATAACAGATATGATATATCAAAATTATGAGTATCTAATCATAAAGATGATTACATTGAGTAGCATGATATGAATATCAAAACAAGTACAAGCTACAAAATCAAAATGCCAAGGCCCAAAATGTAGTGAAGGAGGCCTCTAATCATCCCTTGGGAGGTCGGCAAACTCATCAACACCGGAACTACCAGACTCTCCAAGGTCAAGAGCCATGAAAGGAACACCAACCAGCCCTACATCTAAAGCATCTTCATCAATTTGTGATGGCTCCTCTGGCTCTACATCCCATTGTGTTGTTGGGCTCTCCTTGTACACACATGTCCTGCAATCAATGATACGCAAGGTGCTATGCACAACCACTAGCTTCTCTGCTCTCTGAGAGGTAAGTCTGTTCCTCGTAAAAGAGTGGATGAATCTATATGTAGACCAGTTCCTCTCAGAAGCTAAAGAACTAGAAACCTGATACAACAAACGAATGGCTAGTGTGGTAGTCATTGATTTCCACAAAAGTGGATCCTCCTATGCCATAGTTTTTATGATAGTTTTATGTCCGTCTTTGTCGCAGCCTTAAAACCCTTAAGGGTAGCAAATTTGGTCGACTCAATGCGAATTGTCCCAGCAGTCTCAGAGTCATACATCTTATCAATGCACCTGAAGAACCCTTCCTTCACCTGGAAAAAATAAAAATAAAAAATTTCAAATTATTGGCAAATAGAAGATGCTAGTTATGAAAAGATGTATAAGACATAAAGATGATTACAATGAGTAGCACGATATAAATCACCTCATCATCCTTAATCGGAGTAACTCTACCAAGCCTAGGCATGTACCACTTCGGATTCAATGCATAAGCAGCCATGTGTAAGGGAGTGTTAGGCTGTCCTATCTGCGCTGAATAATAGGACAAATGTGCTCATTGTAGAATTCTAAAGTGGGGTCCCTCTCTCGCACAACTGCCCTCATCTGGCCAAGCATAGAATCAATGCACTCGTACACCTCTCCAAGGCTAGGTGCATCCCCATCCCCATATCTGATGACCTAGAAAACTAGACTAATGATAGAGACTATGTATTTGCGTCACTCCAAAATACATCACTCTTCACTATCTCCTTCACCCTCCTCCCTCACTCTATCCTAGACCCATCCCATCGATTCCACTCATTCGTCATAACCATGAGTTGCAGTGGCTCCTGCAACTCAAGCATTCTCTCCAAAAGAATGAAATAGGATGCATATCTGGTCTCAAATGGTTTCAAGAACTCCTTTGTGAAGCTTCTGAAGAGTGCATGTGAAGTGTGGTAGTTGCAGATATACATCTACACATCTCTAGCATCGCTGACCACTCCCTTAATCCAGTTAATCTTCCCCATGTCCTTGAGTGCATTGTTCATGACATGCACACAACATGGAGTCCACCAAATATGTCTATATGTTGCCTCAATAAACCTCCCTGCAACTCTACACACAGGTGTTGCATCTGTCACTACTTGGACCACATTTTGTGGCCCAATCTCCTCAATAGTTGTCTGAAGGATGTCAAACTAAAAATCAGCATCCTTTCGATGCCCTGAGAAAGAATGGGCCCTCTAAGCATGTAACTATGATATTGATGAGTGGACGGTTCCTAATGTTCGTCCACCCATCCATGATAATGCTGCATCCAGACTCCTCCCAACACTCCCTCATGGTCTCCATCGTTGTACTGATCTTGGCATACTCTTTATCCAAGATTGTGGTCCTCAATTTGTGCTCACCTGGTGGCACAAATGATGGTCCTCCCCCTTCTCAACCAACTGCATCATCTCCTTCTAATAAGAAGATCAAGCTACATGAAGTGGTATACCATTGGAAATAAAGAATCTACCAATGGATTCCACTATCTCCTCTTTCAAGTGCACATTAAATAAATCTGCTATGGGGTTACTTTCAGCTGTCACCTTTCATTTCCCCTTGCTGGGTTGTGCTTTAGCCATAACACTAAAAGTGGAAGAAGGTACCGAGGCTGCCCCTGTCAATGATGATGCTCTCGGCTGCGATGTAGGAGTAGGAATACGTGGCCTCCCCTGTAATTGCTGCTCATGTGACCGCTGAATACTCTGAATCTATTGCCTACCAGATAAGGTAGTAGGCATTGAAATTCCCAAGTCATCTGGAATACCCCAAAGCTTGTTGAATTAAATTCTATAATGCAAATTTTTAGTGAGCTTCAAAAACTCACATGCTCCCACACCTTTTCCTGTCCAAAAGAGGAAGTGTGCATTCACTCTAGTGATGCTACCAACCCAATTTGTACCACAAATGTTGCATTTCCACTTTCTTGTGCCACCACCTGATTGTGTTGGGGTAGCTATCCTCGTTGCAAACTGTCTAAGAGGAAATTTAGGATCATAGTTACCCCTAGCCCACTTTGCCAAAAGTGTGGCGGGGAAATCAGTAGATGGTGGACCAGGTGGCCAATTATTTGTGAATTGAGATTCAGCTTGCTCATGTTCATCCCCCTCATTGGTGTCAAAGTCATGCTCAGGGTCATAATCTTCTTGGCTACTATGAGAATGAGTTTCCAATTCCATCTGATCGCCACTTTGACTTGTTTCATGACAGTGGGAGCTCATTTTCACATTGCATTTCACCAAATGAAAAAAAATCAATAAATACATGGTTTCAGCCTATGCCCTTCTTTAAAATAACAAAATTTCAAATTTAAATTTAAGCAACAAGAATTTAAAAAATGAAACAAAAAGAATCTACTTCAATCTAGAAATGAAATCCAAATAACTATAACAAAATGAAACAACAAAAAATATAAAACTAAAAACAATGAACATTCATTTGAAAATGAGAAAATAAAATTATAAATTAGTGAGAAACCCTACCTTTTGCTTGAAAAATCTTTTGAACAAGTTGAAGAATCCTCCTCTTCTTCTTGCTCCTTGTCACTCCTCCTCTTTGACTTGCAATCACTCTTTTCACTCTTACAAGCACCCTTTTATCATCTCTTCACTCTTCTTCTTGTTGCTATTACAAAACACTAAGCAACCAAAAAATGAATGCAAATGAAGCCACATAGTGTTTTCAAGCATTTTAGCACAAGACATGGGCCCTACATTCCCTAGGGTTAAAAAACGAGCAAAGAAACATTAAAAAACTGTTTCGTTTTTTTTAAATTAACTTTATTTTTTTTGCTTTAACGGGGGATGCCCGTGCGTCCCCTGGAGGGGTCGAGGGACGCTTTAGCGTCTCCCTGCCCCCTTCGGGGACGAAGGGGACGCCGGGACATCCCTGCATCTCCAACAGAATGGCGGCGGATGGGTGGCTCCACCAGGACGACGTCCCCCCGTCCCCGATGCGTCGCCGTCTCGGAGACGTTGGAGACTTTTTTTGGGGGGGGGACGCGTCCCCGGGGTACACTAGTATTAAATGAAGTTCATCTATAATATTATAACATTATAAGGAGTTAATAGTAATAAAGAATAAATATTAATATATATTATTAGTTTTAGAAATTAATTAGCAAATATAACTATAGTTTTATCTTTTAGCAAATTAATTAATAAAGAATAAACATTACTTGTCTTTAACCAAGCAAAAAAAAGTCTTTTAAAAATCTACATAAAATATGTCGGAGATATGTTAGAAATTGATTAAATAATTATTATTATTTTAATTATATTTATGCAACATTAATTATAATCTTAACCTTTCTTTTTAGATGGAAATACTAACCAAATTATATTAACTTAATTAACAAAATACATCTAGAAGAGATTAAAGTGGGATGAGAAAAAACACTCCCTTCAAGTCACGTGGGTATTGTCCCAGAGTCATATGGGCAATGCCCAAAAATAGAAAACATCGTAACAACAAAGTCTTTTTAAAACATTTAAATGGGCCTAGCCCAGAAGAAAAACACCCTCAAGCAACCAAGGCAGTAGCCGACGGAAGCGGAGGGTCTAGTTCATCCTTCTTTCCCCATCCTGACTGTGGTTCTAGATCAGGGTCTGGCATGGTCCAACCATCCACATTGTCTTCTTCATCCTCCTTATCCTCATGCCGCAGAGAGATCGCCAACGGCAATCTAGGGAAGCCTTTGGAAGAAGGCCAATCCAAGGCATCACCCTAAGAAGGCCAACCAGCAGAAGCTGGCAGTGCCCAAGTTGGATTAGTGGCGGGCGCCCAGCTGAAAGGAGAACCTCAAAGGCGTGGAGGAACAACCAAACTACACGGCAAGAACTGGCGCTTGGGAGAACAACGACGAGGAGGCTGTGAATGTGAATATGCTCACCTTGTGGAAGAACTTCGTCGATGACTCCACCCACAAGAAGTGGAGCGGCCACTGAAAACGGAATTCTCAGAGGGAACCCTAGCCACCGTGCAAAGAGCATTTCCCAAATGTTGCAATAGCTCTTGTAGATGAGCCACCGTGCAGAGAGCATTTCCCAAAGGGCAACCTTATCAGCCTGGACCTGAATCTGTAACATGACATTATTGCATATACAAGCTTTAGCAAATATGGACACGTTAGCATCAATAAAAACGTGGGAAAAAACACTGCATTTTTGTCTTTCCATAGAGCAAAAAGAATCTCCATCTTGAAAGTGTGCCAAAGCTGCAGGAAGGGAAAGGGAAGTGAGGGATTATCTCCGAGGACAACCATATGCCATGAGAATATGGTGGGGCGAAACGGGGAAAAAAAATCATAGATCCAGATCCAATAATTTTGAGCTCGACGGCAGAACCAGAAGAGGTGAAGAAAGGACTCAACTTGACCACAAAAAGGACAACGAGGATCTAGGACCCCCAAATGATGAAGACAAGGACCCAAAGGCAAGTCTTGAAAAAGAATACACCAAGCAAAATGTGCAATTTTTTTATGTTCTGTAATACTAGACCAAATTGTAATGAAATGTAGTCTTCCATGTAGAATGAGTGGACTGCAAATGCCAACGCTGGTTCAAAACGTCCACCATGGGCAAGTGGCATGAAAGTCATTGGTAGCCTTGGCGAGGTTTATCTTTGGAAAGCCATTTCTGGGTACCACTGCCAATCCTTCCACCAAGGTGTAAGACTTGTTATACCAATCTTATGCAAGAGCTCTCTTGGCAAGAGAGAAATCAGCAACTCAAAAGTGTATCCTGTCGGGTCAAGCGAAATTGAACCCGTGCATGCTCCCAAGTACGGATAGACATAATTGACCTACAAAAAATGTCCTTTGGGGTTTGAATGTCGTGCCTGTGAAAGCACAAAGCATGAATACCTGGAATCCGGGCTAGAGGCTGACCTTGCATTTGAATTAATGGAGACCACCAGAGGTTGTGCTGGTTGAAAGACGAGCCATCTTTGAAGCCAAAACCAAGCCACTTGAGCCATGGCTTGACCACTTCCCAAGCAAGCCAAATGCTTCTAGCAATGAAGGAACCCTGGATTTGAACTGGTTCCCTCATGAATAAAAGGGTTTGAAAACCAATGTCTCTCCAGGCTAGGTGATGTGAAGGAAACCCAGAAGAGATGCAGTGCCGAAGGAGAATTTTCCAGGCCTCATCACCGGAAACACATCAAACCACCCATTTAATAGAAAGAGCCTGCCCTTGCCTTAACCTTAACCTTGATAAAATAATAAAATTAAAATTTAGATTTACTATTAAAATTTATCATTTTAATTTTTAATTAAAATTTTATTATAATAAAATAATTCTAATTAATCCTTGTCTATTTAACCCTAATTATGATTCATTTTTTAAACATAGGAAAAAATAAAGACATTAAACTAAATCTAAGCTCTAACCTAAAACATAAAACCAAAAACTTAAAAAATATAATAGCACTATGGCGGTGGGTGGAGTTAACCAGGGACATGAGCTCCAGTCGGAGGAGACATGGAGTCGATTAGACTAGAGCATTGAAGCAACGGACAAGACTTCCAACTTCAAAGCCATTGAGCAATTAAGAAATAGAAGGCACATAGAAGCGAAGTTCTTGAAACCCTTTACGTCTCAAATAGCTTTTGCAACCAAAGTGTGGAAGCAGCAAAGTATTTTCTTACAAATGCATTACATCAAATTCGTGCTTGGTTGACAGCTAATATTGTGAAAATTTGTGACAAACTCACCTCACAGTGGTTTTCAAGAACCCTACATGTACTCCTTGCGAACCTAACCCAGATCCATATCCAAAACAGATCAGACCCAAACCTACGGGTTCAAGAGGCCAAACCAGGATGATAGGTTTGATTCCCACCAAAGCCAAATACCTCCCACACAAGAAGCCCAAGAATTTATAGGATACAAGTGCAACCCACGTGATTTTGATGGTAATAGCTCCTCTATCCACTGTAGCATATGTCAAAGGGGAATCTAAGCAATTATACTCTCCATGTAAATATGGCATTGCAAGGATCATCAACAGTTGATCAAGTAATCCAATGGCAAACTTTAAAGTGAGGATATTTTGCCTCGTGCATTATGAGATGTCTTCTAGCATCCTACAGACCAAATTATTTCTTTAGGATGATAAAACATATTGCATCAATGTATATACAAAGACATGTGCATATATATCACCACTTAAATATCTCAAGATTCTTGAGACAAACTAAAAATGAGTATCAAGATAAATATAAGAAAAATGTATTTCTTCAGTAACTTTAAGTGTACATGTGTGCGTGTAAATATTTTGAGAACATACATACACACTGAATGGGATTTCCTTTATCGCCATCCAGGTCCTGCATATACTGTAACAACCCAATAAGGAAGAGTTACTGCATCAACCTATCACTCACACCCAAAGGATCTAAATGCTCAACCAACCACCATCTACAATAAAATGACATACTCACACCAAGACTTGCACAAGACTACCCTACTCATGTCAAGACATTCATATGCTTATTGAAGACTTATCAACATAACACATTGAATGTAGTCGTAAAGATCTTACCCATCAATTAAACAATAACCAGATGCATTTTTATATTCCATTCATCAAATTACCATTACAGCACAGCCACCTTACAGTAAACTAATTTCATCTTAGCTCCTTACTATACATCTATCTTCCTATTCAAATTCCAGGAAATGTATCTACCATTACTCATCTCTACTAATTCATCCTTTGCTTGCTCAACCCAACAGCAGCTTGGAAGCATCTTCTCCACTTTCATCACTGCAGATGCCCCCAACACTTAACTGTGGTGTGTGCCTTCTTGTAGGGCATTGGCCCTCAGTACGAGTGGCTAAGAATCCTTGCATTGCTACTCTAAAATCTACACAGTGAACCCCTAGATTTATTAAAGGATATCTCTGGGAAGGAAATAGATCACATCACCTGTATAGGCAACACAGAGATTCAGACCACTTAA
The DNA here is from genome assembly GCA_018584345.1 of Thuja plicata. Lineage (NCBI taxonomy): Eukaryota > Viridiplantae > Streptophyta > Pinopsida > Cupressales > Cupressaceae > Thuja > Thuja plicata. The sequence continues at coordinate 929,749 of MU228207.1, forward strand.
CAGGAAAGAGTCTACACTTTTGGAGCTTCTAGGCCATGGGGGTTATCCTCAACAATTCAGTCATTTGTTGAAAATCTGCAAGCGAATTGGAATCTATGCACGTAAGGCAGTCCAATTCTCTATCTCTACATAACCTTCACATCAACTTGCCCTTAAGATACAGAGCAAAACCTTACTTCAACACAAGGAAGAGATCATATAATACTTTTGTCATGATGAGAACCTTTAAGGTGCTGAAGAATCTAGTTCTCAAATACAAATTTTTTAATGCAATTGTAGATTTATTTGTGGAGGATTAAACACCCTAGATTTTAGTGAAATTTACACAGTGAAAACCCGAAATTCTTATATGCAACAATGGAATAATTCTTAAAAAAAGCAATCAATTTCTCATTCAACTGAGTGGTGCCTAATTCCATCAAGGCTCCAAGTAATCTGCAGCATTTATACCTAGTTAGTATTAAATTGACATCATTTGCAAATGAGATCTTTATGAAATTAACAAAATACTAATAACAGATTAGCTGGCATTCACATTCATGCAATTCCAAGGAATAGAGGTATCAAAAAATAAGTTCTTCTCAACCAGTTTTCATCCAATTTGTATTTACTCTGAAAAGATTTTTACATGACAATCATATGAACTTTCTCCCGCAGGGTCCATCCACGTGAAATGTGACTAATGTTAGATTTGACGATGCAGATAGCCACCCAAAGTCTAGAGGCCTAAGGAAAAGCAGAATAAAATAACATCAATTAATCAATATGACAAAAATACCCGGGAAGGCCTAGTGCTTCACCCCTGTGAACATCACCTAGATGAAATGAGTGCTAAGTGTTCCATTCATTCTTATGAGAGATGGGTCCTTAAAACCCACTAATCATGAAACATGGGTCAATGAGTTTGACTAAAAAACTACACAGTTGAATCCTAATAGCAATATCACAATTTGACTCACTGTGGAAAAACTCCTACTCATCAATTTATGAGCTTAAAGGGCTCTATAATGGATGGTTCAAAAGGCACAACACTTGCAGAAGTTTTGCAAATGTGGTAGCAAGCTAAGTGGGCTTAACCTTGGAGAAAATTACATGGTTAAGCACGCTTGAGCTGGAGCAATACTGGGATGGGTGAACTCCCAGGAAGGCCCGGTGCTTCACCCCTAGAGCATCACCTAGATGCAATGAGTGCTAAGTGTTCCATTCATTCTCATGAGAGATTGGTTCTTGTGAACCACTACTCATGAAACATGGCTCTATGAGTTTGACTCGAAAACTACACAATTGAATCCTGAAAGCAATGTCACAATTTGACTTGCTGTGGAAAAACTCCTACTTATCAATTGATGAGCTAAATGGGCTCTAATGAATGGTTCATAAGGCACAATACCTGCTGAAGGTTTTGGAAATAAAGTAGCAAGCTAAGTGGGCTTGACCTTGGAGAAAACACCATGGTTAAGCATGCTTGAGCTGGGGAAATATTGGGATGGTTGACCTTTCAGGAAGGCTCGGAGCTTCACTCCTGTAAGCATCACATAGATGCAATGAGTGCTAAGTGTTCCATTCATTCTCATGAGTGATGGGTTCTTGTGAGCCACTATTCATGAAACATGGGTTAATGAGTTTGACCCAAAAACTACACAGTTGAATCTTGATAGCAATATCACAATTTGAATTGTTGTGGAAAAAATCTTACTTATAAATTGATGAGCTAAAAGGGCTCTATAATGAATGGTTCATAAGGCAAAACACTTGCTGAAGGTTTTGCAAATGGGGTAGTGAGCTAAGTGGGCTTAACCTTGGAGAAAACTCCATGGTTCAGCGTGCTTTAGCTGGAGCAATATTGGAATGGGTGACCTCCTGGGAAGGCCTAGTGCTTCAACCCTGTGAACATCACCTAGATGCAATGAGTGCTAAGTGTTCCATTCATTCTCATGAGAGATGGGCTCTATTGAACCACTACTCATGAAACATGGGTCAATGAGTTTGAATCAAAAACTACACAGTTTAATCCTGATAGCAGTATCACAAGAATAAACTGTATTCTTATCAAGAATGCAAACAGAATGGATCAATATTACAATGGAGACTCTTTGATTACATAGGCTAAGGTGAGGGATAAGATATCATAATATTAGGACAAGTGTCTTAATATTATGATATCAGAAAGTGATAACTTGTCATCCTCTTAAGGTAGAAAAAAGATAACTATCCACTAAGAATGAGAATTTCACTTAAAGTGGGAAGAATCCTATGTGTTCCCTGAATAAATTTAAGCAACATGTGTAATTAGGACCTAGGCGAAGAACTTGATAGGTACAACACTAAGTACAATACCCCTTTCAAACCAACACCCCACCATAAGGAGAATGTACACAAATGAAAACAATGCAAAAGATAGGTCCCAGATACAAGGCCATGTTAGGTACCGATATTTGTAATGCAATCTCTCACAAATGAAGAAAAGGAAAATATCCAGTGGGAAAAAAAACTTCTCCCCAAAAGACAGATGAAACTACAAAATATTTTCAAAGAAAAATGAGAAGAACAAAACCCCATGTGAGAAAAAAGTCCCCCCTCCCATAAGTGAGAAGAAGAGAGGCCATGTAGACTATGTAACTAGTTACAACACTAGGTACAATGCCCCTTCACACCAACACCCTTCCTTAAGTGCAACTTAGGGAGAATGTACGCAAATGCAAACAATGCAAGATGGGTCTCAACTACTAGGTCATGTTAAGTACCCATTTTTGTGATGCAGTCTCTTACAAATGGAGGAAAGGATAAAACCCAATGGGAAAAACACTCCTACCTACAAGAGGAATGAAAAAACAAAATCTTCTCAAAGAAGTATGAGGACAAAACCGCATGTGAGGAAAAAGTCCACTCCACAAAGACCATGTAATTCCCCACCCATTGGCCCCCTTCTCCCTTCTTCAAAGAAAAAAGTGCGCCAATGGTAGGTGCTCGAAACTAGGAGTAGAGGATAATCCATGATGGTTGAACATTCCCGACCTTACGAAGAAACAAAACCAAAGGTGTATGTATGATGTCTTCCCATTTTTAAAAGGAATATGTAAGAAGAAATATCAAAATGCATAGTCTCTGAAAGATGATCAAGTGTCCCCATGTTGATGCCAAAATTTGCCCCTACCAAATCAAGCGTTCTAGGCCACACTACTAAAAAAGACAATCCATGATCTAGTGAAGATGAATGAAAAACAAGATCCAAAGACTCAAGTATCTCCTCTAAAGACAAAGATGTCTTCTCCAAACATTGTTCCACAATATCCCCATTCATTTCAAATTATAAGGAATGATCATGTAGAGAATGAACATGAGGATCAGAGTGTTCCCTCACAACCACTATAGAAGAATCAACTCCATCAAAGAGAAGATGTGTGTCATCAATGGTGTCTCCCAAATTTGCAATATAGAACTCCATAAACAAACTTGCAATGTCTATCAAATAGTCATCCCAAGTCACTATATCTAGAAGAAAATGTATATCCTGTTGCAGTGAATCAAAAGAATCCAAATCTGTAGAAACAAAAGAATCATCAACTACAATAGGAGATGGAAAAGATGGAATGGACGACTCAAGAATTGGATCATGTAACAATACCCAAGTTCAAGTAACCAAAGTTGTCATAACTAGAATCCAGACTAGAAGTGTGATCATTGTCTTAAAAATCAAAGTCATAAATAGGAACATGTTAATGTTTGTAGCTGCAGGAGACATTTTACTCCCCTGAATCAATTACTCAAGTCTACAGGATTGTGTGTATAACGAATATGCTTATCTTCGTAGAGCTGCATCATATTGTGCTTCACTATTAATGTGAATAGTTCTACATACCTTTCCTTATTGTCATTCGGTAATTGTAAATGAAGGTTATGTTTCGACTTCTTTACCGTTATCATGTTTAATACATGAGGCTCAATAGTTTGGTTCGGCATATTTGTTTTTAGTTTTGCCGTCATTTCATGTAAATGTCATTGGGTCTTGAATTCTGAAGATGGTGGAATGCTTTGGGTCTTCATTTGTGTAACTGGCGTCTTCATTGCTTCTATGTGTTCGTGCCTTCTGTATTCGGTTTGGAATTTTGAGCGATTCATATTTTTGTAACTGTTAACCTTCGAAGAGACACATGTCCATTGAGTTGGATTATGACATGGATTGTCACCGCTGGTTGGTTCGTGTTCCCTAAGCATCGTTTTGGAGGATCGTTGTGTAGTGAATTCAAAAACGTTAGTCTTCTTTTTATTGTCACTCTGTATTTCCACGGGTTGGAAATTTCCGAGTGTAGCGTCGTTTGAGATATTTGATTGTAGTCATGAACGATATTTTCTTGATTCGAAGAAGTATGATCTGTTCATGTTTTCAGAGTCATTTCTGGTAGCACATTTTCTGTGTGATTTTGATGGGCACTCATTGTAGTTGTATGAATTTTGATGATTCATAAAAGGCATTCTGTATATTGTATATGTCGAGTGTAAATGACATTCTACTAGTGTTTGTTAAGTAAGTACAGTCTCAGTGAAGAAGCGATTCTTCTGATAAAGCTTGTGAGCTTTGTATTGAATCTTTTGAATATTCAATAAAGGATATAATTTGAGTGTGGCTGGGTTTTTCCCTCGAGTAGGAGGGCTTCCCCAAGTTATCTCTAGTGTACTTGTGTTTTTGGTTTATCTAATCTTTGTTGTTTATACTATTCTGGTTCAAAACTTAACATGGTATCAGAGTGGGTCTAAGTAAAGATCCGAACCAAAATAGGACAATTGGATGTTAAATTATAGCTTCGATCTGATTGATTCATCAATATATATATATATATATATTCGAATGAAATTATATTGATCAGATTCGATATGCTTATGTTAGAATGAATCAACTTTAGTCAATTACGCTTAATATAAATAATATGTATTGGATCGACTTTAAATATGGTTGATACCATATGTTACGATAACTATCATCGATAGTTATACATAACCCTTGCTAATAAAATCGACTATAGTCAATACTGATCATATAATGGTAAATGTGTTACGATAACTATCGGCCGATAGTTATCGTAACACATCATATATTAAGAGATGTGTTACGTATAACCATTGGTCAATAGTTATACGTAACACACGATGTATATTGTATATGCCACGTTTATATAAAACAATAAATACGTTAATGAAAGGGTATGTCTATGTAGGACATGACCCTACGTGGCTTAAGCCACGTACGGTCATGTCTCTTCATAGACATAACCCTTATATCATATATAAATGGAATCATATGTGGCTGTCGAATAATATCAATTACAGTGTGCATGTTATTACCACAGAAACATATGAAAGACATATCTCTGCAAATATAATTCAGCATAAGAAATATATATATCTACTTAAGATAATATTTGGTGAACAGCACAAATAAAGAGCATTAATTCTTTTCTAATAAAGATCTCTATTCCTTAACATGGTATCAAAGCCTCTCTAGAGAAGAATAAATATAAGTTAAATTCTGAATTATATCAGACTGGTTGTTAGAATATAAAGAGGAAAGTAATAATGGCCAACAGCATTAAAGTGGAGGACAGACTTGAAGGCGCTGCAAACTTCTTCTCATGGAAGATACGAATCTTAACATTGCTTCAAGAACTCGAGTTAGATTCCTATGTTGAGGAGGATCTAAAGATGGCAGAAGATGAACCTGATAAATCAGCATGGAAAAGGCGTAACAACAAAGCTAAGAAAATCATAATCGATGTTGTTAAAGATCATATTCTTCCCTCCATAGCAAGGCTAAAAACTGCTTATGAAGTATTCAAAACCATTCAAGAGACATATGAGATTAATAATACGAGTAGATTACTTACACTCAAACAACAACTCTTGAATTTAAAGATGAACAAAGGGGAAACCATCACGTCTTACTTCCTAAGAATTTCCGAATTAAAGGATCAACTCTCTACTATTGGAAACAATGTTGATGATATAGAGTTAACATTAATAGCTCTTAGAGGATTACCTATCTCATGGGAATCCTTTATTCAATGTATAATAGGACACCCCTCTCTACCTAAGTTCAATCAACTAAAGAATGACTGCTCTCAAGAGGAATCTCGATTAATCTCAAGAAGGATCGGGCCAAATGAAGGAGAAATTCAAGCACTACATACCCATTCAAATTTCAAAAGCAATAAAAGAAAATTCAAGCATAAGAAGGGAAACTATAACAAAAATCATAAAACCAGAGATTTCACCAAAGTACAGTGCTATAAATGTGATAAATTTGGACATACGCACAGGTTCTGTCTGGAAAAAAAGAAAATCCAAGCAGCAATAGCCGAAGTGAAAGAAGCAGAAGTATCTCTATTCTTCTTGGCTTTGTCAAGTGAAGTGAACTCAAACAAAAACAATTGGATAATTGATAGCGGAGCATCACGGCATATAACTGAATTCAGAGATCAATTTGAAACCCTAGAAGAACACTCCTCTGAAGAAGTCACAATTGGAGACAACTCCACTTATCCAGCAAAAGGAATTGGGACCTGCTCAATCAAATTGAAAACAGGGTTAACATTACAATTGAAAGATATTCTCTTTGTACCAAGTATCAAAAGGAATTTGGTCTCTATTTGAGGCCTAGCCGATCAAGGCTATTGAGTCACATTTCAAGAAGATAAAGTGCTAATATGGCCTAAAAACACTAACATTAAAAATGCTATTGTTATAGGGTATAGGGATGGAAGCCTATAGAAATTATGTAATAATCACAAATTAGCTCTATATCATGAAGTATCAAACTCTAATGAACTCTGGCACAGAAGATTAGGACATCTTGGATTTAGCACTCTACCTTTCATAAAGAAAATCACTACAGGTATACCTAATCTAAAATCAAATCATATGTGTACTTGTAAAGGATGTGCTCTAGGAAAAAATATCAAAAGATCTTTCCCTCCCAGTGAACATAAAACCAAAGTTGTATTAGAACTCATTCACACGGATTTGTGTGGACCTATGTCAACTCTCTCACTAGGAGGATTTTCGTATTATGTGATTTTCATTAACGATTACTCTAGAAAAACCTGGATCTATTTTCTTAAACTCAAAGAAACAAATGAAGCATTGCTAAAATTCAAAGAATTTAAAGCATTAGTAGAAAACCAAATTGGGAAGAAAATAAAAACTCTAAGATCAGACAATGGGGTGAATATATCTCTGAAAACTTTAAATAATTCTGCATTTCTGTTGGGATTAAGAGGGAGTATACAATACCTTATAACCCTCAACAAAATGTAGCAGAAAGAAAAAATAGAACTATTATTGAAGCTGCCAAGGCTATGATGTATGATCAAAATCTTCATACCTCATTTTGGGCCGAAGCATCTAATACTGCGGTTTACATCCAAAATAGGTGTCCTCACTCAATCCTAGAAAACATTACACACGAAGAAGCCTTTACAAAGAGGAAACCAGATCTAAGTCATTTAAGAATTTGTGGTTGTCCTGTGTATGTCCACATTCCTAAAGAGAAAAGAACCAAACTAGAACCCTCTGGAAAGAAAGGAATATTTGTTGGTTACAGTGAAACTACTAAAGGATATAGGGTTTAAATACCAGGTCAAAAATCCATTGACATTAGTAGGGATATCAAATTTGAAGAAGATATTGCCCTTAAACTCTCTACACTTACAAAAGATAGATCAAATGAAAGTCAGAGGGAGAATATCATAGAAAATGATGAAGATCACACAATTGAGAATCAAAGGGAGAATGCCTTAAAAGATGATGGAAACTACAGAGAAAACATAACAGAAAGTGATGAACTCCCTTCATCTAATCTTGAAGATGTTGAATTTCTTAACAATAAGAAAAGGCCACTATGGGCAAGAAAAATGATTGAAGAAAATAATGTTGAACCAGATGAAATATTTAGAGAAAGTAAGAGAACAAGAAATCAGAAATGTTATCTTGCACTTGTGGCTGAGCTTACAAAGTTTGAACCATCTAATGTTAAAGAGGCCTTAACATGTCAAGCCTGGAAAGATGCAATGATCGAGGAATATCAATCTATTGTAAAAAATGATGTTTGGGAGGTAGTACCAAGATCTAAAGGGAAATCAGTTGTCTCTTCAAATAGTTATTCAAAATCAAATATGCTTCAGATGGTAGTATTGAAAAACATAAAGCCAGATTTGTTGCCAGGGGTTTTTCTCAACAGACCAGAATTGACTACAAAGAAACTGAAAAGGGATGCTAAAGTAACTGGGGGCTGCTCATGTGGGGCTTTCTTCTTCTTTTCTTCTGCTGCTTGCTCTACCTGAGCCTCCTCATCGCTGTCCTCCTCATTGCTGCCCTCATACTGCTCATACTCACCATCGGAAGCCACCTCAATATAATGTATTTTGCCTTTCCCAAGGCACCTGTGGTCTAGAGATCAAGGCTCCCTGCAAGTAAAGCATAATTTCCTCCTCAACTCGTTTCTAGTCTCAAAATCCAACCTAGGAGGCATACTCTTATTCTGATTTTTATTCTTTTGGAATGAAGAGGATCCCTTAAAAGTTTTGTTAGGTGGCTGCAATATGGAGGAAGGTGAATCCAAGTCATGTGCTAACTTAATAGCATCATCCAAGGTGTCTGGCTTGAGAACTCTAACCAATCCTCTGAATTTATCCTGCAGGCCCTCAATAAACATCATTACCTTTCTCTTCTCAGACATGTCCGGAACCATAATGGAGATCCTCTGAAACTCGTCAATGTAATGCTCTAATGATCCACTCTGTTTCAGCTGAGCTAACTCCCTGTAGTAAACCTCTATGTCCTTCCTATCACAATGGGTGATCAATCTTGTGTTGAAGGTCTCATAGGAAGTAATCAATCCGTGATCCTGGGTGACAAGGTCGTGATGCCACCAATCATATGCAGCTCCCTCTAAATGCATAGTGGCAAATTTAATTGTCCCAGTCTCAGACATGGGTTTGAGAGTCAAGAATGTATCTAGCTTGTGAATCCAAGCTCTAGCAGATGTCCTACCGCTGCCATCAAATTTAGGGAGAGTCAACTTATTCATAGCATGTTTTAAGTCCTTGTTCTGACCTCTAGGTCTTCTATCCCTCTTTTGAACCATGTATTGGGGAAAGGTCAAATCTGCCTTGGCATTGTCTGGTAACATGTTCCACTCATCATGCATGGTCATCACATTCTCTGGAAGAATGCCTACTTCCTCCGGTGGTGCTACCTCTTCCCCTGCATTATTATCCGCAAAGTTAGGCATAAGGGGCCTATCGGACGTACGAGTGGGGGCCCTAGCTGCCCTAGGTGATCCCGCTACACTGCCTCCACCACTGTGATGCCTAGTGGGCCTCCTGGTTGTGACCATCAACTGTTGGATAACCCCTGTAAGCTGGTGTAGTACATCAGCAATATGGTCCTGTCCATCTCGTATGGCTCTCAATGTGTCCCTGGCCTCTCTATCCATCTCTTCAGTCATTTTTGTACCTGGAATGGCCTATTCCAAAACAAACTCCTCGTCTTCTGTATGATTGTTCTCTATATCAACCTGTACAGAAGAATTTGTATGTTCTTGCTCAACCCTGTTATGTCTAAATCTGGGTGTCCTGTGCTTGCTATGCATACCTGGCTAACATAGCTACTGCTGAACCAAACTGAAAGACTGAAAATAATAATCCCACTAGGATGGCAAGATCAAGGCTCTGCTACCACTGTAATGTTCCTTACTAGGTTTTTCCTGTTTTCTTATTGATATTCTCAGAATTTGTGCCCACCCAGTTTCTTGCAGTAAATAGTTTCAGAATAACAAATAACCACTTGCCAGTAATGCTACTAACTGATTTATTAAGATAAAGACTGCACAATGTTTTGACTTCCAAATTATATAGGTGGATGTAAATACTTCTGAGATTGTTCTTTGACAACTTAAATCTGGAATTTACGTATGCTTGCAATTTGTATAAATATCACACAAGTTTCTCACACAATTTATAATAGAATGCATAACTCATCAAACAGTGATTTAATATACGATTCAGATAGAAACTCGCTACACGATATTATCAAACAAAGACATTTCTAGTGTGCACCTTCATTGTTCCTCTCCCAATTCGTAGAAGCCACTGCTGTTCATAAACAGCGATACTCATATATGTTGCACGCGCTGGAAGGATAGATGGTCCACGTTGGTCTGTAGCATATAATAGTGCTTCGCAAGTAGAAGACTTCTCCACACCAACGACAGCCCTTGCCACGTCCTTACTGTTATATCTGCTGAAATCCATTGTAGCAGCTCCTACCCATGCCAACCACTATGCAGCCCGCGTCTCCTAGTTAGACCGCGCTGCAACTCCCACACATAGATAACTCTTCCCACGTCCAACTACTCCTAGGAAGGCTTCGCACGCAGCTCCCTTAGCAATCTGGGAATACCCATCCATGTGCCACTGTGTGCGTTTCACATACAATGCCACCAGCAACCTTCACCATGCCGCCCGATACCAATGACCAGCCACGTGAACCAAGCAATTTCTCCACTGTTAGAGAATGCGTGGCTGGTTACGCTCTCAGCCTGGAGACCTATTAAAACACAGGGATGTACAGCTCCTCCCACACATACATCTACCGTAATGTAATCAACCTTGACGCCTCAAACACAAGTCTTACACTGCCAAGAACCAGTCTCGACTCCAGCACTAAGTTTGAGGTGTTATGATAAAAATTGTAGAATGATACCAACCTCCTTGCTTGCTGAGCCTAGTTAATAATACTGATGCAATAACTTCCTTCTGTACCTATATATGAAACCCAATGTGAAATCTAAATGACCTCACCAATGAGAGAATGTTGGGGCTATGTCCAACTTCTCGATTTTCCTTAAGGGGTTACATCCTCAAGAAATAGACCAGTCACAAATGCAACCAGATTCGTTTTTCTTTTGTTTATAAATTCCATGGTGCTTTTCCCAAGAAAGCCTTTTTCTTTTATAACCTCAAAGTGAGGGAAAACACCACAACTTAAGCAATGTGGGATAAAAGTGTTCACTTAAGTTACTTTAAGTCACTTAAGTCACTTTTATAAAATAAAGTAACTTAAAGTCATAAAGTGACTTTATAATAGCCTTTAATAAAATAAAGTAACTTGACATTAGAAAAAGAGCCCAGATAATAAATATTTGCCCACTGAAGCCTGTGACTGGTTGGCATCCTCTAAAAGAATCCATTAGCCTATCTGGATGGGAAGATAGACTAATTAGGCACCATAATGGCCTACTAAGGAGAAGGGGACATTACAGATGCATATCCTAGTTGGGCAACAAAGTCCAAGATTATTGTAGAACATGTAATGACTGAAACCAAAAGGGACATCTTAATAAAAATATAATTGAAAACTAAATTTATCCAAATGCATACATAAAATAGATTCTACATGCAAATGAATAAATAATATAAAACAAACTTTATAACAATCTACTTAGCAATCCAAAAATAAAATTGTACGTCTTTATTTTCTTGAGAAGATACATCACAAAAGCGATGGAAATGGTTTTGCAATCTTCTTGCTAACTGACAAGGCAAGAACAGATCCATAAAATGCACAAAATACTACTAGACATACACAAACAATGTCAGATCTGCTAGTTACACTCTTTCTTCAGAAGTTACACATGATCATTACACATTTGGGCGAACCCAAATCATCAAAACACAAAATACCTTTCTCTTCGTAGAAGATTATAACCCTATGGCTGCTTGTCACAATTTTCTCCCTTCTGCTCTTTGTTTTTCTTTCTCAACTTCCATCCACTTCATGAAAACTTTCATTCCTTACATTGAAAAGATTACAAAGATGGTCTCCACAAACAGGTGACACCCATCACAAGATTAATGACCAGAAAAGCAACCAACCTTCTGCACCGATTGCTAAGGAAAATGACACAAGATCTAATGGAATGGAAGTTGTGAAGACCATGTTACATTAACAGTTGTGTGACTCTGAATCGTTTCTCTTCTGTACCACTCTATATAAATCTACACCATTATGATGAACTATTGCTTCTAGGTAAGCCAGGAGCTTGGCATGATTGGAGAGAGCTTCTTGTGGTATGCACAAGGTCACAAGGTCCAATCTACCCCCAGCCCATGTGGTACCGGATGACATGTTGCATCAGCGTCACCAGTCACGTTAAAAAGTTTACCCTCTGCGCTACCCTTTATGGGGGGACTACCCGTTTCTTGCAATCTAATAAAAATTGTTCTTCTAGGCAGAAAAAACCAATTCAACAATAAGGCCTCAACAAACATAAATGGTGGTCAAGTTGTGCAAGGGTGTTACAACGCATTAAATGTTCCTTTTGCGCCCTATTCTACACACTTTTTTTAAATTAATGTCATCACATGTATGCATCTACTTTACATATAAAACCATCAGAGAGACATGTTGTACACATCACCCACTAAGAGAATTGCAATTTTGATGGGGATCAACATGTAACACAATATATCATAGCATCTCCCCACAAATATTGACAAATAAGCTATTGAATTTGCTAACATTCTCTTGATTTTCCCATCAAGCAATACACGTATTTAAGTTGGACCCACATTCAGAATTGTGATACAAAGAACCTCCACAATGCAATAATAATTTGCCATATACCTGCCACCGGATGTAATTGCTGCCAAACTAGAAATTTATCAATATTTCCTCCCAAAAAGAGGAAGCCATCACATATCACAGAAAAAACTGCCATGTGAAGGAACTGCGTGATGCAATGAAATGTCCTCAACTAAAGATCAAATCAGCAATGCCTTGGGAGAGAGAAAGCTCATCGCACATCAAGCTTTTAAAAGTGGGGTCCACATTCAAAATGCAATGTGAAGCGGTTGTGAAATGCAATCAATTGACACCAATTATCAGAAGCCAACAAGATCTTTGTACTTATTCCATGAAGTACATACATAAGCACTGACTAGCCAATTATTAACTATCAACTTGATAAGGGGATTGAACAAGCCTAACAAAATTGGCGCGTACGACATCTAACTTAAAGACAACATAATATCACCAGCTCACAATTTTAACAAAAGCCTTCAAATAAAAACCATAATGAAAAGGAGATTTTCAATGCCATAACAATTTGCTACTTGTCCACCACCATATAAAATATTGTCAAGATGGAATCTAAATCAATATATCCACAGGAAGTCTTCAAACATGTAGTGTCGCGGTTTAAACAATTCATTGGTGAAGCGGCCACAAAGGTTCAAGCCCCTATTGGGCCATTGTGCTCACAAGCATTGTGCCTTCGCTAGGTCGTTGTGCTCGCAGGTTTGAACAAGTGAAGTGTGGCGATGTGATCGCCCAGTTGTGGCCTCACCGGTTCATAGCTCTAGGTCAAAAGTGTTTCACGTGGAGTTGAAGGGTGTGTCATGCCAGAATCACCAATTACGTTAAAAAGTTTACAAGGCATTAATTTTCAAAAATATATATATCCACAGGAAATATAAGCCCACTGTTTACTGCTATATCTGATTATTTAAATAAATCAATTAATAAGAAAGATGGCAATGCATACCAGATATAGGAATAAAATATATCTTTATTCTCTCTTAAGATTATTACAAAAGAAGACTAGAGATGATGGAGTTGATCCAACCAAATCATACTACTTTCCTTGACAATAGACAATATATTTGAAGGACCCAAAGGTTTCCAACAAGAACACAACCGTCAACCAACCAACATTTATAACTACCCGATGCTTATAACTGACAATTAATATGAACACTTTATAAATAGTAATTAATACAAACACTTTATACATAGTCGGATAACCAATATTGTCAAAACTAATAATCAACATTGTATATTGACTATAATATTCGAGAAGACTAATGACAATATTGTAGATGCAGATTTGGACATGAATGTGGAAGTGTACCTCGCAAACTCCAACTTGTAGTGTCTTGGAAAATCAAATGAAGGCAGTTTTAACAAAGCTCGAAAATAAGATTTTGACATGTTTAGCTAATGTGTGCAACACAATAAAGTCTTATGTTTCATGAAGAGTCCTCTTCACCATACTATGAAAGAAAGATGTCAAGAAACCTTAAAGAACCTTCTCCTTTTTGGCCCTTACAAATGTCAACAACAAAAAAAGAAACAAACTTCAAACACTCGTGATCATACACAATCACACCATGAGCAAGAAAAAGGTTTTCAAGAGCAAATATTTTACCGTTTATTTACTTTCTAAGCATGAAAGTTGAAAAAAAATCAAGTTCATTCCCAATCATTCATTAACCAAAGAGCTCTATTGGTGAGTGATCAAAGGCAGGTTTTAATGCCAGTTCCAAAACTTAATTTTAGGGAAGAGGTGTGTGTGCCAAAGGATTTATACAAGCTGATTTTGTGAGCATTTCTCTTTCCTTTTAATGTATTCATCTTCCAAATTTGAAGTTCTTGCCCCTTCATGCTATTCTCAAGTTGCAATAGAGTGCTTTAAATGAAAAGCCACATAACGGCCAAGAAGTGCAAAATGTGAACCAGTTATGTCAAACCAATGAGCTGTGAGAAATCAGGAAATGAAAGAAAAGAAGCTGAACACATGCAGATGAAAGCAACTACATTGCCTTTGTCCTCTAACATATAAAATTGGTCTTCATCCAAAGGTGTAAAGTTGAGGCAACAATGGAATAGCCAAGTACGAACCTAAAGAAGTTCATAAGATCAAAGAAACTCCATTACTTTAGGATGTTTAGAAGAGGCAGTCAGTTGAGAATAACTTCAACCTAAGCAAGGCCCATCTGAGTTCTTTGAGCATCTATGATGAATCCAAGCAAACACCAGTAAAAGATAAATTTCAACTAAGGATTGACAGATAAACTCGGCAAAATGAAGCTGCAACTTGATTAATCCCAGCTGATATAAGGTTGGTCTATGTAAGGGAGTAGTTAAGATTCCTAAGTTATCGGAAATGTGTCATTCACCTATGGTACAAGACCAGACAAGAGTGGATACAAGAGCAAGAGCAAGAAAACCAAGGGGCTCCCTTGTAGCCCTGGGTACCTTGTGGTTTGTAATCTAGGTACTTGGGACAGCAAGGTCATACCCTAGTTATACCAAGCACTCCCAACACCACCGAAAAACCCATATGAATTGCTGATGAAAAAAAATGTTCTTTAAATTTTTCTCTAATGTTTTAAAAGCTTATTAAACCATAAAACATAGATAAGGACCCTAAATATAACCAAGAGAATTATAAAAAAGTTGGAAAGAAAGAATTATCTTTATTTATTTTGCAT
Source organism: Thuja plicata (assembly GCA_018584345.1). Classification (NCBI taxonomy): domain Eukaryota; kingdom Viridiplantae; phylum Streptophyta; class Pinopsida; order Cupressales; family Cupressaceae; genus Thuja; species Thuja plicata. Next base: position 945,075 of record MU228207.1, read on the forward strand.
AGTACCACTTCCCTTCAAACACAAAGCATAGAAGTTAACTGCAATCGTATGACCATTCCACTCTGGCATTGTATGACTATGAGAAAGCAAAGTATGACATCAACAATCGCATCCTATAATTGGTATACCGTATCCAACCCCCATCCTCTAATCATTGTACAGATTTCAACATACACACTCATACAACGGCTCTCACTTGTGTGTTTGTATGTATGACAAACATCTTTTGAAATCGTAATGTGGCTTCACCCAATTCATTTTTCTGGTGCATGGATGACTTCTTATAACCTTGTACGGCCCCTTCATCACAGTGGACGACTTCACTGTTTCATCGTAAAACCTCCTTGACAAGTGACAGTACAGTAAGAGCGAATTCCATTTCTCCTAACATATGGTCCAACATACATAATCGTACCTTTTTTCCTTGTATACAAGCTTTAGAATTATGCGGTGTACGAATTTCTAGCATACAAAATATGACATCATTCTCCTACTTTATAGTCCTTGCATCAATTGAAAGTATAGTCATCACTTCTAGATATTCACAACTAGAGGTACGATTTCAATTTTGGCGGTCTGAACGAGCTTGGCATTATTGCAGAAAAAAGGTAATCTACAAATGGTTATTATAAATGCTTTTGGAGAAAAAATTATGTAATCTAGGTTTATTGTATATTGTCAAGAGTACAATTTTCATTCATGGCTACCAATGGTACTAAGGGAAAGAGGCCTGCACCTTTCAAACACTGCTTTGCATCAGGGAAGATAGACGAAAGGAAGAGATGAGGACAATAACATAGAAGATACAATAAAATGAGAGTGTTTAAGTGGTAGTGAATGTCAAATATGATGGCAAGGAGCACATGATGATCATATGTTGAAGGTAGCCCTTTGGCATGCACAAATGGACAATGCCACCCAACTTTCACTCTTCAATGCACAAGACTTTGAACCTTACCTATGAGCAATGATAGTGCATTACTATTAGAATATTGTAATGTCTCTTTAATGGTCATCTTAGTTAGTCTTTAGATTATTAGGTAGTTTCTATTTTCATCTTTAGTTCACGATTGTTTCTTTTAAAAACATTGTCTTTGTAAATCTATATAAGGAGCTTTCATCTTCTCTGTTTAATACATCGATTTACCATAACACGGTATCAGAGCAGGTCGATGGGATTTCATAAAATTTGGCGAATTCATGAAGAAAAATTCAAGACTTCTGATCTGAAATTTTTTTCCAGAAATTTGTTTTTCGATTTTTTATAATAAAAATCGTTGGAGATATTTTATGAAAATTTTGTGATTCGTCTTCAAAGATTTTTGCTGAAAATAGCAAACTTGGTCGAGGGTTTTGATCACGCAATTTCTCGGTTTGAGCAAAAGTCTCTAATTTTTTAGGGTTGCGTGTACTTGCATGTGCTTTTTGTGAGTTGCATGTTGCTTGCATATGTTTATACCACGTGAAGTCTCGTGTTTTGTCGCATGAAGGTTTCACTAATGGGTTTTCATAATTTTTTCCTTGAAAAAATTTTTGATGGGTTTTCATAATTTTTTCCCTTAAAAAAATTCTGATGGGTTTTCATAATTTTTTCCTTTAAAAAAATTTTGATGGGTTTTCAGAAATTTTTCCCTTAAAAACTTTTGACGGGTTTTCATAATTCTTTTCCCTTTAAAAATTTTCTGGTCAGTTTTAATAATTGTCCCTAGAAAAAAAATTATTTTGGGTTTAAAATTTTTCCCTCAAAAATTAGGGTTTGCTCCTGTAAGGGAGGGCTTTCTGATTTCTAGAAAGGTTTTACCGTTTTTTTCTTAAAAACGATGTTTTGTATGCTAATTCATGTCTCAGATTTTGTGCCAACTATCTGTTTGGTTTTTTTATTTTATCCTCAAAAATCATTTCTGGATTCTGTAATTCACAAAGTTACGTGGGATTCCTTTGTGGATTTTTACAATTTTTCCCGAAAAAAAATGATGATTTGTTATCTTTGGGTTTGGCAATTTTTTCCTCAAAAATCGTGACTTTTTGCAGTTTGTTCAGGGGCGTCATGCTCTTCTGCAAAAATTTGGAGGGTTTGTCGATTTTTCCTCAAAATCGTGGCAGTTGTTCTCAGTGTGTGCCTCTAGCTACAAGGAGAGACAACTTTGTTATCCAGCATCAAGTTGGACGTTTTGTGATGATTTTTGGTCAGAAGTTTTGCAGATTCTAGGAGGGTTAGTGGCAGACTCATCTCAGTGGCAGAGTCAGTGGCAAGCTCATCTCTTGTTGCAGAGCATCCTGAAGAAGGGGGCAGCCTTCTCTATTTTTTCTGGACGGATTTTGGCTACTCTTGGTCATTGACATTCTGCAGATCCAAGGAGGGTCTCAGCAGCAACAGAATGTTCTGGAGAATTTATGACCACAAGACATGTACAATCTTCTACAAGGTAGTTAAATGATGACCATTAAGGAAGGGTATTAGAATATTGTAATGTCTCTTTAATGGTCATCTTAATTAGTCTTTAGCTTATTAGGTAGTTTCTATTTTCGTCTTTAGTTCACAATTGTTTCTTTTAGAAACATCGTCTTTGTAAATCTATATAAGGAGCTTGCATCTCCTCTGTTTAATACAACATTGATTTACCATAACAATTACAACCACCCTCTCACAAGTCAATCATTGATTACAAACGTTGCCAGGTCACGATATCTTTATGGCCGGCATAATTCACAAGTGTTTGGGATACCCTCAAGGGGAGCATCAACGACTAAACCAACTAGAAATATGACACGGCAAAACAAGGAATCTCTCTTGCATTGAGCTTGTCAATCAAACCTTACCTATTAGGAGGACAACATTTGGGGTGCATACAATAGATGACTTAGAAAGAATTTCATTGGCACTCCTGAATGGAAGTGCATCCTTGACATGATTAAGTGTTGATTAATTTGAGCCAGCAAAGCATCGAACATTGCCATATGCACGATCGATCTTATTATCGAACTCAACATAGGAAGAGTTTATAACTAGGAAAGCATGTTATATAAGACGATTTGAGAGTTCTTGTGCCTGAAGCACAAGGCATTTTACATGACACAACATGCCATTAGACTCTTGCTTGATGCTATACACATCTAGGTGCACTTCGAGAAGTGAAGAAGACCTCAGCCAATAGGCCAACTAGAAGCTTCTTGGCCAACCACATTTTGTTAAGTGAATCTAGGCATATAAGCAATTGAGGAGGAGACAAAAAAGTCGGTGATGCCACATCCCAAGAAGAAGAGGAAGCAGAGAGACTTTGAAGGCTGGGGACAACTATGAGGCCATTGAGCTATCTTTATCGACAAACATGTCTACTGAGGAGGTCTCACTTATAGTCTATGCCCATTCTTAGGATGATGTGGAGGCCAACGTTGCCATGATACTCAGCTACCATTACTGATCATAGCTCCATTACCAGTAGCTCCATTATCAGTCGTAGTCCCATCGCCAGCAATACCATTACTGGTCACAATCTCACCACCGCCAACCATAGTTTAACCATCGGTTGTGATACCACCAAAGCCAACAGCAATACCACCACCACTGCCAACAGTAGTGTCATCACCGATTGTAGTTCCCCTGATTAAGGGCACTACGGTGGTCAAAGAAGCCACCAAAATTGATGAATGGCATGGCATGTTGGGGGCACTGGGGGATGCCCCTCCACCAGATTCATCTACTAATTGAGGGTTTAGAGCCACAGAACACAGAGCTTGCTTCCCTCGCAATTAACACTCATTTAGGCCTTCCAGAGCCCTCACAGTTGATTCAATCATCTACATCTACAAAGGTTGTCATGGAGACAATTCAACCATCTACAAAAGTTGCCATGGAGCCAACATCAGAGACAGTCCCCTAACCACATATAGAGGCTCAATTACCTACAACCGAGCTTACAGGAGAAAAAGAGGAGTCGGGGATGCTAAATTAGAGGGGATTTTCATAGAGATTAGTTAACCAAATGCTTACAAGCCCATTGGCACAATGCAACGTTATATTGGAGAGCTCCAACCTATGGCCAAGGTTATGCATAAGGTCAGAGAGATTTCTCAATAGCTAGAAATCGACCAAGACTCATTGGTAGCAAACAAGGCAGTGAGGATCTTGGCATTTATGCAGATTGCGTGTGAGGGAGAGGCCTTCAGATATTATCTCACGTGAATAGTTGAGAGTGGAGACAACAGAGAAGTTAGCCACTTGACATCTACGCAAACCTATAGTTGGAGGGAAATATGGTCGAGTGCTTTCAGCACTTCATGGCATGGAGATAAGCTACAGAGACATCTTTCTCTATTTGCATTGACAAATGGATTCAATTGAGGAACCTACACAGTTGAGAGATCAAGCACTTCGACGGGCTAAGATTTCCCGAACAAATGGGTTGAACATATCTAGAAGTCCCAAGAGCAATTGGCTCAGATCATAGTAGTAGAGCATGGACAAGTGAGGGGCCTAGAGGAGATCATAACTGAGTGCGGCAAGCAATTGGCCGAGAGAGACAAATAGCTAGCTGAGAGAGATCCACAATTAGCCAAAAGAGATGCACAACTAACAAAACAGGATTGACAAATAACTCAATGGGAAGGCAAGTTATAGGAGCAAGAGTTAAAGACGACAAAAAACCATTTAATGGAGGTTGTTCACATGGTAAGGGTAGCCCAAGAGGATGATTCGGTGACCAACCAGTGTCTTCAGAAACTTCACCAATAGCCTTATTCGATATCCATACCTACATCGTCAATACATCCAAGGACGATTTCTCATCCCCCCTCCTCTCAGTAATAATTTCTTCAGTTTTGTTATATACAACTCCCAATTTTGTTTGTGTTGTCCGGAAGATGACTTTCTTTTAGGGGGACTGATGTAGTCGGCAAAGAATAAAGTGAATATGTTATAGTCATCTATGTAATAAATAATTATCTTTTGTATTTATAGTGTTAGTCCCTGATCGTGTGTTGGTTCTTGATCATTGGTCTACTATTTTAGTGCATTTGTTGTTTATAGTCGTGGACCATTCTATTGATATTCTATAGTCGTGCATATTTTGAGAATTGATAATAAAGCTATATCTTTCTAAATGTTGCAAATTACTTATATTCCTATATCCTATAACTCTATCTTTTTGTTTACTCTATAAACCTGTTAAATTAGAACGAGTGAGTAAACAACGACTAGATGTGAGTAAATAAGAGCTCAAGTGGAACAGCCTAGCAACTCCCTTGCTACTCCAAGTACCTTGTGGGGTATTGATTCCTATTCTATGTCAAAAGTTATAAGCCTAGTTGTAATAAGGTTGGTCTATGTAAGAAAGTAGTAGAAATTTCTAAGATATCGGAAATGTGTCATTCACCCCTGTGGCACAAGACCAAACAAGAGCGGATACAAGAGCAAGAGCAAGACAACCAAGGGACTCCCTTGTCGCCCTACGTACCTTGTGGTATGTACCCACAAGGTACTTGGGACAACAAGGTCATACCCTAGTTACGCCCAAGCACTCCCAACCCCACTAAAAATCCAAGTGAATTGTTTTTTAATCTTTTTTGTTTTAAAAGCTTATTAAACCATAAAACTTTAATAACAACCCCAAAAATGACCAATGACAATTATTTCACAATCGTAGAGAACAAAAAACACAAAATATCACCTCTATAGAAATATGTTAAGATGATTGAACTTTTAAGAGTTGGGGCTTGTCTTTGGCATTGTAGCTTTTGGTGTGCATGGGATATACTACCTAGCTGATTTCCCATTTAGGTCCCACTCACAATAGTTTACTTAAGGCATTCTTAGGGCATTCATCACTTTATGTCTCAAGTCATTAGATTAATACACATCATAATCTTATGTTGTCATGTCACACCTTGGACTATATAACCAAGGAATTGTCAATGTAATCTAAATCCAATCATATTCATGTAAATATATCACGCATTTGCATTATTTGGTTGAACAGAATTATTATCTAATGTTTGGGCTTTTTATGCTTTCATTGAAATTTGTAGATCTTGGGTTGCTATCTCCATAGTCAAATCTTGCATGGTGCAAAGCATTCTATACCAACTCTTGCATGGTACCAAAGTTTGTGGGATTGCTTCTTGTTACTATTTTTGAAAGCTCGAAGTTGCAAATCATGTATTTTCTTGAAAATTTGAGTATGCTCTTCTCTTGCATCAAATGATGATAAAATAAGAAAAACTCAATACAAATACTAGATTTGGGGGCTTCTTCTGTGGCTTTATATTGCAGGTTGCTTTGAGATATTCCAAAAGCAAATATGAACTCACCATTGAGTTCAAGAGATCCAAGAAAGTCACTTTTTCTTTGTATTTTGTCCAAACTGGATATTGGAGACCAAATCTACAAGGATCTAAGTTGTGAAATGCATATAAAATCCAATGGGTATCTAATTTCTCAGAGCATTTTGGGTCAACTATGACTCTGCGTCCCATCCAAAAGGCCCAAGAACATAAGGATAGATAAGGATCATCTATCAATTTTGGACTTTTCTGCCGCAACCCTTGAAAGATTTTCCAACCCCACACTGTACAGTTATTTGGATTTTGTACAATGATATAGTCACAAAATTGTATCTGCACATTCTTTGTATATGAAGGTGTCAATGCAGTCAGGCACACTATTTTATCTACTACTAAAAACTATGTTGCTTTCGATCTTTTATCTATCTATAAATCATACCCTACCGCATAGTGTTTTGTCTCTATGATTGCCACAAGGTATGCACCTGCCAACCAAGCTGCCATGTGGCTCATCTCCAAGTACGATCCCATTGTCAGCTACTAGCACTGACTGACAAACATGCAAAGATGTATTCCCACATTAAATAGACCGTGCCAGGAAATCACCTAGAGCCCAGTAAACAACCTTGCACAAAATTCCAACGGTTTTCGACAACCAAATAGTGGTCTCCCTACACAGCAAGAAGTTATCAGAATTTTGTTAGCAGTTTTGACACCAAAAAGCATAATATGTCAACCTATGAATACTCGGTCCAAGTGATTATTGATGTCAATAGGATATTCCCCCAACCAGCCCCCTACTCCTTTTGCATTTTGGTTTCAGCACCTGATCTTTGCAGACTCCATTCTCAATCATACATGCTCCTTTTTGCAAGCATATTTTCTGATTTGGGACAGAATTTCAAGAGCTTCACAGTGATATAGCCAAAAAAATTGTCTAGATATTCAAGAAATTACAATTTTAAGCAGTTCTCATTTTGGTAAGTTTGAATCGCAACTAACACTTTCAAACAAACTCTAGGTTATAACAAAAAAATTTTGCATATATCTTTGAGATATGAAAAGGTAAGCAAAATTGATTATACACAATCACAATAATAGATTTACTACATATTATAAACCATACCTTTGCCCATAGGTCAAGATTTGTCTCCCAATATCCTCCATTACAACCATCTGCAAATATAACTTGCTTACTACATAAGCATACACAAATCAACCATTTTCTAATCAATTTTTAAATGAATAAATCGTAATTTGTTCAACAGCATACCCTTGACTCCAAGTTCATCAAAACTGCCGATTTAGTGGAGTTTTTGGCACGATTTAACTCCACATTGGTCACTTGAAGAAAAAAATAAACATTAGGAAAAACTACAAACAGGGTTAGGAAAAACTGCAAATAACGAATGACTGACTATAAACCTTGTCCAGGAACTGCAATGGCTAGGAGCTCTCCTGTTGCCAACTCTACAGCTTGCGATACAAAGTCTGAACCCTACAACATTTTAAAAAATGACAATAAGTTATTAAGAAAACTTATACATCATTTGAAATAGGTGTACTAAATTTCAAATATAAAATTAGAACTATTACTGCCAATACAAAATATACACAATAATTTCTGCCAACAAACTTCTGAATTCAATTCACTTAATTTCAAAACCTTTGTAATGTCCCCTTTTCTAAATGCCCTAGTTTTCGCCCAAAACCACAAATTCCAAATGGAACAAGGAATAGAATAGAATCAGTAACATCCATGTATCTGGTTGAGATCCTGCAACATGTTAGGAAATCATTGAAACATAATCCACAAATTCACTTAATTACAAAACCTTTGTAATGTTCCCTTTTCTAAATGCCTTACTTTTCGCCCAAAACCACAAATTCCAAATACAACAAGGAATAGAAAAGAATTAGTAACATCCATGTATCTGGTTGAGATCCTGTAACATCTTAGGAAATCGTTGAAACATAATCCACAAAACAGATATTCCTTATTACGGACATGAAAAACATAGATCTTTCCTACTAGGGGTAGGAAAATTAATTTAATCATAGAAATATATGTAACTTATTGATGGAATTCAACCGTAGGAGAGCTAGGATAAGGGGCATATTAGGGTGCCTTAAACAACCCTCTACCTTAGGCCCAAGAATGGAAGTCATCCCTCTTGGCCTCATGTGGCCCTTTGCCATCCATAGAAGGTGGTGTACCTAGTGGGGAATCCATAGTTGTTCCCCTCTTCCACTACCACCCTTATCCTCCTTGTGATTAGAGTTCCTTAACATAATGATCAACCAAGGAAAGGGTTTATGTTAATCACCAAATATCTATAATTTATTATTTAGGTTCAATCATAACGGCCCGGATAAGGGAACATAGTAGAAAGCTTGATGGGACTCTCTACCCTAAGAAAAGAGCAAGTATACCATCCCTGGCCCCATGTGGCCTTCTACCATCCATACTCCATGAGATGGTGTACCTAGTGAAGACACTTCTATCTGCTCTCCCTTCTTGTGCCATCTTATTCACCATCTATGATTCAGATCCCATTGAATTCATTCCAATAGTGAACCATTGTTGAGGTTGGTGGAGAAGTCACAATAGGGTGTTTGTACCGTCCTTCCCTTCTAAGCCCAAGGGCGGAGCACTCCTTGCACCCCCATGGCCCCATGGAGTTGTTTGCCCCGTAGGGTCTACGTTCAAAACAAAGTAAAATGCATATGAAACATAACATTAAGCATACAAAATATATTTGAGAGAACTCAAAATTATTTATTCATTGCTTTCTAAATCATTACCATATATCTCGGAGACATGGTATTATTGCCACACATAACATAACTCTCCAATATATAGAGAGGTGTCAGGTGCCAACCGCTGCCAACAGTCGGCTAACTATCAGGCTAACTACCGACCCCTCGACACAACCTCTCGATACAAGACTAACAAATGCTAATTACCCGACAACATCATCACCCCCAAAAAGAAAGTCGTCTTCGGACGACACAACAAAATGGGGACTAATACAATTATACAATTTGGCAACCCTAATTAGAGCTTGTAGGGATAAATCTTGGCCCTTGATCTTGGAGCGATCTTGGACCTTCATTGTAATTGGACATCTATAAAAGGCCAAGGCCTCCTCATTTGTAATTCATTAGTTTTTAGGAGATTAGAGTGGGCTAGCTAAGGGAGAGACTTAATCAAATTGTTGCTATGATGCTATTGAAGTAATGGATAGTTCATTGTTGGTTCTTCTTGGTGAATTACTTAATATTATTACAATAATAGTTAGTTTATATTAATGGTTATCTATTTAACTATTGTAAATCTATTGTAAATATTAGAATCTTTCTAATATTTAGTTTTCAGTTAGTTAGAATAGATTGTTTCTATTCTTTGCGATTGTTTCCTAAGGAAACATCGTTCATTCTTTTGTATATATAGATCTTTTGATTTCTGTTAATATAACCAAGAATTTTACCAATTACTTCCCATAATATGGTATCAAAGCGAGATGTTATATTTTGGGAAAAAATTTGTCATTCCTGAAAAATTTCCTTTGGACTTTTTTAGAGAATTTTTTCCTAAAAATACATGGGCTTGTTCAAGGAACTTTTTTTTTCCTACCTTCATTTGTTCTCTGCAACCCGCACATGGCCTTTTGAGCCATCGGTTCGTCTTTTTCTGGGATTCTCCGTCACATTTTTGGAGAGTTTTTCTGCAACTCGTGGCGCCAAGTCTGTTTGGACGCTACATCTCTTTGCAACTCCTCCCAGCGTCATTTTTTCTCTACATACTCAGGTCGTGACAGGTCTTTGTAGCCAGGAATGACATTTTTTGCCACTTTTGACTTCTTTCCAGGTCGTTTCTGAGAAAAACGACCTCAACTGTAATCTGTTTTTAGCATTCTCCCCATGTTTGGAGGATTTCTTACTTTGTGCAAACTGTCATGGTCGTCGCCTAGGGTTTCATTTGAAAACCCTAATTTTTTGGCTCGGAAATTTTTTTTTATCACAAATTCTTGGTGGGTTTTTCGAGAGCTCAACTAGGTTGTCGTCTGTTTTTTCTAGGTGCCTCGATATTTGAGCCAGCGAATCCAAAATCTGACAGCATATTCCTTCTGGGTTTTTCGAGCTCTCTCATGGGTACCACTTCATTCTTTCTGGGTCTATAGACATTTTGCCTCGAAGTACGTGCCTTCTCAAGTCTACACATTTTTCACTGAAAATTGTGCCATGGCATCACTAACAAATCTTCTGCTCGAGGGAAATTAGAAGTTCAATGGTCGAAATTATAGCACGGGAAGCAGCGGATGCTAACCATCTTCGAATATCGCGGCAGCGATTAGGTGGTTTTGGGTACTACTAAGCGTCCAACTACAGCTGGTCCTGATCAGGTTGCCTATGACTAGGATAATCGGGAGGCTGTAATGTTTCTCAAATTATCAGTGGCTGATGATCAACTCCCTCAAATTCCATCCGTCAAAACAGCTGTCGAGATATGGGAGCATCTCAAACCCCTACATGAGATTTCAGATAAAAGAAGCGCCTTCTTTCTCAAGAACACTATGTTTTCTATTATCATGGATGAGCGGAAATCGCTCTAGGATCACCTAAATCGGATTCAGGACATCTGTGATCAATTGCTTGCCATTGGACGCAAGATGGAGGAAGAGGACATTATGGTAATAACCCTCAAAAGTTTACCCAAGTCCTACGAGCATTTTATCGAGACTCTCAACATCACTTCTACTGGTGTTGATCTAAAGTTCACAGATCTCTGCACACTTCTGCTTCAGCAAGATCGGTGGAAACAACAGTTCAGTAGTAGTTCCAACTCTACCTCCACCAAGCAAGCCTTTGCTGCTAAATCCTTTCAGAAGGATAAGGGCAAGTCTCATTCTCAGCAGTCTTCTCAGCAGAAGCCCTCTGCTCCAGCATCAAAAGGCTCCAAGAAAAAGAACAATCAATGCAACTATTGCCACAAGTATGGTCACATGAAGGTTGAATGTCGGAAGCGCTTAGCTGCCCAAACTAAGCAATCTAGTTCGCTGCCCAAAGCGAATAGTGCAAAGCACACTGAGCAGACAGAATCTGCCTTTTACGCCTTCATGGCTAAAAGACCAGCAGATAATGTCAAGTTGTCTGCCCGGTACATTGATTCAGGTGCCTCTCGTCATTTCACCCACCATAAAGACCGGTTCACTGACTACCAGCCTTATTCAGATTCAGTTATTTTTTGTGGAGAAGAGTATATTGTTGTCGGCAAAGGCAACATTCAGAATCAGTCTGTTGGGAGGAATCTCATTTTCCTTGATGTGTACCATGTTCCAAGGATGGAACTTAATCTACTCTCAGTCGGTCAGATGTTGCGACACTCTCAACGGTTGGATGTCACCTTCAATTCGCATCAATGCACCATCACTGATAGGGAGACTCAGTCTGTTGTTGCAGTTGGTCTTGAGGATCATGGTCTTTTCTGACTTGCAGATTCTAGTGCTTCTCAGGGCCTCGCTATGGCTGCTTGGTAGTCTTATGTCAGTTCACTTTGGCATCAGTGTTATGGGCACTTAAATGTGCACTATCTCTCTCAACTTGCTCGTGACGAGCTTGTCCTCGAATTGCCAGAGATTCAAACTCAGCACTTTGGAGTTTGCGATGCATGCCAGGCTAGGAAGCAACATCGCACACCTTTTCCTGTTGGCGACTCATGGCTGGCTTCTAAGGTACTTCAGCTTGTTCATGTCGATATCTGCGGCCCTATGGCCACTCCTTCTATTCTTGGGTCCAGGTATTTTTTGTTATTTTGTTGATGATTTCAATAGGAAAATGTGCGTCTATTTTCTTAAAAAGAAATCAGAAGCGTTTACTGTATTTCAAAAGTTTAAACCTCTAGTTGAAAAAGAGTCTAAGAAATCTATTATTGCTCTTATGACAGATAATGGGGGGGAATTTTGTTCTACTGAATTCTCTAGCTTTTGTGATCTTCATGGCATCAAGCGCCAGTTAACCACACCCCACACACCACAACAGAACAGTGCAATTGAACGTTGAAACAGAACAATCACCGAGATGGCTAGATATTTGCTTGAGCACAAATATGTTCTAAAGAAATTTTGGGCGGAAGCAGTTAACACTGTCGTCTACCTTTTCAACCGGTCACCCACTGTGGCGGTCAAAGGAAAGACCCTGAAACAGGCTTGGTCAGGTCGCAAGCCCAAAATCAGTCACCTGAAGATTTTTGGCTCTCATTTGCCTATGTTTGGATCCCTGATGTGTCACGCACCAAGTTGGATGCCAAGAGCCAAAAACTCATGCTTGCTGGATACAGTAGTTTTCACAAATCCTACTGCTTGATCGACATTGAGACATCTCGTCTCCTGTACAGTCGTGATGTAGTCTTTGATGAGCAGCGAGGACCATTCATGTCTATCTCTCCTGTTCCTAATTCAGCAAACCAACCTATGAAGGCTCATGATTTGGGTGTTTGGCTTTCATTAGGTCCATCTATTAGGAGGGCTCTAGTAGCTCAAGTAGCTCCAGTAGTACTAGTGATTCCTATACAGACACCTTCGGCCTCTCCTGTAGGATCACCCAAATATGCAAATGCTTCACCTGATTTTGATCCAGATTCTTCTGATGAGAAACCTGATCATAGAGCATCTCCTGATGCTAATGTTGGTCTTCCTCTCCGGCCGAAATGGTGGGCTAAGACACTTGCTAATCTTCGGGATGATGAGCTCATCGAGGGGAAAACTGCTCGGAAAAAGAGCAAACCTACCAAGATTCAATATTGCACTCATGGCCAACATTCACAATGTGTTTGAACCTCAGACATACTCAGAGGCTAAAGAAATTCCAAAGTGGGAATAGGCCCACCAGAGCTTGTTGAAGAATCACACCTGGGTCCTTTCTGATCTTCCACCGGGGAAGAAACCCATTGGCTGCAAATGGGTCTACAAAATAAAGTATAAGTTTGATGGTACTTTGGATAAGTACAAAGCTTGTTTAGTTGCAAAGGGTTTCTCTCAGCGTCAGGGCATTGATTACGAGGAGTCTTTGCTCCTACTGCAAAGATGAGCACTATCAGATTAGTCCTAGCCATGGCAGCTCAGTTTGGCTGGCAGGTCCATCAGATGGACATCAAGAGTGTTTTCTTGAATGGTGACCTACAGGAAGAGGTCTACATGATGCAGCCTCAGACTGGTGAAAGCTCTCTATGGCTTGAAGGGGGCCCCTAGGGCATGGTACATGAAAATTGATAAGTACCTCAGTGTTCAAGGCTTCCATAGGAGTTCTTCAGACTCAAATTTGTACATCAAGACTATTGACAATGACATCATCCTTCTGGTCATTTATGTGGATGATCTAATCATCCCTGGCAGTTCGGCATCTTTGATTCAGGGAATCAAACAAATTTTATGCCAGTCTTTTGATATGACTGCCCTTGGCCTCATGCATTATTGCCTTGGTGTTGAGGTTTGGCAGCAGTCTTCTGGTACATTCATTTCTCAGTCCAAATATGTCAGGGCTCTGTTAGACAAGTTTTCTATGCAGGATTGCAAGCCTGCATCTAAACCTATGGAGAAAGGTCTGAAGTTATCAGCCACGTCTGATTCTCCTCCAGTTGATGATACTACATACAGGCAACTAGTAGGCAGTCTCATCTATCTCTCTGCTACTAGACCTGATATCAGCTTTCTCGTCAACTACATTTCACGCTTTATGACAGCTCCCAAGGTTGATCATTGGATGGCTGGTAAGCGTGTGCTTCGTTATGTGAAGGGCACTCCTGATTATGGAATTCTCTACTCTCGGAGTCCTAATCCTAGACTCAGTGGATTCACAGATTCAGATTGGGCAGGCTCTGTTGACGATAAAAAGTCAACCTCTGGATATGTGTTTAGTTTGGGATCTGGTGCCGTCACATGGACCAGTAAGAAGCAGCAGGCCATTTCCCTCTCCTCTACAAAGGCCGAATGCAGAGGGACAGTTAAGGCAGGTTGTGAAGCTGTTTGGCTTCGTCAGATGCTTGGGGATATGCAGATGTCACCAGCAGGCCCAACCACTTTGTTTGTTGATAGCAAAGGCGTTATCAAGTTAGCCCGGAATCCAGTCTTCCATGAAAGAACCAAGCATGTAGATGTTCACTGTCACTACATTTGGCAATTGGTTGAAGATGGGACAATACATTTGCAGTATGTTCCTACAGCGGATCAAACTACAGACATTCTCACCAAGCCTCTTGGTCCAGACAAGATTGCCAAATTCAGAGGACAACTTTGTGTAGTGGATAGATTAACCATTAAGGGAGGGTATTACCATAATAGTTAGTTTCTATTAATAGTTATCTATTTAACTGTTGTAAATCTATTGTAAATATTAGAATCTTTCTAATATTTAGTTTTTTGTTAGTTAGAATCGAATGTTTCTATTCTTTACGATTGTTTCCTAAGGAAACATCGTTCATTCTTTTGTATATATAGATCTTTCGATCTCTGTTAATATAACCAAGTATTTTACCAATTACTTCCCGTAATAAATATTGCTTTGTAGTGTTGCATGGTTTCCTCAATCTTTCACTTGGATTAAATTTATTTTCATGTTGAAGTGGTTTAGTCGAATGAAAGTAATTGTGGATGTTTACTTGATTGACTCGACAAATCTGTGCCACTAGCCTCTTGTTGATTGTAAGTGTGCCTTGTGTGGTGAGCCGATGAAAATACTTAACTTCAATTGATATTCAATCCTTGGTTTGCATCCAATTGATGAAATTGAAGAGGAGATATTGATCTAAAAACCATTTGAGTATTCCTTAGAAGCTTGCACTAGGTGGGTGGAAGTCGCTGATAAAGCTACATCTAGTAGAGTCCAAGTCCATTCATGATTCCTTGCATTCACAATTAGAAGTAGTTGAAGTTAGCTAGTTTAAGTTGAAGCGGAAATTGGAAAAGCAAAACTATATTTTCATTGCACATTGTGGAGCTAAATCTTTAGAAATGCAAGAGTTGATATCCATTGAATGAATAGCGTAAGTCCCCTAAGTGATTACCAGCAAATCACATTATATCACTAAACGAGTATCCACAATAGAAGGAACCTTGAAGTCATTTCATGATCTTACTTTGCAAGCTTAGCATGAGAGATGGCCTTATATCAAGAGAGGATTGAATATTTGGTGTTTCACTCCAAAACATTGGGTGTTTGATTTTGCATGTTGTAGTGGAATAAAACTCACATCAACAGCACCCCTTGGACACGGAATCTAGCAAGGCATCCAAAATTCTTCTAAGGCATGAAAAATCCTCAACAAGGCCCAATACACGCCCATGAGCATGAAATCCACATGGTCAAGGAATGTGCGCTCATGTCAAAAATCCTTCACACCCCCCCTTCAAATGTGTCCAAGTATGGGAAAAGCAACATGAAAAGTGACTAACTAATAAAAAATATCCCTCGAGTATGCTCAAGTGCGCCATGAGTGTGGTTTCTCAAAGGTCAAGGAAAATGGTCGAGACAAGAAAGCTGCCTCCCTTGTGAATTTGCACTCATGAGCGCTAGAGTCCCTATGTCAGGGAATTCATTGCAAGGTAAAAAAAAATCCTCCACAAAGACAAACATTAAAGTTAAGGAAAATGTTACAAAATAGGGAATTTTGCTATCATACTCAAAGTGCACTCGTTAGTGCTAAATCACAAGGGCTAAAAAAAATATTTCCTGCAAAGAAGCAAATTCACGCTCAAAGGAAAATCTGAAACATGAAGCCGAAAATATACCTCCAGGGGCAGTGAACGCAAGAATCCAGTATAGCAAAATTGCACCAAAGTTTGGAAAATCCGCCATTATGCTCAATATGTGCTCAAAGGTGTTAGGTCTATACACTCGGGGAATGTATTTCGAATTTGAAAATCTGTAACCAATATCAATATGCGCTCAAGTGCGCGGATTCTTCAAAGACAGAGAATTGTGCTCAAGTTGTAAAATCCACCATAAATACTTATTTGCATGTGCTAAAGCAATTTTTTTAGAGATACCAAATTTCGTGCTTATTTTTGATATGCGCCTATGCAAAAAGATCCTCACCATGCTGGTGTTTCGCAGGCATTGAAAATGCATGAAAATTCAATAAACTTGTCACCAAGCGCTCAAACACCAAGGCTAAGAAAAGCTTAAAGTCTTTAAAATTCCCTTTGATGGCACATATGCACTCATGAGCCCAAATACACGGGAGACAAGGAAATGTAAAAAAAATCAGGAATCTGTCATAGAGGCTGAGATGCGCCCAGAGTGCAAATCCTCAAATGGCATGGAAACTTTTATAAAGTTCAAAAATCCTCCACAACACCTGATATGCGCTCATAAGTGCAAATTGCACCTTGACAAGGAAAACATTGAAAGTTAGAAAATGCTTCATGGGCCAAGAATTGTGCTTAGGATAGAAAAATTCTTCATCAAGCTCTCTATGTGCTCAAAGCGCAATTTCATACGTGTCAAGGAAATATTCAAAAGATTAAAAATCCAACACAAAGGTTTAAATGCGCCCGCAAGATCAAATCCACGGGTTGCAAGGAATATCCGGGAATCCTTCTCAATATCAACTTTGTGCCCAACGATGATATAGCTAGAGACATTTGAAATTGATTAAATATTAAAAGTCCCTGAGCCTAAGGTCAAAGCGGAGTGCAAACGATTTAATAAAAACAAAGTCTAAAGTCCGCCTAAGTATCTAATATGCACCCAAA
The DNA here is from genome assembly GCA_018584345.1 of Thuja plicata. Classification (NCBI taxonomy): domain Eukaryota; kingdom Viridiplantae; phylum Streptophyta; class Pinopsida; order Cupressales; family Cupressaceae; genus Thuja; species Thuja plicata. Next base: position 962,105 of record MU228207.1, read on the forward strand.
AAAGGATATTGGAAAATATTAAATTTGGGCCAACAAGACACTGAAAAATGCGTTCATGGTCATGATCAAGTCAGGCATTGGAAAATATTAAATTTGGTCAAGTATTAAAATCCTCTCATGTGCGTTCAACATGTAACTCAATTAAACATTGAAAAAAATCAAATTTATTTGAGCATTGAAAATCCATGACCATGCCTAACACGTGACCAAGGGATGAATTGAAAAAAAATAGATTTAAATTCGATTAAGTGTAGAAAAGTCCAAGTCAAGATCAAGATGGATACTGGAAAATATTGAAAATATTTGGTGTTTAATTAAATATTGGAATTTTCTTGTATATTTTAATTACAAAAACATTGGAGATAATTTAAATTGCCTAAATATTTAAATTCCACCCTCTTCAAATATGCGCCTAGAATGAAATTTTGGAGAGAAAAAGAAGGCGCAAGAATTTTGAAGAGAGAAAAAGAGTTTTTAGAGAGAGAAGAAAGGGCACGAGAATTTTGGAGAGAGTTTCTGGAGAGAGAGAAGGCATGAGCTTTTAAGAAGACAGTGAATTTGCAGAGATAGAAAAATCGGAGAGAAATTTTGAAGAGAAGTAAATCTTAAGCGGATTGATCAGAAAAGAGGTGGGAGAATTCAAAGAGAATTTAAAACAAATTGGAAATCAAGAGGCATGAAAATTTTAGAGAGGATTTTAAAGAGAGAATATGGAATTTTTTTTTAATTCCTTTGCATGATTCTTATGTCAATTATTTTATTTTGCAAGGGGAGAAGTCCAATTCCAGATATTCAAGGAAGGCTTTCAAGTCCCAAGATTTCAATCCCAGTGTTGAAGACATGCAAGTTTCAAGCAATCTAGTTCAACGCATTCAAAGTTCGAGACCTCAAAGATCAAACTTCAAGTACAAATACAGAAGGAAGAATGTAACATCCTGAATTTCTTCTAGACCATAGTCAAGCAATTCCAGAAAGACAGAATCATCGACGAGGGAGTCCAATCCATTTCAAGACGGCAAATTGTCAAGCAGGTGCATGGAAGGAAGAAAATGATCAAAGGAGGATAATTTCATAAGAGGAAATCAAACTTGGATCTTGGATACAAAATGATGCAGTTAGAAACTACCCGAGTCTACATGGCACTCAATCATCTTCACCAAGTAATCAAAGGTCTCCAGGTCAAAATTCACTGCATTCAATGAGGGGAATCCTTGACAGAGTATTTTGGTGGTGACAGGGCATTTAATGCATAATGGGCATTCATTTCACCCCTCTCCTTACATAGGGGGCATTTATTACCCCACCTTGTTGGGCGACTGTATTTCAATTGGTCCACGTGGACCCACTTATTAATTGTAGATTCTCTCTTCTTGCTCTAACCCTCATCAGGGCTAAGGTGGCAAAATCTAGGTTGTTGGTTGCATTTCAATCCTAGCAACCCATTGTAATCTGAGACCTATATAAAGGGGCTCACTTCTCATCTGTAAAGGAGCAAATTTTGAGATTGTTGCTAAGGAACTACCAAGATAATAAAGTCTTCAATGTTGGTTTCACAGTGATTACTTGAAGTGTTTTGGTGCTTGCATGGTTTCATTGTTCCCTCATTTAGAGTAGATTTGATTTCAAGTACTCAGATGAATGTGATTGATAGTATTGTTATGGTGGAATCGTCTTGCTCGTACCTTCTGTTCTTAGGTGGTTACTAAGCACAGTGTAAGGTTGGTTCTGAGCCATTATGTGGATTCTTTACTTCTATCTTTGATGGACATTATTCATTATGATGGTGTTCATTCGGATGTGAGAATTCTTTGCACAACCCTTGAAGATTGCACCAGCTTTGTGTAGTTATTTTATTTCGTGAAGCAAAGTTTGGTAGATTTCATCATGGCAAAATTTATCTTTCAAATTCCTAGGATTAGAGTAGAACTCCTAAACACTATCTCATTTACTTTCCACATATATCGTGAAAACCCCTTAAAATTTTACTTTCATTGACATATTATCTAGAAGTTCCCATTGTTAATGTTATGAAACAGAATAGCAGAGAAACAAAAGATTCTTAACACAAAACATGCAAGAATAGATAACACAAAAAAAACACTAATATTTATCCTGGGAAAACCCTCCAACTTGAGGGGACAAACCCAGCCACACAAGAAATGATACTTTATTGATAAAATAATAGAGATTTGTGTACAATGTTTCAAACTGAACCAGGAATCCATCTACTACACACAGAAACCAGCAATATAATGCGTGCCTAACACCCAACCAATGCACAAGACAAAGAAATATATAGAAGACTTGACTCTTCATCTTCGAAACTGAAGACTCTTTACATTCCAAGCACACGTCTCTTCATTTCAAATGGATGTCTCTTCACATCTCCATGCAATTCTTTTCAATTTCCAAATGCAAGACCCTTCGTATTTCTTGGACAAGTTATTTGCCTTCAAGAGAAAGATAACTCCCGATGCTATACAACATCAACCAATACCGTTTGAAGTCGACTTGAGGAAAACAACGTAAGTCCCCTCGTGATACCAGCATATCACATCAACCATTGAGCTTATCCACAGTCAAGAACTGACATAAAATAACCTTGGAGTCAATTGTATGATCCTTTGCCATCTTGGCATACACATGATTTTGATCAAGAGGGGATAAGATACCTTGGTATTTTATTCTGTGTTGATGTGGTCATAAAACACCCATCAACAGAAATTGGCACTAAGAGGGCCAGATGTGAAATCGTTCATTTCACTATCAGAGTTTGTCGAAATCAGAACCATCAAGTAAAGGAATTTGGTCAGCCGGGACCAGTTCGAGCTTTCAAGTGTCAGATCAGAGATATGTTAGATCTATCATATATCAACAAATCCAAAAAAAAACAGAAAACGAAAAAAATCCAAAAAAAAACAGAAAACGAAAAAAATCCAAAAAGAAAAATTTCTTAATGGAGTGGCCATTTCATTTTTCTTGGTGTCAAGCTAGTCTCTTAGTGGATAGTGTTTAGATTCAGGAGGATTTAAAACTATAATTGCATCCCAAGGACTTGTCTCAGTTTGTCATACCAGGGAGGCGTTAGATTCATGGGACTACCAAGCCTGAGGAGATGAATTGCTTGACCTTCTTGTCAAGGATAAAGCTAGTGTTGCAAGAGAAAATCTTCTTTTGGGATCTTCCAAAGCCAGAATTGTGCATAAAGCCCGATGATAATTGCAATGGAAATGATCCTTTCTCAAGATTCAAGTTGAGGATTCAGAATCAGATTGAGATGGGTATTATACGACTCGAAGGCATTTTGCTCCTTGCTAGTGTCAAATTCAAAATGCACCTCACTCAGAATTCACTTGTTCAATATGTGAAGAGGCCATCAACCCAGTTGGATATCAGTTCGTATTATCAGAGTCACCAAGGAAATGCATCTGGAATGAGCATCTTAGTCTTGCAACAAAAGAACAAAGCATTCCAATGTCATCAAGTTGTGTACAAAGAAAATTAGAAGAAGATAGTACAATTGAATCAAGTATTCAAATGGATGAAGATTGTTCCTACAACACACCTGCAGAAGAAGTTGTTGGAGTCAAGATCAAAGAGGCCATAGAAGACCTTCAAGAAATGACAAGGCATACTCAACGCTTGGAAGCATCAGCACATGAGAATCAAATGGCTGTTAAAAGTGAAGAAATGCAACTTCAAGAAAGAGAAAACCATTTTAGTACCTCTCATGAGGAGAAATATTTGATCACCGTATGATCTTGCAATAGGAGTATCTAAAAGAAGAAATCCTTGACAAGAGAGTGCATTCACATATTATTAAGATGTGGGATCTATTAAATGTCTTGGAACAAGATGAAATATCAGATTATGGACAAGCCATCACAATGCAAAAAAAAGTACTTTCATATCATCTGAAAGTTTCCATGAACCAGAGTCGTTTGAAGTCGACTTGGGGAAAACAATGTAAGTCCCCTCCTGACACCAACATATCACATCAACCATTGAGCTTATCCACAGTCAAGAATTGACATATAAGAGCCTTGAAGTCAATTGTATGATCTTTCGCAATCTTAGCATACACATGATTTTGATTAAGAGAGGATAAGATACCTTGGTATTTTATTTTGTTTTGTTGCAGTTATAAAACACCCATAAACAGGTGACAAGTACTCTTATGTTGGCCTTCTTTAGTCATTCTTGCTTGAAGCTTTTCAATGATGATTTAAAGATCCTTCAGTTGTTAAAGTTGAACAAAATTCTTGTAATGTAATCTAATCCTTTTCACTTATGCTCTGTGTAGAGTTACGTATTCGTATAATATGTTTTAAATTAATTTGAAAACTCTCAAGTTTAGGTAATTCTCTTGTAAGAGGGAAAATTAACTTGAAAATTGAAATTGGTTATTTTATAAGCTATCATCCAAGTAGGAAGGGGCAATGTCTATGCAACACCCAAATGTACCATTTATTGTAATTATTTAATTAAAAATTAAAAATTAATTAATTAAAAATCTAAATACAATGAATATAACATTTTTTAATTAATTAATAATTGTTATAAATTATACATTTTGGGTGTTGCATAGACAATGGAGTATGAAGGCGGGTGTGGATTTAGGTAGTACGACAATAATTTTGAATACTTAATATAACTATAATTATATATATCAAAACTAAAAGTAAATTTTAAATATTTCGTGATTTGCTAAATAAAAAATTCTCATAAATTAATAATTTAGTGATTTGTCAACTGCCAATACAAAATGAATATCACAAACAATATTCAATAATCTTCATACTGCCCTTCCTCAAAAGCATAAAAGTTAGCATTTGGTTCAATTTTGTTTTCAAAACCACAATCAACTACAATGCCACTCTTACTAGCCATGTCACGTGCAAAAGTTGCCTCATCTACAAAGACTTATTATGTGACACCCTTTCTTGTAATTAGTTTCCTTAGGCTGCTAGGCGACAAGAGATGCAAGTTGACTAAGTAAATTTGATGAACTAAAGAACTAATAACTTTTTGAAATGTCTAACTTAAGATAATAAGCTATGTTCCACAAAGTATGAAAACAGGGATGTGAGGACCAGGGGTCTAGTTTTAGGAAAAAGGATTAGTATGGTCTAAGAATAAAGCCCCTAGTGGAGTTAAGGGGGAGCATCCCTCTGAAGGATGCAACATTTTCAAAAACCTTCACGATACACAACATTTTTCCAATATTAACATTGTATTTTGCAAGACCAAGTCCTCAATATTGCAAACAAACTCTTCATTCTTCAAAATACTAACGGTGAAGGTAGAGAATCTAACCAGCCTAACTAATGAGGCCTATGCAGTTTTTAATAAATGAATGAATAAAGATCACTTTATCAACAAATTAGGGGGTGGCAAATATTAGACTATTTTTAGTATCCTAGGTTCTTGCTATTTTTAGCTCGTTATTTTAGAATCTTAGTTAATGGTCACTTAGGTTCTATTTTTCAGTTGTCTTGATTAGTTTCTTTTTAGTCGTCTATATTTAGAGGACTTTGCCTTTTCGTTAAAAGCTTTTGTAAACTCTATATATTTGTGTATTTGGTTAATACAAGTATTCCATTTTTTTAGAGTTTCATGGTATCAAAGCAGGTTTTCTGGGAGATTATTTTTTTCTGTAATTCGTGTTCGAGAAACACGTGAGGAAAAATAAATTAAAAAAAAAATTGTAAGCCACATCTGTTTAAGGAAGCCCGTGCATAGGATTTGCTTAAAATCATGGGTCTGAGTCTGATCGCAAGGGTTTGTGCCCCGTTTTTGGCAAAAAACACATTGTTTTTGGTAGTCTATTCTTTTCTGTTAAATCTCGACCCGCGATTTCCTTTTTTATTTGGTATTTCAACTGCCTGCAACACATTTTTTGGCCAATCTTCACCTCGCAAATTTTGGCTGTTTGTAGACGTGATTTTTTGGGGTTTTTAAAACTCACGGTTTTTCACTGAAAAATTCACAATTTTCAGCCGGATTACTTAGTATTTGTACGCCTAAAATCTGTGTCTAGGGTTTTTTATCACACTAAGGTTTTTTGATCCACACCGAGGGTTTCTAATCCACGCCAAGTCTCCTGCAAATTATTTCGCCACCTAGGGTTTTTTAGGATTTCGGCTCTAAAAGCCCACGATTTTCGTTTTTGGTTTTTTCTGCAAATAATTAAACTCGACTAGGGTTTTCTGCAATTTGTAAGCACAAGAATTTTTTGCTTTTTTGGGGGGGCCCAAAACCCTAAATCCAATTTCAAATTTATGTTTTTATTCGGGTTTTTAACCCTTAAACCCGATTAGGTCTTTCTGAAATTTCAAAAAAAAAAAAATCTGACGAATTTCCTTTTTTAGGTTCATTACAGTTTTTTTTTTTTTTTTTTTCCAGCTTGTTCAATTTTGGAAATTGTGTCTTCAAAGGGTTGACTAACAACATCAGATTTCATGATGACGTCTTTGACCAACATTATGTTGGAGGGAAATCAATGCTTTAATGGCTGCAATTACAACACTTCAAAGCAGCGCATGATGACAATATTCAAATATCACAAAATTCCTCTGGGTAAAGAAACACGTCCTACTCAAACTGGGTTAGATCAGTACAAATTTGATGAGCGTAATCGGGAAGCCGTCATGCTGATAAAACTTTCAATTACAGATGATCAGCTCCCTCAGGTGCCTTCCAGCAAAACAGTTAAACAGAACTGGGATCTCTTGAAGGATCTTCATGAGACATTTGACAAGAGCCGCGCTTTCTTTCTAAAAAATATGTTGTTTTCTATCATGATGGATGAGAAGATGTCTTTCCAAGCACATCTTACAAAGATCAAGGACATCCATGACCAGCTCGAGGCTATTGGCCGCAAGATGGAAGAAGATATGGTAGTGATTGCGCTCTAAAGCCTGCCCCGATCCTACAAGCATTTCATTGAAACACTCAATATCACTTCTACTAGTGTTGATTTGAAGTCTCCCGATCGTTGCTACAAGCTTCTGCAGCAAGATAGATGGAAGCAACAATTTGGAAGCAATGCTAGTTTGCCCTCTTTTGAACAGGTGGCCTTCACAGCCAAAGACTCAGACAAGAACAAAGGTAAACCTCAGTCCTCCCAACAGATTGCACCTGGTAAACCTCAGGCATCTTCAAAGAAGAAGAGTGTTCAGTGCAATTATTGTCACAAGTTTGGCCACATGAAGATAGATTGCAAGAAACGGTTAGCAATCTTCACAAGGAGGGTCTTAACAAAAGGTCCAAGTTGCAACACATTCTATTCAGAAGGAGTCTTCCTCCTATACATTCATGGCCACATGCCCATCGAATCACGAGACATCATCTGTCCGATACATTGACTCTGGTGCCTCTCGACATTTCACACATCGTCGGGATTGGTTCGATAAAGGAAATGTTCAAATTTCACTTTGTAGGAGGGATTTGATCTTTCTCAATGTATACTTTGTCCCAGGTATGAAGCTCAATCTACAGTCAGTTAGTCAAATTATGCTTCATTCTCCCCAGTTGGATGTTGTCTTCAGTTCGCACAAGTGTCGGATTGTTGACAGGGAGTCTCATTCTACAGTTGCAATTGGTCTTGAGGATCACGGTCTATATCGACTCATTGATACAGGTGATTCTCAAGAGAAGGCCATGGCAGCTAGCAACACTTCCATCAACAATCTCCAGCATCAATTGTATGGGCATCTTAATATCCACTCTCTCTCAGTTGGCTCGAGATAGTTTAGTTGTTATATTACCTAAGATTCAGACACAAAATCATGGAATTTGCAGAGCATGTTAGGCTAGGAAGTAGCATCGGTGACGCTTGGAGGGCATCTGAGGTCTTACAGTTGGTTCATGCAACCATGAACACTCCATCAGTCACAGGATGTAGGTATTTTCTACTATTTGTTGATGACTTCAGCAGGAAAATGTGGATATATTTTCTTCAGCATAGATCAAAGGTGTTCAGCTCAGAAGTTCAAGGCCTTAGTGTAAAAAGAGTCAGGTTGTTAGATTGTCACTCTTCGGTCTGACAATGGTGGAGAATTTTGTTCATCTGATTTCTCCAAATTTTGTGCATCATATGGGATTAAGCATCAGCTTACCACACCTTACACCCCATAGCAGAACGACGTTGTTGAGCGCAAGAACCATATAGTCATTGAGATGGCTCGATTTATGTTGGAGAATAGAAATGTCCAAAGAAGTTTTGAGCTGAGGTAGTCTTTACAGCAATTTATCTTCTAAATCGATCTCCCACATAGGTCGTTAAGAAGATGACTCCAGAGGAAGCTTGGTCTGGACAGAAGCCCAAAATCAGTCATCAGTAAGTTTTTGGCTCTACAGCTTATATTTAGATTCCAGATGCCAAACACACAAAACTAGATTCTAAGACTCAAAAATTGATGTTCACAAGGTAAAGTGATACACATAAGGCTTATCGGTTGATTGATGTTGATACCGATCGTCTCAATATCCAGTCAAGATGTGGTGTTTGATGAAGAACAAGGTCCATTTCAGCCTTCTCCAGTTTTGAGACCTAAGGATCAGCCTCCACCGGCTATAGATATGGATGTCCGTCTTCCATTCAGTTCACCTGATGGGAGGGATTCAGATCACATTGTGCCATCCGCCCCTTCACAGGATATTCAGACTCCACATCCAGCCATTCCAAGTGATGGTGTTCCTCCTGCAATGGATATTGATTCTTCTACTCTCCGGCCTAAGTGGTGGGCCAAGACCATTAGTGATCTTCATGATGATGAGCTTGTTGACGGTAGATCTGCAAGGAATAAGAGCAAGCAATGTACCACAATCAACTTTTCTCTTATGGCCAATATTCACAGTATTCTTGAGCCTCAGACATATTCAGAGGCTAAACGAATACCAAAGTGGGAACAAGCAATGGCAACTAAACATCAAAGTCTCATGAAAAAAACCACTTGGGTGTTGTCAAATCATCCACCAAGGAAGAAGCCCATTGGCTGCAAATGGGTTTATAAGGTCAAGTATAAGGCTGATGGCACACTTGATAAGTACAAGGCATGATTAGTAGCTAAAAGGTTTTCACAAAAGGAGGGCATCGAGTACGAGGAGACATTTGCTCCCACTGCCAAAATGAGTACCATTCGTCTTGTCCTTGCCCTTTCAGCTCGGTTTGGATGGCGTATCCATCAAATGGATGTCTAGAGTACTTTCCTCAACGGTGATTTGCAGGATGAAGTCTACATGACTCAGCCTCCAGGTTTTCAGGGTGCAAGTAAAGAACATTAGGTTTGCAAATTGGTAAAAGCTTTCTATGGACTCAAACAGGCTCCCTGTGCATGGTACATCAAGATTGATAAGTATTTGATTGATCAAGAGTTTCAGCGGAGTCCTCCTGATTCCAATTTGTATGTCAAGCATGCTAGTGGTGAGATTCTTATTCTTGTCATCAATGTTGATGATCTGATCATTATTGGTAGTGCATTACATTTGGTCAAGTAGGTCAAACAAAATTTGTGCCAAGTTTTTGATATGACAGATTTGGGACTTCTCCATTATTGTCTTGGTGTAGAGGTTTGGCAGACAAATACCTTCATCTTCATTTCTCGGTCAAAGTGTACCAAAAGTTTGTTGGATAAATTTTGAATGCATGAATGCAAACCCACGTCTACACCTATGGAGAAAGGGTTGAAACTTTCAGCCAAATCAGATTCACCGGTGGTAGATGAGTTAGCAATCAGGCAACTAGTGGGCAGCCTCATATATCTCACTGCCACTAGACCTGACATCAGCTATGCTATGAGCTACATTTCTCGCTTCATGACAGCCCCAAAAGCTAAACATTGGGTTGTAGTGAAGCATGTGCTGAGATATGTGAAGGGCACTCCTGATTTTGGCATTCTCTATGACAGAAGCACAAATCCACGCCTCGTTGGTTTTACAGACTCAAATTGGGTAGGTTCTGTTGACGACAAAAAGTCTACTTCTAGGTATGTTCTCAGTTTGGGTGGTGACGTCACATGGACCAGCAAGAAGTTGCACGCAGTATCACTCTCCTCTACCAAAGCTAAATATCGGGGAACTGTTAAGGCAGCTTGTGAGGCACTTTGGCTTAGACGAATGCTTGTCGACATGCACATGCCTCAAACAGGACCTACTCCCTTGTTCTGTGATAATCAAGGAGTTTTGAAGTTAGCCAAAAATCCAGTCTTCCATGAACGGGCAAAGCATTTTGACCTTCATTGTCACTACATCGCTACCTTGTTGAAAATGGATCCGTGATGTTGCAGTATGTCCCTACTGAGGACCAAACTGCAGATATTCTCAACAAGTCTCTTAGTCCGGAAAAGTTTATCAAGTTTAGGGGGAAACTTGGTGTAGTTGATACAATGACCATTAAGGGAGGGTATTAGACAATTTTTAATATCCTAGGTTCTTGCTATTTTTAGCTCATTATTTTAGAATATTAGTCAATGGTCATTTAGGTTCTATTTTTCAATTGTCTTAATTAGTTTATTTTTAGTCGTCAATATTTACACTTTTCTTTTTCGTTAAAAGCTTTTGTAAACTCTATATTTGTGTATTTGATTAGTATAATTATTTCGGTTTTTTACAGTTTCAGCCAATGCTTTTCTATTTTTAAAAAATTGGAAAAAATGAGTTTTTGACTTTTGTTACTTCCACCTAGACATGTGCAGGGCCTCCTAGGTGTGGCTTGAATTCACCCAAGATCCACCTCCATAACCAGGCACCGACCTTGACCCAATATCAAACAACTCCAAGTAGGTTATACATAAGTGTTTGATCCTCTTGTTGGGAAAAATTGTGAATTAATGGGCTATATTGCAGATTAATGGGATTGTCATATCAAAACTTTGCATAATTGTTGGTTTTTTGAAGTTCAATGGCTTATTTTACATCTTTGTTTGTTAGGGATGCACTTGTATGCCTTTTCACAACCCATAAGTTGATTTAGTAGCTCAATGTGTTTATAGTACTAATTGTTTATTATAGGAGGCTAGATAAACATATTATTAAAGTTGTGTGAAAGTTTGCCTCCATGATTTTATGTATTTCATGAGTTATGGCAGAATTGTGGTGGCTAATAGGGATCTGCAGCCCCTCCATTCTGAGCAAATCAACCCTTGACTAATTGAGTAAGAGATAAAGAAATGGAAAGGACAAGAGAGAAACACCACTAGAGGGGGGATCCAAATGCCCACGAAGACCACCCTCAAAACCCTACTCTATTGTGGTTGGCTAGAAACAAATTGATCTAATTAAATTGGGCTTTCTATTAATATGAGCCCCAACTCCATAAGCAAACCCTAAAATAGGTAGGAATGCATATCGATAATAGGTAGGAATGCATATCGATAGTAGGGCTTCTAAAATCCCCCCATGCAAGTATAAGCTAGGTGGGAGAGCCTTTAGGCACTCGTCCAACACTTAATCTCCCTATAATCCCCGCCCGACTCGAGGATTAGCCAAAGATGAGCAAAGCTATTTTTTCCTATGTGAACCGCTTGATTTTTGCTTTGCCCTCTAGCTCAGTTGATTCCCTCTCAAAGAGAGCACCCCTCCACCTTACAGTCAAAGGAGAGGTAGGCCCTACCTTCCTATCCTCTATAGCCCTAAAGAGTCAATACATGGAGGTGCTCTACATCTTTACTATCATCATGCCATGGATAGGAGGTGTTCGACCATAATAACTACAAAAATGAATGATATTTGTATATCTCCTCCTTCCCAAAGGTAAGGTAGAGGGCCACCGACCAAATGGAAGAAATGGAGCTAAGGGAAGGTGTTCATAGGTCCATTGGGTAATTGGGTTATTTAGAGTAGCTTCTTGGGAAAAGAGGAGTCTCACTGACTTTTACCTAAGTAACTCCCTCACTCAGCCAACTCCTACCCTTGCACCCTCAACTTTACCTACTATAGATAGATAGGTCTTTCCCCTACTATAGTGCCAAGTAGATAGGTATGCCCCTTAACCCAAAACAAGCAAGTCCCCTTACTTTTTTGAATCAAGTCCACAATCATTTTGCCAACTTCAATCTAGTTCAATCATGCACTCTCCATAGTCTGCTCTCAAAATTACCTTGTCCTATGTGATGTCCCCGAATTAGCAGGTTCTGGGAACCTGAATATGGTTAACTCATCAGCGCAACCCTCGTGAGTTGACAGTTTGTTTTGAGGGTCTCAACGTTCAGATTCTATTTCTGGACTTTCTATTTCTGGACTTACTATTTATAATAAGTCAGTTGGAGACCAGTTACTATTTCTGGCAATACAGTTGAAGACCAGGTTGATCAGCTATTTTTACAGTGGATGCAGGAATCGTCATCAGAGGCATAATTAATATTAATTAATGACAATATGTTATTAATTAATAAATTGACTATAGTATTATAATAA
>MU228207.1:998602-1011934 GCA_018584345.1 Thuja plicata
TGTTTATCGGTTCTATTTCAGGGTGACGATCTTGACAATAGAAACCAGGTTTCAAGATAGACTCCCGAAAGGGGTTGAGCCGGATTGGTCCGAACATCTTGTTACTGAGATTATCACTTGTTGTGTAACAATTATTAAGATAGACTCCCGAAAGGGGTTGAGCCAGATTGGTCCGGACATCTTAAATATGTATATTGTTATTATGAGTGATAAATTATCATGATATGACATTTTGAATTAAGTCAAATATCATGATATGAAAATTCTACTAAATTGGTAAACTCTCTCTCAAGAGGGAGTGTTAAAATATTGTTCGTTCGTGTTTACTAAACGACATAACAATTGTTTTATATATATATATATATATATATATATATATATAATGGGATATAGAATATATATTAAATTAAATATATAATATATATTAATATAATATATCAAACAAAATCATGATATATACATATATATATATAAAATATTGAATCGACTGTTTAATAAAATAACATAGCGTAACATAACATTAGTAATATAAGTCACGATACTTATCGTGATTGACATATATGACAGTCACAATAATATCGTGACTGTTCATATATGACAGTCACGATGAGTATCGTGACTGTTCAAATCTCTTTTGTTATATGCCGACAGTTATACTAATCTGCAAATGTGTTAAGCAAACCGCATATTATCAACAGTCATCATTTACGATAAGACATGACTGTTCATGGTCGATATACTTTCGATTCAATATAAATAGTTGATATTCGTTGTAGAATCAATCAATCACAATGGCAATTGTATACTACAACGAATATCAACTATCTATAACATCTTAGTTTTATAATATCTTCTGATTCAAATTCCTTAACATTATAGTGAACTCTTTTCCATGGAGAGTGAGAACATATATAATGATATTGACAATTCAATGTAGTCGAATTTAAAACTTTATAAATTGTCAAGTAGGAGATATTTTCCACAGCAAGTCAAATTGTGATATTGCTATTGGGATTCAACTGTGTAGTTCTCGAGTCAAACTCATTGACCCATGTTTCATGAGTAGGTCACAAGAACCCATCTCTCTTGAGAATGAAAGGAACACTTAGCACTCATTGCATCTAGGCGATGCTCACATGGGTGAAGCATTGGGCCTTCCCAAGAGGTTACCCATCTCAATATTGCTCCAACTTAGTCACGCTTAGTCATGGAGTTTCTTCCAAGGTTAAGCCCACTTAGCTTGCTACCCCATTTGCAAAACCTTCAGCAAGTGTTGTGCCTTATGAACCATTCAGATACCATACAATTCGTTAAGAAAATAAATTTGCTAAAAAGAAACGCTAATTATCATGCATTCTGAGCATTCTTCTTAATTGATCTGCGAGAAACACATTTGCTTCAAAACAATGAGATCATGAGATCTGTTTAAACATGTTCTACACAATTTGAATATTTATGACTTCTAACAAAAATCAACAGGAAATCAACATGATCTCTGGTGTTGGACAAATACGGATTTATTTTCAACAAAAAAATGTGATTGTAGACTTTTAGAATTATAAATTCTGCAGCCCAAAGTCTTTGAAGCAAAGAAATCCTCAATCAAGACTGTGTTCAAAATCTTTACAACAAAGTAGCCGGAGACTCCTTTGTCCCTCCTCAGGCACGTGTATCCCCATATCCAATTTGGATACGTATCCGATGCGGCCCGGATACACATCAAATATTGTACCCATTTGTGCCCGAAAATAGTCAATTTCCAACCATGCTGAATACTACATGATTTGATCTTTTTAAAATTTGTCGTAAATCATCCCAATTTAATTTAGAAATACTTCATTAATGCATTTTTTTATTTTATTTGGTATAAACAAAACCTACACCAAATGAGAAAGACAAATGAATTGTTTTAATATTTCAGTGAACCTTTTTTGGGGGTTATCTTCCAATACAAATCTACTATTTTTGCATATTGTAAAGTGTTAAATTAACTTATAATTATTTATGTAGCATTTATGTGTCTATATTGCACTTTGGAAGTAATGAAAATCTCCTCTAATAACTTAGAAAATTGTGTTAAATATATAAGCATGTGTTTTTATTAATGCCGTATCCAGCCGTATCCATATTGGGGGTCTTAAAAAATGGCTGTTTCCGTATTGTATCCGTATCTATGTCCATGCAACTTTGCTTTACAAAAAAAATGCTTTGCATCACAGTTCACAACCCATTGCAAAGATAAAGAATAAATTTGATTGCAATAGGATTGCTCCTTATATAGCCCATACACCCTCTCCAATAAATGCTTAAATCTAATCTCCTTAAACATGTCATTAAAAATGATGTAGCGAAAAAAAATGATAAGGTAGAAGACATTTTATTTCATCTTGCATGCCAAAAAAAACAGAAACAGCTACAAAAGTGTAATTTCTTTTTTCAAAAATCTGAAGCAACCAAAGATGCCTGAGCGAAACAAAAGCTTCTATCAATGTGTTATGTTGCACATAACAGCTGGAATTTCACACTTGAATTTCAAAATACCACTTTCACTAGGGATTTTGACATAAACCATTGCAATTTCCACAACACGATCAAAATCATCAATATCTTTGATAAGGAACAATGAAGCTTGATTGTTAAGGTTCAATTGTCCTCTGATACTTAAAGAGTTGTAAATGAGTTCTCTCCAAAAGAGCATCCAGGGAAACACTTACTTTGTATAAGCATATTGCAGCACCTTCAAATAAGCAAGAACAGACTGATATCATAAAACAAACTTAAGTGAACGTAATACACTTCTGTATGCAAAGATTCATTAAGTTGTTGCCACCACCCCTAAAATCATATCATGTTTTTGCGTGTATTTCTCCTCTTTACCCCCAAATAAGCTTAAATCACTGCCTCGGCAATATTCGTTGCCTCGTATATATAAATTGTAGGAGATTTATCCATCCACCAAGAGAAGGAGCTTATTCACGGATAAAGTCTAAACTTCAAAGCCATTTGCTTTACTAATGTGTCCATTCCTGGCTGGAATAAATTGAAATTCCCTTCATTTTTAAATTTTGCATTTGAAGGAGCTTTAAAGTTGTATCCATGTGGATCATAATGGATTGAGCAACCTCCTTGTTTATTTTTCCTGATGCGTAACTGATCTTAAAACGCGGCACCCTAGGGAAAAACAGAAACTTTCAAAAATTGCTATTTCTTCCACCCATAACCCATCAATCTTTTTTAAGCATCAACTAACTTTCCTTTTAAAGCTCGATGCTCATTAGAAGGCATAGTGACGTCTACGATAGCATCATTCAAAACCTTCCCCGCAAAGACCTAAGAACCAGAGGCTCTGAAACCCACTATAAAGTATCAAACACAGCTTGCCAATATGGGGACAACACAAAGAACAAGCCTGAATAAAAACAAAGGTTCCTGTGAATTCTTTGACCTGTACTTGTGCAAACATGTTATGATTAGCGATTTCAAAGAGCGTTTGTGCATCAGAAACAGTACAAGGAACAAAAGAACTATGATGGCAAGGATCTGGGGTACGAGAAATTAGACGGAATGCTACCGTCAAGTTAATATCACCTCTTCAATTTTGACTCTTCCGAGCAATGTGTGTCAATCTATATATATTATAGAAGCATAGATATTATTCAAAAAGTTATTCGTTACAAATATAAACTCACTTAAAAAACACCACTTAAATAAACATTCATGAGTTAGAGAGCTCTATAATGAATGGTGTATAAAGTAAAATATTTGCTAAAATCTTGCACATTGGATATTAAGTTGTCTTGATTGTGTCCACAGTTAAGTGTGTTTGAATTGAGATCCAGATAATTAAATTCTGCTAATATCATCTTGATACAATAAATACTGAATGAACAATTCATGATCATGAGAAAAGACTATTACACTTCATAATATATAATTGAATCCCCATAAAGCGCATAATATAACCTCTTATTTACTTGTACAAACAAAACTATTCAAAAAGCTACAGAAATACCAATCCAGAAGCAATGAAGAAGCTGTAATTGAGAAAATTAAATGCAATATGCTTTTAGCGTTGCCTTGGCAATGCTACAGGAAATAACGCATAGGCTATGTACAGCCAGGGAAGTATTTTTTATCAATTTGTTAACAATAATCTTCATCAAATAGTATGTCATCTATCAAGTTTTACAACAAAAGGAGCAAACCAAACCTGTAGATTGCGAAGACTGGACGCGCTGGTTTTCAACATGGCTGAGGTTGTTTGTGCAATAGGAATATGTATATGTCGTGTGACTGCAAACCTTGCCCCTGGTTTTTTTCCTCCCAAACAATCGAGGCTTCCTTCAGCTGTACATTCTAATCAAACGTGCTTTAGTGCAGCGTTGTTTTTCCCCACTATGTTTGTCTTTCCTAGGGTTTATGGTAATGTTTATTTTGTTTATAAAATGAGAATGTTAATTAACTTAGCACTTGCACGAAGAGGTGTAATGGTTAATCTCCTAGAATGTAAGTTAATATGTTTTTATTGTCTAGAATTTTGTAATACAATTTTGAAATACATTTACATAAGGGATTTGTAATAATTTTAATTTTGAATAATTTATAGTTGATGATTCCCTAAATTTCTATAAAATGAGTCTTTAAAGTTATTTGTTTGTTCATTTATTTCTTTTTAATATGTTGAAATAAGTAGTGGACTTATATCATAGATTTATAGTTGGTTTTATAAAATAAAATAAAAAATGCATATTGTATAAATAAAAAAGTTTGTGTTAAGCAAAAGAATTATAGGGGAAGTGTACCAGTAGTCGTTATAGCTAATTTCACGCATTTATAGAATCTAAACTATACATCAGATTTCGATGATTTTTTTGTTGTCTTTGTATGTGAGTTAGCTACTTAAACAATATTTTTGGGTTTTTGGGTATTAACAGAGCTCCATGTGGAATTTGTTAAGCGTTGAAGGGTCAAAAAGTACCCATTTCAAAGTGTTGCTTGATACATGGCCCATTTTGTGTGATTAGTTGTTTGCTTAGACAACCAAAAAGTTTGCACAATTGATCCAATACTTTTACACAAATGCCCCAATAATTGTGCAACTTTTGCACAAATGCCTCAATAATGGTGCACTATAAGTACCAATAAACTTGTACAATTGATCTAATTGCTAACTTTTTTTTCCAAAAATTGGGCGGTTGTTGGTTCATAGATGATTTTCTAGTGGGCTTTTAATTTGTGAAATGTAGTGCACGGCTATTGGAACACGTCTAGTTACTAGTGCTCTTCCCCTAGGCGAGAAAATTTAATATTGGTAATGTCAAAAAATCATGCATTAATATAAGAATGTGAAGCATGCACGTAAACACCATGAAGTTGTGAATGTATTAGGTTTGAATTTCTTTCTCTAAAGCATATACTATGAATATAGTAACGAAAACAACCGATTGAAAGTTTCTCTAAAGAAGATTACATTGAAAAAATTTATGCCTATAATTATAACAAAAGTAGATGTATTCATTGCTCTTCATTTGTCCTCATAATTTTGTATAGATTATTTTATATTCTTGAATATGAATCAAAGGATAATGATGGTCATTTATGAAGCCACTTATTGATTTAAATCTAGATATAGTTTTAAAAGTTAACCCTTGTCTTTTTGTTTTACCAAGACCAATTGTTACTCTGTTGACTATTATCTTTAGGGTTTATGTATAGCAATTGTCCATGTCATGGATAGCGGTAGTTGTGTACAATTACCAAGAGATATAGGTGCTATAGGTATAATTTTTGGGTCATATTGGTTCCATAGTGTACCATTGTAATTACCAAATTACATCATTGTGCATAAACGTAAATAAGGTGGTTTACAGTCAACTATGTGCACAATATCTAGTACCTTTATAAGAAATCCATTTACGATCCTTACTTGAATCCATAATTATATTCTCAGCATGATTCATTAGCCTCTACATAGCAAGAGTTCTTGGTGAAGTTGGTTGGCATCATTATCAATGTTTGATTTTCTGTTTGTTTTTATTGCAACACAAACTGCAATAGGAAGGGTTAGTAGTTTGAACATTTTTTATTGTGCATTGTCACTAAATCATCTGTAGGAAATAGGTGCATTGGCTTGTCAAAAAAAATCAAAAATCATCATTTGATACTAATTTATTTTTGTGGTTCATTAGTAATTTTCAATCATGTTCAACTAGTTTTGTATTTTGTAATGTTTGGCAAACAAGTTTTTGCATGTTTTGTAATATTTGACAATGAATTTTAAGTTTCAACTTATTGATAAAATAGTGTTTGCAATCTAATAATTGTAATGAATTATTCCCATTGGAATTTGACATCCAATTATGATGTATATATAGTTTTATTTATGGCAGATGTAGTTTTGTCAAGTCGGCTACAATAATGATAAAAGTGCCACCAAAGCATAGGTGTTGTTGATGGGGAAAAGTTTCACATATTCTACTCTCTATTTTTTAAGGTAACATTGGTCTTATAAAGCTCATTTCATCAATGAGAAGGTATTTCATGCACTTTATCTCTTCGTGAAATATTGTTAGTGATTGTCCCTTTAATGGTTGTATTTATTTTATTAGAATCTTTAGCGATGAATGCATAATCAAGGTATGCTTATTGAAAACAAACACAATATTTTTTTAGTAGCAACAAAAAGGAAAAATTCAAATATTTTTTGTGCTAAAATTCAGAGTGCATGCATAATGAAATGAATTAGATAGGATTTTTATATACTTATTATTTGTGGTATGATCATATGTAAGGGTTTCCTAAAGGAATTATTGTTATAGTGCTTTTTACTAATGGCAAGTGCTAGTTCTTACTTGAGAGATAATCGATATAGTGGATCGTTCAACTTTAAAGTCAATTAGTCATCATGTTGGGAATCTCGTTTGTGCTTATGAAATGTTGTACAATGTCATGTAAGTGTAGAGGTATAGTTCATTATTGTGATGCACACCCTATTTTAAAAAAAAAATTTAAAAAAAAAACTACAATATAATGTCCTTATCATTTTAAAATCACCCAATTCCTAAGATAGGCAAGGTTAGACGATACAATGTATATGACCTCACCAATTATCTACAATACAATAACTTGAAAGAAACACAATTGACAAAAATGTTGGCTAAAAAATCACTAGTTGAATGGAGTGTGTTATGTAGTAACTATAAGGAAAAAACTTCCTAACTTATTCAACAAAGCGTTCAATTATAATGAGCGCAAGAACCTAACACTTATTTAGCAAAGTACAATTACAGTGCATCATCACTTCTAACTTATTTAGGGTAGTGCAATTGGAAAGAAAAAGGAACCTCTCATTTATTCAACATAGTGCAATTATAAAATACATCCATTTCATGTGTGTTCATCAAAGTGTAATCACAAAACATAGTCATTTCCACTTTTTTAGTAGTGAGCGTGATTACAACAAGACGCAAATTTGAGGCCACCAACGGTACTAACATCCAAGACATTTCAAGATTAGATCAAATGCATTACAAACATCATATAGAAAGATTGGTTATTTATATGTTGGTGTAAGTATTTTTCATAAATAAATAAAACATACCAATTGTCTAAAAATAGAAACTTCTTCACAAAGTTCAAAGAGATCCCAAAAGGCCAAAATTACATTCTAAAAGCAACATGAAGCCACCTAAACTCTCTGCCAAAAGAAGAAGAAATATTTCTTGACCAATCTTGTGCTCACTAATAAATTTGTATTTCTTCCTTACCCACCAATTAGCCAACAAAAAAGCTTGGGAAATAGGCTAATTATTCCCAAATTTACTATAATTGAGAAGAAAATACATCCCATTTGTTGATATTATCAAAATCCTATCGACTACCATTTCAAGGGCATTCAAATTTCCACCACTAGAAAGACCAATTTGTGATATAAACTCTCATTCATTCATTTTTATGCATGTTCCATGTTTATATCATCATTAATGTCCTCATCCTCTTCAAAGTTAACCTCTAAATTAGATATGTGATCAACATGGCACACATAATATTTACTTATATTCGTTTCCTTCGAGTTTGCAATATTATTGTCTTTAATTAGACCTATATATGTGGGACATCAAAAAATGCATGTATGGAAGTAGTTCATTCCAAATAATGTTCTAAATGTTCTAAATCCGCATCTGGAATAGTGTAGAATTGAGAAAAGATATTGACAATTGTCTTGTATTTCATATATTTTTGGTTGCACCCTTTGCAACGAAAAGAAAATGAGAATGATCATGTAGATTCAATTGACATTATTGTTTCCATCTTAATAAGGTGTTGCATGTAGGAATGTAGATAGCTCAATTATAATGTATTTCATCTAGATTTTTTGTAATTCAATACAATACTTTTCACCCATCATTGACTACCATGAATAAGTGATTGCAAACAATCAATTGTAGTTTTTGTAGTACATAACATGCTTTTTATGCACCGATATCATGGTCTACAATAATCTCTATAATATTTTTTCTATAAATTCCTAAAGCTTGGCGTTTTGCTCCCTGATTTCTACATATCCATGTTAGAACATCATTACAACTCTCAAAATGTCCTTTCTATCTTAGATGCATATTTCCCGTTGTATTTAGGAATGAGCATTTTTTAATTAATAGGTTGACAATCCATATTAGCTCTCTACATGAAAATCATCTCTAGATTAGGTGTGTTTAAGCTATCATCATTTTGTGTGGGATCATATATTTTCTTTTTGGATTCATCATAAGATAAGATATAATGTACATTCATTTCAAGGAACAAGTTGGTTATGATCCGACAAACTTCATAAGTTGTCTTCAATGAAATAAACTTAGCCAATTCAGTCTTTGATACAGAACTAGTAATAGCATATCTCGGTGAGATGGAGAGAGAGCGGGAGAGGCAGAGACCCCAGCTATCACCTGCAACAAATATTGGGAGCCAAAGAGTGAGCTCTGATGGAAGAGATTCTTTCTAGCGACATGGTTCGTTCACCTACAGATTTCAACCTGCCTCTCACTGGCTTTTAATAGGAGCAACACGGCTCATTTTCAAACATAGAGACCTAAGCTTAGAGAATACAATGTAAATGATTATTTCAATGGATATCTAGGGCAACAATCTAGGTGTGGGAGGAGATGGGAGAAGAGAGGCATGGGTCTCAACATAAATATTGGTTATGTGAACATTGGAAAAGACTTTGATTTCTCAAAGATCATGGGAAGGTTCTATAGGCCAAAGCAACCCATGGTTTCGAAACAAAGCCAGAAGACTACTAAGAGGAACCTCCTTACAACAATATGGTGAGAATGCATGAAATAACAAAATATAGAGCAATAGCAGAACTCAGAATGAATCTATTGATCGCGGGCCACTTCGAGGGGGTAACCTCCTTTGAGCAAGCTCAATACAATAAATTTGTCAGTGTCCATCAAAGGCCTCAACCTACTCTTATATACTAAGCACGATCTAGAAAAGTAATACTACCTATACATGTGGGATAATAAAATATACTCACGGGACGACTTACAAAGCATATGCGTCCAACAACACTACACTAACAAAATAAACAGAAGGAACACACAGGTTCCTAACAACTACAAAAGTGACACGCCAACTAGATGCAAATATTAGGTATGAAATCATGACAACTTTGAGAGTAACTAACTCACAATGGAAGGAATCTCTAGACTCTCTTAAGGATATAGCCTTCTTTTTTAAATGGTTGGGACCGTGGCCTTCAATAAATCTTGTAAGGAACTGGTGTTACAATGTCTAGGGAAAGGGATGCAAACTTAAAACCCTAGCCAATGGCTTTTATATGGTTCTCTATGAGGAAAAAGTTGATAAGGACTAGATAATGAACAACGACCCTTATTTTATTGAAGGAAGGGGAATATATTTAAAATATTGGGAGGCAAATTTTGATCCAACCAAAGAAAAGCTAACAGATTATCAAGTCTAGATTAACCTTCATAACCTCCCAACTAAGTATTGGGGTCAGGAAATGTTACAATAGAAAGGAAATTTGATAGGAACATACATCTGATATGAAGATGTTATCAATAATAAGGATGCCTCAATACACCCAAGAATCCCGATTAACCTACAACAAAATAATCTGACCCCAAACTATGTTATTTTGGGGACAATAAATGGAGACTGGAAACAGATGTTAGAGGTTTGGGAACGGGATCATGAAATGGATAAACTTAATGGCTCAAGTCTTGCAAAAGGTAAAGGCAACATGCAGGATCTACTGTTAGATGAGTTAGAAAGGAGATCCTTGGCCAAAGATATCAAATTATTGGATGGGGCTGAAATAGCAGCTAAAGGCCCAGTTGGATATGCACACGAGTCTCAAGAATGGAGAAAGGAATGCAAAAAGGTAATAGAGGATGTTGTTAAGGGCACAATATTTACAAAATCCCCAAAGAAACTTATGTCTATGCTGCCAAAACCTACTTGCCCAAGCTTAAACTCAGATGGCTTGAGAGACAACTCTTCCGCCAAAAATCCTAAAAATAGGGAGGCATGTATAGTAGATGAAGTTTCTTTACTCAGAACTCCAAGAAAAACCTCTGCTGAAGGCAATTTGGCCATAACCCGTCTGCTAGAAGTGACAAGATCAAGTTATGATAAGATTATGAACTCAAATAGGCAGATGAATGGTTTATCAGAACCTTAGGTGACTTTGGATATTTTTTGTAAGACTTATACTGAAGTCAAAGCCCTGTCACTCTAAATAGTGTTACTATTATAGAAGGGAATGATGCCCAAGAAAACAAGTCTTCTCCAATCAGAACCAAATTGCAACAGGAAGATGGCAATGCAATGACAGAGCTCAATCAATAAAATGAAACTAATGATTCATTAGTTATAAAAGACAAACAAAGAGGTCAAGCCCCAAGTTGCCAAACAATCCTTTCCTTGTACAATCTTCCATCTACTAAAATCCTAAAGATGATAACTTCACAGGAAAGGGCTAGGTGTTTTCACCCTATATTAGATGCTCTTAACAGGCTTCAATATGTTAATGATAAATCCACTTTCAAGGAAGCAAAGAAAGCTGATGATGGTGACCTCCAGGATAGACAAATATCCCCTATCAGAAATTTGGAAAGCTCATTCAATGAAGCAAGAGATAGTGGAGACAACTTGTTACAATGCTCATCCGATTTAAGCTATTACAATGAAGATGGTGGGGATGATTTTTTGGGTGTAGAGAACACTCCACACGTTCTTGAACATAGGGGACTTAATCAATCTGAGTCTAAGTTAAAGAAACCAAAACTAGGAGAAAAGAGAAGAAGAGGGGCTAAATCTATAACAGAAAGGTTGGAACAGGCTGGTTGTGCAGCAAACCAAACAAAATTGTTGAGATCAGGAAAATGCTATGCCTTTTCTTGGCAGTAATGAGGCTCCTATCATGGAATTTCATGGGCTGCAACGCACCTGATAAATCTCACTTGCTTTAGAGGGGTCTTGATCAAGCGAGAGCAAATATTGTTATGATACAAGAAACCAAACTCAAAGGTGAAGATATAGATAAGTTCCAAAAGAAATTCTATAGATGGAAAGGGGTGTTTTCAGAAGCTACAGGTGCTTCAGGGGGCATGGGCATAATGTGGGATGATAGTGTTGTAGATATTGTTCTGCTAAGTAAAGCCTCCAACTGGCAATCGATTGAGGTAACCTCTAAATAATTGCTCTCTAGATTTTATGTTTTCAATATTTATGGTCCAAATAGCCCAACTGAGAAAGATGCATTATGGAAGGTTCTCTCTGACTTCCTAGAGCATAGAAGGGATGATTTATTTATTTTAGGTAGGGACTTTAATTCCATCTTAAGCCCTAATGAGAAAAAAGGTGGTAAGGGCTGGCAAAGTAGAAGCCAAAGAGACTTTGCAGACTTTGTTTTAAACAATGCAATGGTTGAAATAGATTTTAGGACAGGTGACTACACCTAGACAAATAGGAGAAGTGGATTCTTAAATATAGCTGAAAAACTTGACAAATTTTTTTTAGTTGGTAAATGGGAAGAATGTGACTGGTTAAGCACACCACATGTATTACCTCTAACAAGTTCAGATCACTATCTAATAGTGTATAATATTTAGGAAGATGTTTCCCCTGAAAGATCACCATTTAAGTTTGAAGTAATGTGGCTAAGGGTGGAGGATTTTTATGACAACATTGAGGAATGGTGAAGGAATGCTCCAACAATGGAAGGTAATAAATCCTCTATATTTTTTAAGAAACTCTTGTATATCAAGGATCAAATGAAATTAGGGCCCGTTTGGGTGTTGGAATACCAAATGTTGGATATGGTCAATTCTGGAAGATGCTACAATTCTGGAAGATATATCCTAGAAATGATTTTTGAAATAGGGGCTGGACCCATTTGGTTCACCCGGAAGATGACTGAGAAGATGAATGAATAATTTTAATTGTTTATTTCTTAATTTTTTTGAATACTGTATAGTCGAAAAATGGAAGCACTTCCATTTTAGACTTGTTTAGCCTTCCGAGTAAGTGGTTTGGGGTCATGAAAAGCACCTTGACTAGGTTCCTGATCTTGACATGGCTTCCCCCCCTGTTCTGCCTTTTTGTCCACCATTTTCTGACCTAATTTCTGTATTCTGGGATACAGACCTGTGTTTCTGGGATTTATGGACAATTTTGACCTCCTAGGACAGGGTTGACCTCGACCCTGACCTAGGACAGGGTCGACCTCGACCCTGACCTAGGACAGGGTCAACCTCGACCCTGTCCCAGGGTCCAAATCCTGGGAACTTTTAGTTTTCAGATGTCGGTCTTTGCAAAAGTTTATTCCCGCTTTCGGGTCGGCTGTTTCGGGTTCCGAATTGGTTGATTCCTAAATTATATTTAATATAGGTCCTCTCCTAGGGGCAAAGGCTTAAATGATGGTTTAATTATCCTATGTAGGCCTCCTTAGAAGATTGTGCCCTAGTTTTATATAAAAGGGAGCTTTCTCCTCTCATTTTCTCTAACCATGATCAAGCATCATTACGCAATTGAGAAGGATTTTCAAGTGCAATTCAAGAAAGCTAAGGAGAAAGATTTTAAGCAAGCATCCATCCATTCTCAAGCATTCAAGCATCCATTTTCATGAAGGAGATCCATTGCAGGCCATTGAAGGATTCAAGCTACATAGTGCTCTTTTGGTGATCTCTCCATCCACCTTCTTCCAAGCCTCTTCCAAATTCAAGAACCCATTCAAGACTTGGTGTTGGAGATCTACAAGCGATTGATTTAAGACATCCTACATGATACATTCTACATTCT
>MU228207.1:1018502-1056124 GCA_018584345.1 Thuja plicata
ATATACACATATAGATGTGTGTATATGTATATATACACATGTGTATATATACATATACACACATGTATATGTGTGTATGGACATGTGTGTATATGTATATACACACATGTGTATATATACATATGTGTGTATATACATGTGTGTATATATATACATGTATATATATGTATATACACACATGTCTATATACATGTGTGTATATATGCATGTGTATACACATATGTATACATACATCTATATATTTACACATGTGTGTATATATGTGTATATATATATACACACACACATACACATATATATGTATATATAAATGTGTGTGTACATACACACATATGTATATGTATATACATGTGTATATATACACACATACACATATTTACACATTTATCATGTCACGGATCCGACAAGATATTAAATTTGCTTTTGTAAAAATTGGAATTGGAATTCGAAATTCCAATTCCACCTATTTAGGTGGAAGATTGATAGGCCCATTTTGGGGAAAAATCTGAATTTCATAATTCCAATTCCATTTTTATTCATGGACCCAAACATGGAATTTGGCATTATCCGGAATTAGATAATGCCAATTCTAGTCTAATTCCAACCCCCAAACGGGCTAAATAGAGATGTGTTTAGAAATATCTTTGTGGAAAAGCTTAAGTTAGAAAAGAGTTTAAACCACCTCAATGAGAGAGTGATAGAACTAGGAATGGATGAATTCATGTATTTAGAGGAACAAACTCTCCAGAAACAGTATAAAGAGATTCTAGCTAGGGAGAAGATCTTTTGGAAACAAAAATCCTGGGAAACCTGGCTGAAAGAGGGGGATAGGAACACAAATTTTTTTCACAAGTCAGTCAAAACTAGGAGATATAGGAATAAGATCTTTGTTAGATTAGGCTGAAAGCTAATCTCCCAAGAACACCTGCATGCAAACCTGTCACATGGAAGAAGCAAAGACAGAAAACAGAAGAAGCTATGGAGGCCAAAAAGCCAGAGACATCATATCCATGTTCAAAGAATGAATTTCTATGATGAAGCAAATGATTACAATACAATCTCCTTATGAAATGCAAAGAGGTGAATCCTTATAAAAGGATTCACGAAACCCTAAAAGGGAAAACCTAAGGTTAGCTTAAGCAACTAGAGTGAATAAGTGAGTTAGTAATTAGATCATAATGATTTAATTAATAACCTGAGAGACTATTACTCTAACAATCTTCTCTATTGAATATAGTGATGGAGAGGTTATTAATGATCCGAAGAGAATTAATCAGTAAGTTGTTGCCTGTTTTCAGAACATCTTCACACAGCCTAAGAGAAGAGGAAATGATGATGAGGAAATGCTCACTCTTATTCCAAAATGCATTACAAATGTACAAAATGAAATGCTTTTGGGTCCAATTTCTAAAGATGAAGTTAAAGCTGCTCTGCTAGGTCTGAGAGGGAACAAATCCTCGAGCCCTGATGGCTTTCTTACTCTCTTTTTTCAAAAAATGTAGAATATTATTGGTGAGGAATTATGGCAGGTGGTGGAGGAATCAAGATCTGAAGGTTTCATGCTTAAGGACTTTAACAACACATTTATTGCTATGATTCCCAAAAAGGTGGACACTAAATCTTTTGGTGATTATAGGCCTATAGCTTTGTGCAACACAGTTTACAAATTTATTGTCAAAGTTGCAGCTAATAGGATGAAATGTGTCTTAGGTAACATTATCTCTGAGGAACGGGGTGAATTTACCACAAACAAATCAATCTTTGAAGGTATTATTATTGCCCATGAGGTTGTTCACATAGTTAAGATTGCTAAAGTAAACATGATGATGATAAAAATGGACATTAAGAAAGCCTATGACAAAGCAAACATGGAATTTCTTCAATGTCCTAAGGAGGTTTTGGTTTGGTGATGGATGGGTGAAATGGATAGCAAGTTGTATTAACACCCCAATGTTATCTATCTTGGCAAATGGTAGCCCTCGAGGATTTTTTGAAACCACTAATGGTATAAGACAGGGAGATCCTATTGCACCCTTTTTGTTTATCGTTATGGCCAAAGTTTTGGGTAGATTAATAACAAAGAAAAGGAATGAAGGAAGGTGGAAAGGAATTAAGATTTCTGAAGGGGTGGATTCTTCTACATGCCTACAATTTGTGGATGACAACTTCCTCCGGGGTGAAGCATCAGTTGATGAAGCAAGAGTTATTAAAACTACTTTAGAAAGTTATAGCCAGACTACTGGACAATGTGTAAATTAGAATAAATCTGAGGCCTACTTCTTCAATACAAATAAAAACTTGCAACATCAGATTAGTGGCTTTTTACAGATTAAAATAGGATTATTACCAGGCAAATATCTAGGTGTGCCTCTTTTTTATGGAGCTTCAAAACCACAACTATGGAAAAACCTCATGGATAATTGCTTTAAAAGGATGGAGGGATGGAAAATTCGTTGGTTAACCTCTGTGGGAAGAATTATGCTATTCAAGTTGTCATCTCTGTTATTCCAATCTACTCAATGAGTTGCTTTAAAATCCCACACAGAGTTCTAGATGTCATCTCTAGGGGAATGAGGAAGTTTTTTTGGACGGGGGTTGAGGATGGAGACAAATGGCCTCTCCTTACCTGGGACAAAATATGCAAGAGAAAACATAGTGGTAGTGTTGGGTCAAAAGATTGGAGGAAAATTAATTTGGCTTTAGGTGCTAAGATAGTGTGGAACTTATGCAGACAACCAGGAAGTCTATGGGTTAAGATAATGAGATCAAAATACTTAGGTTCGCTTGATGATGAAAGGATCCTCACTATAGTTAATCCCTCAAAAGGATCAGCAAACTAGAATTTCATTTTGGATTATAGGCATGTTTCACGGCATGTGGATAATGGCTCAAAATCTCTATTTTGGGATGATTCTTGGAACAATCATTCAATCTTTAAAGAAGATACTAGATTTGTTGAACTTAGAGATTTCTTTACAAATAGGTGGGGTCATAAGGTGTCTGACTATTTATAATGCAAGAACTCATCTCTTACTCCTATATGGCAGTGGAAAAGTATGGAGGACCTGAATCTCAATGAAAATAAAAGGACTTTAATGTGAGATATAATCCAGAAATGAAGCTATGTTAGATCACAATAGGATGATAAGTTGATTTGGTGTCGAGCTAAGAGTGGGAATTATTTAGTGAAGGTCAGTTATTTATCTTAGGAGGAGGAGGAGGATCTCATCCTTTGTCCCACCAAATTATTTTGGTACAAAAATTGTCTACCAAAGGTAGGGGCTTTTGCTTGGTTGGCAGTGCTTTAGAGGATTCTAACAACTGAAAGAAGGAGGCGGTTTGGATTACAGGGGCCAACTAGATGTGCATTATGCAAAGCAACATAGGAAGATGTGGACCATTTGCTCATACAATGCCCTATTGCATAGGAGTGATGGTTGATGATTAAGGAGAGGCTAAATTGGATTGGCCTAATGCAGAATGGTGGTAATGATGTTTTTCAAAGCTGACCTATTCCACTGAAAACTACTGCTTTATCTTCCCTGTGGAAGATATGTCCTTCTATTACAATATGGTAGTTATGGAAGGAGAGAAACATGAGAACTTTTCAAGGAAAGGAAAGATCTATTCTTGGGATCAAGACAAGCATCAGTCTTGCTATTGTAGAAATAATGAAGGCTGCTCTTCTAACCTCTATAGGGAGTTATGTGTACACTAAGGAAGATAGAAAACTCCATATTAACTCGCCTTGTTTGAAATTTAGGAATGGAGGTGTCAAATATGTTGCAGTAATCAAAAAATCAAGGAAGGATCTGAAATGGGTGATGCTCGACCAAGGGTGGATTAGAATTAACTTTGATGGGGCATCTGGGAGTAACCATGGCCCCTCTGGTGAAGAGGTGGTTGTTAAAGACTGGAAGGGGGATGTTCTTGCCTTAGCAACCCAAAGATTGAATGATGACATCGACAATGTAGCTAAAGCTTGTGCTGCTTTGTTGGCCCTTCAACTTGGAAGGAAGATGAAGCTTCAGAAGGTTCATCCTGAATGGGAGTCACTAGTAATTGTGAATGCCATAAAAAATGGTTGTGCTCAGGCTTGGAATCTTCAGAACACTATGGAGGAGATCTCTCAAGCTCTACATTCTTTTCCAGAATTCAAAATCAATCATGCTAGAAGGGAATGCAATATGGAAGAGGACAACGTATCTAAATGGGCTACTAATCTTGGGAAAATCAATGAGTTTTGTATAGAATTTTTTACAATAGAGTTTTGAACCCATGATAGCTTTTTTGTTTAAGGCTCAGGACCGTTGGTTTTTAAAACTAACTAGTTGGTGGGAGTTATGCTTTCTTATCTAGCTAGATTTTTAATTAACTCAGAGTTGGGAGGGATGACATCAACATGTTTACAATAAACCACGATAGTTATTCTCTAGTTAAAATGATGGTTTTTAATGGTGTGAGGTATTAGTTATTAAATGCTTGTAATTATTATGAGATCATTTTGCATCCCACTTGGCGCTTGATTAGATGGTGGTAGTCAGTCTAATAAATGCTCTGGAATGATCGAGGTGCCTCGAACGTGTGAAGGTGTCCTTAAAATTTTAGGCTTGGGGTGATGTGTTATGCAAGTTTTTAATTACTTTTTCTATGCAAGGGTGTTGTGGTGTCATCTACGAATTTTAGTCATGGAGGTGTCTTTTTTAATAGCCACAAGGAAGCAACAAAAAGCTTTTGACGGGCCTGTTAGCATTGAGCGGATGAAGTGGATGTTAATCCTGAATGAAAATGAAATTGTGAGAGCTGCATTGGAGGTTTTGGGGGTGCAATTCAAGAACTACAACTAGAAGTGGCGGGTCAACTTGGATGTAGTCTTCATGGCCATCGCCTAGGCGCTAGAAATTGGAGAGCCAGAGGACAAGGTGAAGAAAATTGCAAAGTAATTGTTTGATAATTATTTACTGTTGGAATTAGACTCCATTTTGGAGTGGGCCATTTCAGGAATTGGGTTTAATTATGCTGAATGTTTTGAAGATGAGGATGAAGCCAGGGTTTATGGAATGGTGTCTTTTATCCGATGGTGGGGAAAAACTGACAAGGGAGAATATAGGGCAAATATTGCTCAAAAATGGAGGAAACTAAAAGGACAGGTGGAGTGAGATGTGAAGTTCCGAAGGGAGGCTGATTTTAGGTTCACTGTTAATCTTCCTACAAAGAAGTGCGGAAACAAGGT
Organism: Thuja plicata; assembly: GCA_018584345.1. Classification (NCBI taxonomy): domain Eukaryota; kingdom Viridiplantae; phylum Streptophyta; class Pinopsida; order Cupressales; family Cupressaceae; genus Thuja; species Thuja plicata. The sequence goes on from MU228207.1 coordinate 1,023,736, forward strand.
AAGGAAGGTAGTTGGTAAACCATAATGTTGTGTTGACAATAATTTTTTGAATTACTACATAATGCAGAATTTTGGGGTTTGGTTGAATGTAAGGTTTTATTGAATATGCTAGTTTTGTTGGACCTCTGAGACTGCATGAATGAAAGCTTTACATGACAATGGAGGTTGGGTGGAACATCTCAGTTTTTGGTTATTTTCTAGATGCATGTCTACTTTCTACAAACAAGACTACACAGTGAATGGTGGTAGTGTTTTTGTGCATGGCATTGCCCTTGGATTGAATGCTGGAGGATAGATTGGTGGAGATGGCACATTTGGTGTCTCTGGTTTATGTTGCATGATTATGTAGTTAAGCTTTGTAATTAAGCATTGTAGTTACTAGTATTTTCGTAATCAAATTAGCAGTTGGATGATGTTAAGTTCTTTGTAAGCCTTCACGGCAAGGGTTTATACTGTAATCAGAGCTGGGGTTTCATGCTACCTTTTTAGAGCTTAATCAATTAACTGTGTGTTTTGAGTCTTTGGTGCGCTTGAACATTTTGTTAGATTAAAAATATTTTTAATATTTTAGAGAGGCATGTCTGGGGAAAGCACTTCTTCCTCAGAGGATGAACTCAAACCAGTAATCCTTCCGACTGGTATATAAATAATACGTGGGCCAAAGCCATGAATGCCTTATATCTGGCCAAGCTTGGGTAAGGTGTGTTGATGATAGTCTGGATCAGGTGAACATCCCTAAGTAGCCAACATAGTCAACTAGAGAATTAAGTGTCTCGTATACATACAAACTGATTGGGTAGACACCACAGACCTTACTACAACCCATTAATTAGAGACCCACCTGATTCACCTCTGAATCTAGTGTCTTATTGTAGTGCAAGGGATTGAAGAATCCCCCCACCAAGATTCCCATCATATGTGTCCCATGGTATTGTGTTGGTGAAAAAGATCTTCACTAGCACGATGATACTACCAAGAAAAGGCAAAAACATAGAAACCTACAACATTGATCTTTGTGTCCTAGTAGTGTGACAATGGTTGTGTGAGCTAATAGACATCCAAGTGATGGGCCTATAACATTAAATTTGAAGCCAATTTGATTATAGATTATTCTAACGGTCCTTTTTTATTGTAATTGACCGTGTGAAAACCTGCAACTTGAAAAAGATGTTGAACATTCATTGATTGTTTCTTTTATTGAGTCATTCCTGCAGCTATACTAAGTTTTTTGATTATTGGGTTTGTATGCGTGTCAAACATTGGTTCTATAACATTGTCCTATAAGTATCCTATCAAATAAGAAAATAGATCCAAGAAACACAAATCCCAAAACATTCCACTTGTCTCTTATCTTAAAAATTGGTGATCGACATACCCTTGCATATCAATCCAACATTTGTAGCATCATTATTAGCATAGAATCTTGCATAGTCATTTCCTAATTACATAGCCATAATTATAGTCCAGATAATTCAAAATCCCAAAAACATAGCTTGCATTTCCTAAAGGTTAAGTTTTCCACCTTTTAAAGTCTTTTACAAATTAGAGGGTTCATTTTCTTAGGACATTCTAGTAGTGTTCCTGTGCATTATGTTGGATTCATCAAAAGTATATACATTTGAAGAACTCCATTCAAACATAGACTTGAACGAATATGGGTCGAATTACCCCCAAACTAACAACACCTTTCACCTTAACAATGCTATTTTTGGACTCTCTTTATAAGATAGGCCCATTGACCACCAAGCGTGGATCAAAGAATTTTGGGTTCGATCTGAACCTTCATCCTCATCCTCATTTGAAACTCATGAATTAGTATTTGAATCATATGTAAATACCTTAACCGAACTCTCAATTTCCTCCTTACAAAACAAAGGGAACATAACTTTGGTTTACCTTGACCTTATAGATTGGGAACAACAAAATCCACTGACCATAGACATTTTTGAAAATGATGAAGCTATTGCTGAATTTTTTGAACTAAGACAAGGCATACCTAAGGGAGACCATAAGACATGTTTCAACATTTAATTAGATAGCACAACATACTTTGGGGAGTTATACCAATCCTCTAGTCCTAAAATTGAAAAATAAAATATAAGGCTATTAGGTGAAAACTAAAAGACACCTTCTAGCTGCAAAATAATAAAAACAAAAGACGTATCCTAAGGGGAAACCTCCCTGGGCAGCCCAAAGGATGGAGAGATTGATATACTTCACATTAAAGAAGAATAGTTACCATTACTAGAAAAGAAGACAGTAATAATCAATATTGGCACTGAAGAAACACAACGACCGATCCACTTAGCAGAGTCATTAACACTAGAAGAAAGAGAACAACTCATTCAGTTCTTTAAGGATAGGAAAATCAAATTTTCTTGGTCATACACTAACATGTCTAGGTTAGATACATAATTAGTTCTACATCATTTTCCATAAAATCAAGAGGCAAATACATACAAACAGAAGCTATGAAAGATGCATCCAAATATTGCACTATTGGTCAAAGTCGAATTAAAGAAACTACTGGATGCAAAATTTGTCAAACCTATTGATTGTGATAATTAGATATCTAATCTTGTACCGATATCTAAGTCATGTGGATCCATAAGAATTTGCACCAACTTCAAGGATCTCAATTTGGCTTTCCCAAAAGATGACTTACCCTTACCAAACATTGACATGATTATAGATCTATCTTCAGGGTATAAAATATTGTCACTCATGGATGATTTCTTATGATATAATCAGATCAAGATAGCACTAGAAGATCAACACAATTTTTTTTTTACTTGTGCATGGGGTACTTACTATTGGTGTGTCATACCCTTCGGTCTAAAAAATGCAGGAGCAACATATCAAAGAGAACTGATGACTATCTTTCATAACATGATGCATATAACCATGGAAGACTATGTCGATGACATATTGGCAAAATGCCTAGAGTGAAATATGCATTTATCAGTATTGGGACCAATCTTTGACAAACTCCAAGAATACAAGGTACAGTTAAACCCAAAGAAATGTGTCTTTGGAGTCACATAAGGAAAGTTGTTAGGATTTATTGTCTCCCACAAAGGAATAGAGGTTGATCCAGAAAAGGTTCAAGTCATCGTTAATAAGCCTCCACCAAAAAAACTAAAGAACTAGAGGAGTCTATAAGGAAGGCTACAATACGTAAGATGATTCATATCACAACTAGCCAATAAATGTCATCCGTTCCAATACTTCTTTTTTTATGAATAGTGCCTTCCTATTAATGAAATATAAAAGTTACATATTCACAAAAAAAGGATCGGGACATAAAAATCACCCCGCAAGAGTTCACTCAACACCAGGCCGAAAACAGAAACTATTCATCAAAAAGATGTCAAATTTTCATGGACTGAAGATTGCCAAATTGCATTTCAAGTATTGAAAGATTATCTGCTCTAAGCACCAGTCCTAGTGGTGCCCATTCCATATCAACCCCTACTATTATACATATCAACTATAGAACACTCTCTGGGAGCATTGTTGGTGCAAAATGATTATAAAAGAAAGGAAAGAGTCATCTATTATATCAGTTGAACACTTGTGATATATAAACTAAACTACACTATAATTGAAAGAGCCTGCTTGGCTCTAGTTTTTGCTTCTCAAAAAATCTAACATTACATGTTAAGTCACAAGTTGATCCTAATAGAAAAAATGATCCATTGAAATATCTATTGAGTAAATCTACATTACTAGGATGCCTCACCAAATAGGTCATGACTATCAATGAATTCGACATAAATTACATCGACATAAAAAAAATCAAGGGACAAGCTATTGCAGAATAACTGGCAGATGCACTATTACCTTGTATTCATACGTTGTTGATAGAGTTTGTAGATGAAAGCATATTTTATCTTGAGGAGCAAAAACAATAGAAATTATACTTTGACAGTTCACACATACAAAAAGGATCAGGTGTTGGCATAGTATTTATCACTCCCCAAGGAGATTACATTTTGAGATCATAAAGGTTGAGTGTTGACTGCACCAACAATATAGCAGAGTATGAAGCACTGATCATAGGGCTCAAGTCAGCTATCTAGTGGAAGGTCCAACAATTACAAGTGTTTGGATAATCTCAACTAATTATACACCAAGTTAATGATAGTTACGACAGTAAGGATAAAAATTGCCTTCCCTACAAGGCCTTAGCGGAATACATAAAGCATCATTTTGAAATGATATCATTTGAGCAGATCTTGAGAATCAAGAATAAAGCAACATATGCAATGGGTACTATATAATCTTTGCTCGACATGCCACCAAACGTGACACGTAAGGAATTCATGGGTGAATGAATCAATGTCCATGCCTTTGAAGTGCACAAGTCTGAGGTCGTGTGCGAAATTGTTGGTCCTAATTCTCCCTAGTACCAAGATATATACACCTATCTAACTAGCCAAACAATCCCCATTAATTTGTCATGGAACCAAAATAAGTCCTTGATAAGGCAAGCCTCTTGATACACTATCATAGCCAATACATAATACTGACGTAGATTGGATGGAACACTCCTCAAATATCTCGACTTGAAAGAATTGTAGCAATGATATTATCAGTACACGAGGGCATTTGTGGTGCTCATTCTAGTGGCTTGACTGAAACTTTTAAGAATGGGATATTATTGGCCTATAATGCAAACACATGCTTTCTATATGTACAAAAATGAAGAAAGTGTTAGATACATAGGAACCTTATCCATGCACCTTCTCAGGAGTTGCAACCACTAACATCACCGTGGCCCTTTTCGCAATGGGGTCTTGACCTTGTTGGTAAGATACATCACTTATCCTCTGATGGTCATAAGTACTGTATGAGACAAAATGTGATTAAAGGAATGCAAATATAAATAAAAGCAATCAAAGCACATAATCAAACAAGCATATATGATTAGACAATAAGGAAAGCATAAAACTAAAAAGATGCAAAGCTCCTACACCCAATAAGCTCTCCTTGATATTTGGATGTGTGCTCAAAGATGTTTCTCAAGCTTCATGATTTGGGATGATTTTTGTATTTACGATGGCATGGTTTGATGTTTTGGCTCTTCAAAATGACATTATAACAATACTTCAAGAATGGATAATTTATGAAGGAAAGAGGGTTCCATTTACAAGCAAAGAGGAGGGAATATGAAGGGCTGGGATTTGAAACTTTGTGGATGGCCAAGATGAATTTGAGGGAGAGCACATGGATTGTGATTCTTCAAACTCATATCTTTGTGACAAATGTCCAAAATATTTAGTTGAAGATTGTGATGAAGGAAACAAAGTGTGATTTTTGCTTCCCTAATATTTATAATGGTTAGGATTGTGCAAATGATTAGGAAAGGGATTAGGATTAATTAGTGAACAAGTGGGATATTTGGGAAAATGCAAGTAGGTGAGGATATTTTGGGTTGAATTTTCAATTTAATTTAATTTAATTAAAAATGGAAGAAAGTGGGTGAGGATGTTTTGGGTTGAATTTTGAATTTATTTTAATTCAAAATGCAGGAAAGTGGGTGAGGATATTTTGAATTTATTTTAATTCAAAATAGAGGAGGATTTGACTGAAAGAAGCAAAGTATGACTTTGCTTCCCTAGATCTTTATTAGGAAAATGCAAGTGGGTGGGGATTAGGAGAAGATAAGGATTAATTAAGCCAAATGAGATATTTGCTTAATTAAAGTAGAATTAAGGGGTGCAAGTGAGATGAGTAGGAATATGCAAGTGGGTGGGGATATTTTGGGTTGAATTTTGAATTTCTTTTAATTCAAAATAGAGGAAAGTGGAGGATTTTTTTTCTATTAAGATAGTTCAAACTATATATAAATAACACGAGCTGTCGCAAACTGTAATATTCACTCACAACCCCCATAACATATACAGTTACAAAATTGGGGGAGTAAGCTAGAGCTCACCAAGATTTTTCTTTTTCACTTATTTATAGTATATATGGACCTGCATCATATATCTAAAACTATAATGTTCAACAAGATTATAGAAACTGGGAAGTACATGTACCTCCTCATCTACCATCTGTTCTTTATTCCCATCCTTCATTTTGGATGCTATTGTCCCTTGGGACAACCGAGCTTTCAACATGGCTTTCAAATAAAGTAGTCCTCTGTTCTCGATCTACTGCTGATTCTGTCACTCGGTAGTCTTCCTGTTTATATTGGATGCCCTCATTGTCCATCCGCACTCTCGGATCATTCTGCTCTACCTCCAGAAGGTTATTCAGGTCCTCAACTTTTGAAGGTGCCAGAAAGATTTGGTGGTCTGCAATGTACTTTGCAGCTTGAACCTCATCCTTATGGATCATTAGGCTGCCTTCTCTCATCAACATCATAAACTTGCTTTTGGGTATGTTCAACACCATGGATACTTGTGTCATAATATAAAAGTGTGTGAGTTTAATATTAAACTTTGTAGGGCTCCTCCTTTCCATCTGAAAAATCTCCCTATTCCAGTCCTTCCAAATCATCCACAAAATCTCACTTGTCAGAGTAGACCAAAAACAATTAAGTTTGGAATCAAACATTTCAACATAACCTGCCAGAATTTCACACCAGGTGATACTAGATTTACAGTTCCATAAACAAGGTGAGCCAAGAAAAATAGACCAAACTTTCTGAGCATAAAAACATCCAAAAAACAAGTGTTCAAAGGTCTCAACAGTATTACACAAGTTGCACATGACAGGAGATAGACCAATAGATGACAGGACTGGACCCACAACAAGTTTTTTAATCTAGACCAACCATCTAAAGCAAAGCTTCTTGGGTTCAGCCTTGCTTTTCCAAAAATATTCAAAGAAAAAATGCCAACTGGAAAAGGGGTTCACTTGCCCCCAACACTGAGTCACTCATGTGATGATAGAGGGTTCCTCCTTTAGACTGTGATATAATTATTTTGAAGAAGATTCAGATAGTAGGGTACCATCACTCCATTTACATTCCTTGAGATATGCTGTTGAGTCCATTAAGATCCCTTTAATCTCACCATTAATTGATTTTTTATGAGGGTGTATGTTTTCTTTTGGGAAATCGGTAAATTGAATTTGGAACTTATGCATTCCCAGGTCCCTAAGTGCCCATCCACCAATAAATCCTGCAACCTCGATATACCTTTCAAATTCCAACTTTTGGTAGAGCAGCTTTGAGTGAGAGCCAGTGGTTTCCCATTGTAACATAGCCCCCACCAAATTGATCTGTCTAACACAACAAAGTAAGGGGGACCCCCTATAGCCCCCCTCTTTACAAGGCCTTTTCTCACCTGGGTCCAAGCTTTCCAGGGAGACTGGAAAATTTTAGAGCCAAAAAGTTTCATCTTGTACTCCCCCACTATCTTATCACACATTGGGATATCTTTCCACTGCTTCCCTTTCTTGATGTTGTATCTCTCTATGTTGTTTCTAATAAGTATTTTCCATGGCTCATCACCCCTTTAATATCTTTGAGTCCCAGTCCCCCATGTTTCCTCTCTTGGCAACACCAATCCCATCTCACGCAGTGCCTCTTTCTATTCCCTCTCCCATCAGACCATATGAAGTCCCTCATAATCTTTTCTATCATATTAGTTTGTGAATTTGCAAAAATCCATGTCGATGCATAGTATATATGGTGGGCAAAAAGTACTTTCTGGACTACTTGCAATCTCCCAGCTAGGGAAAGTGTCTGGGTCTGCCATTTGATGTGTTTCCTATTGATCTTATCATATATCCAGTCCCACATGTTCCCAAAAATTGGTTCCACTGAGAAGGGTATCCCTAAGTATCTCACAATCTTGTTCGGACCAGCCCACTACCATCCTTTAGCCTCTAGCCAGGCAAGAGGGTCATTGGCCCATCCAAGTACTGTGGATTTGTGTGGAGAGATTCTGGATCCCGAGGCTTTGCAAAAGAAGTTAATACTGTCTACTACCCTATCAAAGTTGCATTCTATCAACCCTAAGAAAACAATTGTATCATCTACAAATTGAATATTGATAAGTTCCTCACAGTTCGGGAGAGAGATGCCCTTAATTGGAGGGCCCATGTTTTGTGCCCTTAGAATGTAGTACATAGCATCAACAGTAATAACAAATAAGGAGGGGGCTATTGGGCATCCTTGTCTGATGGATCTCTGCATGTCTATTGGTTCAGACAACTCCCCATTCACATCAATGACCATGGACGCATCCTTGAATAAAATTTTGATCCATTTGCAATATATTTCAGGAAATCCAAAAGCTCTTAGCATACCAAGGACAAAATCCCATTCTATCCTATCATAGGCTTTTTCAAAATCCAGTAGCACCATAGCTACCTCTTGTCCTTCTGCTTTAGCCCAATGCATTGCCTCCCAGCTAGTCACCAGATTCTCTAGAGTGTATCTATTCTAAATGAATCCAGTCTATGTGGAAGATATAAACTTGTTCAACAGAGGGGCAACTCTCCTGGCAAAGGTTTTAGCAAGAATCTTATAGGAGAGATTTAACAGGGTCATGGGCCTCCGATTCTTCATTAGATTCTTGTAACCTATCTTAGGGAGGAGCTTAACCATACCTTTATTAATGTTCAGACCTAGGGAACCTCCCTTAAAAGCCTCCTCATAGACTCCCAGAAGCTCTAACCCCACCCAATCTCTATTCTCCTTGTAGAAATCTGTCAGGAGTCCATCAAGTCCTAGGGCTTTGCCATTGCATAAGGAGCCAATGGTTGCAGAGATCTCTTCAAGGGATAGAGGTTTACCAAGAATATCACCATCCTCTGGAGAGAGCTTCTTAGGTATAATATCTAAACATTTTTCCAGAGCACCTTGGCTGTTAGGGGTGACCTCTGAGGTGAACAATCCTTTGTAGAACTGAAAGAAAGTGTTCCTAATTTCCTCAGGGTCTTCAGTGAGTGCATCCCCCATTTGAATCTCTTTGATCATCTCTCTTTTGCTTAGCTCTGATAATATTAAAAAAGTACCCTGAACCTTTGTCACCTTCTTCCATCCAGTTCATTCTGGCCCTAATCTTCTGACCCTAAGTCTTATATCTCTAAATGAGTCTCAGCTTGTGTTTCATACTGGCTAGATGAGTTTCCAATAAGTTATCATTCCCTCTATCTTGCAGATCTCTCTCAATCTCATTCAGTCTGCTCTGCCAGTGGCTCTCTTCTCTATTCCTATCTATGGCAAGTTTCTTTCCAATGATTTGAAATATGTTCTTCCAGGAACTAACCAGTTTTTCCCAAAGTGTTATTGGGTCATCAAGTGGGTTACAAAGCTTGGTTAAAAAGGTGACCATCTCAATGGAATTTCTGTTGTCTTCGTCATCTAACAATGAAATATTGAGTTTAAAAGGCTTCCTTGTTTTTGCATCCTCAACATCTATAGTACTTCTCTCAAACCTGATACATGTTTGGATGGGTGAATGATCAGATATCAAGGCCAGGCATACCACCACCGGGGCATGTCTGCCCTCTGTTATAAATGTGAATGTAGCTGCATCCCCATAGCACTTATTCAGTCTGTAGTACACTCTTTGTTTTCCCTTTTGGTTATTACACCATGTGAACCAAATATCCTCAAATTGGCCATGCATTTGCTCCATGGGGTCAACAAGATTGAACTTCCTTTTAAAATTATGCCAGAAGAACATTTTATTTCCTTTCCATCCTTGAGACATACCTCCCATCTTGTCAGCCTTGTGTTCTACCATGTTAAAATCTCTTATGAAGACCCAAGGCTGTTTAGGTAAGTTCATGTAACACCATTCCCACAAGTTAGCCCTCTCTCTGTAATAGTTGGCATCATATATATTACATATCCCAAACATTTATGTTCCACATTTTAAGTTTACCCAGATAACTCTTTGGCAGGGAGAGCATCCATGACTCTCTATATGATCTTCCCATTTAGAGTTAATAAGGATTGCCTCTCTCATGGTTAGAGTGGAATCCGATTGCTTTATCCCACAAAAATTTAAGAATAGTGTGGGCTTGAAAACCTACAATTTTGATTTCTTGCAAACAAATGACATCTTTATGAGCCAGCTGGCTACACCACCTTCTCACAGAATACTTCCTCTCGGGCATCTCTAATCCCCGAACATTCCAACTATGGATGTACATCATGGGAAACTATTTAGGAGGGGGTTTTGTGCTTTTTCACATCCTATTGAAGCAGTTTGGAAGAGCTTTCTTGCCTCTGCTATTGGTAGCCAGAGAATTCCTTTCTCCTATTTTTCTCTTCTTTCTAATCACCTCTGTGAATTGATCATCTTTGTTAAACACTACAATCTGCCTAGACTCAGGAGAGCCAATGTCTTCCATAGAGGGGGGCTGATTATCCTTGTTATCTTGCTTAAACTTCCCAACCTTTTCATTAATTGATGCAATAGCTAGCTGTTGGGCATTCAGCTTGGTGAGGGTTGCATCACAATTGAGGTTACTGGTCGCAGAATCAACTGGTGGGTGGGAAACTAGGGTAACTAGGTTCTTATCCATTAGGGTATCTTGGGCATGAACCACAACAAATTCTTCATCAAATAGTGGGTTTTCTAGGGTGACAAACTTATTATTATCCAATGTTCCTTTAAGACCGTTATTACTATCTACCACGCTTTTATTTCATGTTTTGGTTACGACTTTGTCTGAATTAGAAACATTCTTGTTTGGTAACTCTTGTTCATTTCTCCCTACATTACTTCCCATGACTGCTTTAATGTTGACTTGGCCATTATTATTACTTCCCATGTTATTCTCACTGGTAGGTTTATCTCTTTGTATAGATTTTAGGGCTGAACAATCTCTCTTAGAGTGATCGTTGCATTTATAGTGGAAGTAGGCACTGAGGTTTCCTAATAACAAAATTTCCCAACAAAAATGCTCATCTTCAAAATCAAGAGAAATACACTCCAGGAAGTCAACCTCTGGTGCTAGTGCAACCAAAACTCTAGCATTAAGATGCAGGAGGGTAACATGGGCTTGCTCGACCTGCAGGACCGAGTCAATCGGTTTCAAAATCTGGGCTATGAAGGGCCAGAATTCAACATTCAAGTTTTTGATTTCAACCCAATTGGGCAAGGACCTAGCTACGACCTTCTTGAAGTTGCCTTTCGGTGACCAAGGGTACACTCTAAACAGGGAATGACCCACATTCTAGAATTTCTTGTCCAAAACATTTTCTTGCATAGTGTAGTTGTTAAGAAAAACTACGAACAGACCTTTTTGTATCATTTTACAGTAATTGACATGAATACCAAGTTTCTTCCCCCATATCGAGGCAAGTCATTCATCAGAGAACTTTTGAGAGGGCATTGCACCTTTATCTAAACAAACAAAGAACACAACAATGTTTTTAAGTCTATTCTGCTCAGATTTTATAGCACTAACCATTTCTTTGTTGGGCGAAAGCGAGAGGTTTTTCAAACTGAGAGGAGGAGACCTACCATTATTTCCTCCGCCGCCACTAGATTCGGCATCTCCTCCATCTGCTTGTCTATCTCCATTAGCTGAGGTCCATCCCACATCTCCATGTTTGGCCTCGACCACCTTTCTATTAAAAACCCCGCTAAAGATCGCACTATCTGAGAATGGCGAGGGTTTATCTGCCACCACTTTCTTAAACGAGAGTTTCTCATTTGGCTTTTCAAAACTGCCCTCGGCTGTGAGGTTAATGTTACCATCATTAATATTACCCTCTGCTTCGGCCATAATGACTTCAGAATCAATGTGCGAGGATCCTCCATCATACTTCGACCCTCCCATCACACGCGCGACTCTGATCGGGGGAAAAGAAACCCCAATCACAGTGGAGGACAAACAAGGGCACCACAAATAACACAACACAAACAAAAATACAAGCCACAGATCGATGAAACCACAAAGTACATACAAAGTAACTTGGGCAATAAACAATAGGACACGGGGCAAATCAAGGACACGAGGCAATCATGAAAATGTCATCCTCGAACATGATACCAGGTTGCAGAGCCATATTCCTATCCTCCCGAAAGTGGAGGATTTAAAAAGCATAGGTTTATTTAATTAAATAGATTTTGGACATTAGATCAACCAACTTAATTAATTTATCTAGGGGGAATGGGGTATTTAATTAAATATATAGGTTTATTTAATTAAATAGATTTTGGACATTAGATAAATTAACTTAATTAATTTATCAAAGGGGATTATTAAACACGGGGAAATTAATTACATAGATAGGTTATTTAATTAATAGAGTAACCATAGAAGAATATGAATTTGATCATTAATTAAATAAAACATAAATATTTATTTAATTAAATAGGATAACGATATTAGATAAATTAAATAAATTAATTTACCTAAGACTATATAAGATGAGTAATTAATTAAATGAAATAATTACATTTCATATTTGGATGTCTACATTTTGCCCCTCTTTGACATGGTGTTATGGAGTAGCATCATTTCAAAGAAGATTAAGACATAGAGCTAGGAAAAAGATGATCCGATTAGAAAATATGCCCCAGTCATTTAAAAGGATGACTAGGAGGAAACATGGTGGGAGATGAGGATAAGGATGCCCACTCGAGAGGACACGCGGGTTTAAGAGAGCACATATGTGCTCTCAAAAGGGATGAGAGAAGGCAAGAATGTTGAATGAATGATAATGGTAATACACTGATAAGCGGATATGACAAACAAGAAATGGGATAGATGGATGGAATGGATGGATAGTTAGGAATGAAGGATGGTGGATGATTAAGGATAGGAGGAAAGCTTGAGTAGGAGCACCCTAAAAGGGAGCTATTATGTAGTGAGAACTTAATTTGTTGTAGCATATGATACTATCACTAGGGTATGAGAAACCAAGGTGACATTGTATCACATGTATAAGAATGACACAACAAACATGCAAGGATTGCCCCAAAATCATGCCTGAATACCAAAGGAAACATGGTGGATACAATGCTGGTGAACCCAAAAGCAAACAACATTTCCCAAGTGCACTATGTGACCATGGGTATCACACATTGAAAATGCAAGGGTCATATCCAACTGACTGGAAAACAAAAAAGGAGATCAAGATCTTGCCCCAAGTTTAACCATTCACAATGCACCACAATATTAAATGATCATGACGAATTTGGGGAGGTAAATGAAGGAGCTCAAAAACAAAGATAAACAAAGATCAAAAAATAAATCAATGCCATAAAAATTTCCCCAAATATCTTTTGCCAAAGGGTGACTGACGGATAAGACTGATGTTGTCTGATTGAGGAAGGATGCATCCTACAAAGATCGATGACTAGATGAATGTGTGTGGTGTTATTGGGACAAAAGGATCATGAGGGCGATCAGGATGACATGAATACTCAAAAGATGTTTGGTGAAGTACCTGTTGGACTAGGATTAAGATCTTGATGATATAGAACTCAAAAAGGTGGATGCTACAAACACTATATACAAGGAAGCCTACATAGGGAAACACTAAAGACATCTATACAAGACTGAAAAGGCAGAAAATGGAGGGTATATACAAATACTTAGGTACAAAGCTTAGGAATTAAGATAGTAGGTCAATATACAATGTGTATGTGTGATAGTGGAACACCAAGGGAATATAGGTAAGGATGGATATGTGATAGGATGGAAGATAAGTATAGATGGAGGGAGATGTACATGGGAATGAAGGAGAATGCGAGGAAAACAAGGACTTGAAAGATAATGGCAAGGCCTTCTACACATGGTGCTTGTTTCTAGGTTTTCGCCATATGTACTGATCCAAGGTGCTTGATTGCCAAGTTTTCACCATTGGGTGCTTATTTTTCTTTTCCTATCTGTATTTTATTTTGGGGATTTTTTTTATGATTTTTGACTTTTTACCAAGTGGGGTACACTTTGCGACTTAGGCATAGAACCGTTTCAGATGAATGATATTTAGGGGATCATTCAATGGTTCACCCTCTAGAGTTGACAACTAATATGCACCTTAATCATAGTCTGTTGTAATTACACAGGGACCAAGCCAATTTGGTTCAAACTTGTCTTGTTTCTCACGGTGGGGTTGTAACTTCTGATTCTCCCTGAGGACCAAATCGCCCACTTGAAAGTGTCGAGGATGGGTTTTCTTATTATAACTCCTCTTGAGCCTATTTTGGTATACAACCAAATGGTCATAGGCCTTTTGTCTCTTTTCATCTAATAGATCTAGCTATGTAAGCCGCACCACACGATAATCTTTGTCAGTGACTAGATTCTTGAGTGAAACTCGCAGAGATGGAAACTCAATCTCAATTGGTAAGACGACATTGAGACCATATATAAGGGAATATGGAGTGGTTCCAGTATGAGTACAGATATAAGTAAGATATTCCTAGAGGGCGGGATGGATTTGGAGGTCCCAATCATGACCAAAATCATTGACAACCTTTTTGAGGATTTTTCAGAATATTTTTGTTGGTTGCCTGAGCTTGGCCATTACCATGGGGATAATATGGGCTAGAATAGTAGTGGTATATGTGAAAGCATTCACACAAATGAAGCATATGCTAATTTTCAAATGGTGTACCATGATCAGTGAAAATGGTTGAGGGAATGCCAAAATGGCAAAAGATATGATAGAGGATGAATTTGGATAGCTGGACACCAGTAGCAAGGGTCAGCGGAATTGCTTCAACCCACTATGTGAAGTATTTTTTAGAAGTTATAATATATTTGTGTCCATCAGAAGAGAGGGGGTTATCTTACCAATGAGGTCAAATCCCCAACATGAGAAAGGCTATGAAGGTGTGATGGGTTGTAAGTCCTGTGCTGGAGCATGGACACGATTTGCATGTTTTTAAAATGGTAGACATTTATTTACAAACTCACATGCATCATGTTCCATAGTAGGCCACTAGTATCCTGATCTAAGAAGTTATTTGGCTAAAACCATACCACTCGTGTGGGCACTGCAAGTTCTGATGTGAACCTCTTGTAATACCAGGGTAGCCTCATTAGTGTCTAAACATTGAGAGAGTATGTTGTGATAAGCTCAATGATATAGGGTGTTGGCGACAAGGGTATAACGCGATGAATGACAGATAAGGTTTTATCATTGGGTACGAGTGAGATGGGGGACATGGTACCATCCTCTAAGAGGGCATAGATGTCATAGTACCATTGGGACTATGGACCAACCAAGATGCATATTGTTTCAGAATCAATGATATCATAAGCAGGTGTGTGGATCTGCTCGACTAAGAACTCATATTCTGTAGCATCCTGTGGGATCTCAAGAAGTGAGCCAATGGTGGCTATAGCATCAACTACTTTGTTCTGTAACCTAGGAACCTATGTAAAATGCAAAGCCTAGAAGTGTTGTTTCATTGTGTATACCATTTCATTGTATGGTAATAACTCATCATCTTTTGTTTGGAACTCATCCATGACTTGTTTTTATGATAAGTTGTGAATCTCCAAACACCTGCAGCTCTGTGATGTTCCTTTTGATTATTGTCTTGAGGCCATGAAGAAGAGCCTCATATTTTGTGATGTTGTTGGTACAGGGGAATTGCAGCTTGAATGCCTCAAGGATGAAGTCACCTTGAGGGGTGACAAAAAGGATTCTGACTCTGTATCCATGAGATGTGTAGGAACCATCAAAATATAATTTATAGGGAGGTTGTTCCTCAACCATGCAGAGATGTTCGTCAAGAAATTACATTGTTAGAGCGTATGCATCTACCAAAGGTTCCTTGGCCAACTAATTAGCAATGACATGTCCCTTAATTAACTTTTGGTCCATATATTGGATATCAAGCTCACTCAAGAGCATGAGATATTTAGTCATGCGACCTGTGAGGGTAGTGCAAGAAAGTAAGTATTTGAGTGGGTCAACTTTGGATATGAGCTTGAATTTATGATTTAGCATATAGTGTCAAATTTTTTGAGTGGCAAAAACCATTGCAAGACATGATTTTTCCATGGGGGAATAGTTAAGTTCATAACCCATAAATTACGATTGATGGAATAGATGGCTCTTTCTTTTCCGCCACCATCTAGTTGAGCAAGAAGTGCTCCCAATGTCGTTGTTGTAGTTGATATGTATAGGTTGAGAGGTTTTCCAAGAGTAGGCAACATGAGGATTGGTAGATTTTCCAGATATTCCTTAATATTTTCAAAACTCCATTGACAATGAGGATCCCATTGAAAGGTAGCTTCTTTGCGAAGCAGATTAAAGAAGGGTTGACATTTATCGACAAGCTGAGATATAAACCTACGAACGGACTGAAGCTTTCCCTGTAGGCTATGAAGTTGTTTGAGAGTCCTTGGGGGAGGCATTTCCATTATGGCCTTATCCTTGTTGGGATCTATCTCTATACCCCATCGGGAAACAATGAAACCCAAGAGTTTACCTGAAGTAACGCCGAAGACAAGTTTCTTTGGATTAAGCCTTAGCTGATATTTCTGAAGGCGATTGAATATGCATTCAAGGATTTTGAGATGATAAATTCTTGCTCTTGATTTTCCTAGTATGTCATCCACATAGTTTTCAAGTATCCTATGAATCATGTCATGGAAGATGATAGTCATGGCTCTCTGGTATGTTGCCCCTGCATTCTTTAGACCAAATGGAATGACATTATAGTAGAAGGTATCCCACAGGGTTGTGAATTTTGTTTTATGTTGATCCTCTTCTGCAATACGTATCTAATTATAGCCAGAGAAACCATCCATGAGTGATATCATCTCGTGTTCGACTGTAAGGTCCACTAGCATATCTATGTTTAGTAATGGGAAATCGTCCTTGGGACAAGCTTTGTTAAGGTCCCTGAAGTCTGTACATATTCTGATATCACCCCAAGGTTTAGATGTAGGTACCATATTTGAAATCCATTATGAGTAATCAATGGATTGAATGAATGTGGCATCTAACAAATTTTCAATCTCTGATTTAACCAACAATGCCACCTTTGGGTGCATTTTTTGGAGTTTCTGCTTAACTGGCTTAGCCTTCGTATCAACTATGAGATAATGGACTACCAAATTAGGTTCTAACCTAGGCATATGAGCATAAGACCATGTGAAGTTGATAGATGACTCCTTGAGGAGGGACTCAAAGCCTAGTTCCTCGACTTCTGACAGTGAAGCTGGAATGTATGTGATTCACGAACATTCCTCTGTCCCCAGGTTGATATGCTTGGTATCCTCAATGAGAATAGATGACATTTCTATTTGATAATCATAGAGAAGAGGAAGAGGAGAGTCCTCATCCTTTGGTACCCCTAGGAGGTTTTCACCAAAGGATACATCCCTTTTCTTTACTTTTTTTATGGTCAAGAAGTTCCCCAGAGGTGTTTTCACTAGGAGACTGGTGTTCTTTTTTATTTTTATTTTTACGACTAAGGCTCTCCTCCTCCCCAAAATATGTATGAGGATCAAACTTATAGACATATGTAGATTCGTGCCCCCAATGTTGTATTGGTTTTGCCACTACCATGAATTATGGAATCACATCCTTGCATTGAAACATATCAAAATGGATGATGCTTGGTTGATCCCAGTCTATGAGTTTGGGATGTATGAGTAGAAGGTCAACAAAATTGATGGAGAGTTGACAAATAATGGAGCCTCCTAAAAGGGTTTCATCACTAGATATATCATCATAGGATCTCTTAATTTCCTCTTTAGGAATGTCTTTGACCTCAATAATGTCACACTGGACATTTAAAAAGGTAGAGTTAGTCTCCTTGGTGCCCCCAGTCAAGGTTAATCCAAATCTAAGACCTTGGTTTCTCAAGCAGATGGGAGGTTCAAGAGGAACCTTCATTCATGTTTATCCTTGACCCAAACCACCACCTTATAAATCCTATTATTCAATAGCAAGTTTGTGGGGTTTAGGATATTTTTCCTTGAAGTAATCAATGAGTGTGGTGTCAAGAGGTGGAGCCTCATAGTACAACCATTTGTTTATATCTGCCTACTTTTCCTCTCTATTTAAGTCCCACTATAAAGGAACATTGTGTTACCAATTTTCTTGAGTTGGGGAACCTTTTGTTTCATCTTATCTTGATGGGATAGACGTCCTTGGGTATGAGGGTCAAGGGGAAATGCCTCTACCATAAATATATCTGACAAGTTGTATTCTCCACAACCTCTATTGTTAATCTGAACACTGGAAAGAGTGAAGGCAAGTATGGTTTCAGGATCATGATAAGAATGGGAACAGTTGACCACATAAGAGCCAATGTCAATTTTGGGATAATGGGTTGAATGGGGAAATGAGGCTTCTAACACACAACAATATGTGAAAGGTCGGGGATAGGAATGGATAGCGATTTCAGTGCCATCACTGGGGAAATTAAAACACTGATGAAATGTGGAGGGGACGACCTGCATGGAATGGATCCATGGGCAGTCGAGGAGGATGTTAAAGGGGAGATCAATATCAACAACGTGGCATATTGTGTTTTGCATTGTTGGGCTCACTTGAACATGTAGTGAAATGGTACCTTCAAAGGTACGCTCCAGGTTATCATATGCTTTGATGGTGATGACTTATTGTGCTATATCATCCTTAGCATACCCCACTTGTGTGACAAACTTTAAAGTACATATATCTAAGGTCAAACCATTATCTATCATGACTCACTTAACTCCAAATCCATGACACCAATGCATAGTTGAAGATTGTGGTCTTGTGAGATAGGTGGCATGTCAGATGGTTTGAATGATAAGCCACAATGTGTTAATAGGTGACCCACAAGGGATTGAAAGTGTATGGGATGAATGTTATCTGGAACACATGAATCTTGTAAGGCTTTTGTGAGGATCTCTTGATGGATGGGTGATGTGGGGAGAAGGTCTAGGATGGAGATTTGTGCGGGTGTATTACCAAGGTGTTCCAAAAGGTTATACTATGTTGTAGAGGAATGTGTGGTAGAAGCACCAACAATGGATATTCTTCCTCATCATGACATAGTAATTGCACACTGGTTATCAAAACCTCTAACACTGATCACGCCAACAAAAGGCTTGACTTGGGTGACACATCCAACATGGTTTTCATAGTTGATGTAAGCATCAGTGTAGTCTTTACCATCACCGTGATCACCTTGTTTTCTATTTCCTTGGATTGGTGGCTTTTGATTGGCGTTAGCTAGGCCTTTGCCTGTATCATGTTTAGGGAACACATTTTGGTATATTTGCATATTTGCATTTGGTGACACTTGTGCTAGAGGCTCAACTTTGATATCCTCATGATTTAAGAGGCCCTGAATGTAATGCTTGAGCTTCATGCATTTGATAGTGGTGTGCCCTTTGATGCAATGGTAATCACAATACTCATTCTCCCAACACCAGACAGGTTTAGGAGCAGACTCATCAAATGGTTGAGTCTGTGGATAAACAATTAGATTGGGCTTGGAAATTCTATGGAATATGACATCTAATGGTTCACCTAAAGGGGTGAATGTGCACCTTTGGTTGTTCTATATTGGGGGTTTAGGTTTTCCTTGGGGAACAGAGATAACATTCATTTGACTAGCCATCGGCTGACATACAGGTAGTGAGGGTTTTGGGGCAGGAATAACAACTTGCACATGCTTCATGTCAGTGGCCCCATCACCCACTACATTCTTGTTCTCATTCCAGTAGCGTGGACGATCATTACTAGGTGTCTCATAATGATTCTCTTTATAATGCCTGATAATGCCCTCATCTAAAAGGCCCTTTTCAATGTCTAACCCTTTCTCTCTGATGTCCTTGTAGGTATGGATACAGTTCATATGCATGTAGTGGGTCGTTTTGGGATGAAGATTATCAATGAATATTTTGGCTAGATCATTTTTAGGAGGTTTGTATGGTAATCATCTTGATAGGTTTTTCCACCTCTAGAGGTAATGCTAAACTTTCTCCCCCCTTTTGTTTTGCATTGTAGAGGTAGAGGAGGGATAGTTCATGTTGCATGTTGTATGCATACTATGACACAAATTACTCGGACAATTCTGCAAATGTGTTGACTATGTCGCATGGGATCTTGTAAAACCATTCAAAGGCAGACCCTCCGAGACTCTTGGGAAAGAGGCACATGAGGAAGTTGTCATTGAAGGCAAACTCTTGACAAGCCGTGTAAAATTCTTTGATGTGGCTAACTGGGTCACCACTCTCTTTGTGTTTATCAAATTTGGGAGTCTCAAAGTGCTTGGGAAAGGGGATTGTTGTAATGGATTTATCAAAAGGATATGGACAGACCTCTTCGAACTTGAAGGTCTTAGTGTCTTTTCCTTCTCGTATTTCTTTGAGTGCATTCATCATTTCTTTCCACTCAGTATTAACATGCTATGGAGTGGGGATGCCTGTCACGTTGGATGTTGAAACTTGGTATGGGTCGTATAGTGATGGGGGATATGTGGGAGCTTAGGAAGGATGTTGTGGGGTTTGATAAGGAGATTGTGCAGCTAAGTAGGCAGATTTCCATGGTTGTTGTGAAGGAGGTTGAGCTTGATTTTGATAGGGAGGTGGTTGAGAATGTTGTTGAGATGGGTAGGCTTTATTGAGGATTGGGTTGTTGTTGGTAGAAAGGTGGTGGTTGTTGTTGTTGCTATAATTGAGGATAGGTAGGATGGGTGTATGTTTTGCCTGCATAGTTTGGGTATGTGGTGGCGCTATGAGCAAAAGGGTAAGTGCCTTGGGTATTGGTGACCCCAGGGGAGGTACAAGGTAGTTGATGGGAGAAAACATAGGATTTGACTGCTGTGGAGGTGACACAAATTGAGAGGCGGTGGATAAAGGCATTGCCAAGTAGTTGACAAATGTAGGAGCGAGTGTGGATTTTTGTTGAGGTTGAGTGGGTTGGGCTATAAATTGCACAACAGGTTGGGAAGTTGAAGGACTGGTGAAATGTGATTGCATTTAAACACCGATATCTTGTAGTTGTGCTTGTGATAGGTGTCAAGCGGATGACGAGGCTACCTACGTAGCTTGATGGTCTTGTGCTGAAAAGGTGGGTTGTGGGCTCGGGGTTGCTTAAGAAATAAATGTAGGTTGTTGCGGTCGTATAGGTTGTTACGGCTTTTTGGATGGTGGTAATTGGGAATCAAAAGCACTTTGTGGAAGGGATGATGGTACTGTAGTAGCCATAAGATGTGGAGGCACTAATGGTTGATTCAATGATCTTGTGGGTGGCATCCCTATAGTGAGTCATGGGAATGATTGTTGTGGTGGAGGAATAGGTGGTAGTGATGTTTGCATGGTAGCTTGTTGTGTGGTCATCGGTTGCATGATTGTTTGTTGGATGACAGTCAGTTGTCCAACTGTAGGTTGTGTTGTAGTGGGTTGTATGATCATTTGTTGTGTGACCTGGGTGGTAGTTGCATGGGATGGTTGTGACGAAAATGTTTGGGTCAGGTTGACGGGTAGAGCTCCCACAATTGAAAAGGGATTTTGTGTCACAATGTGCATAATGGGTTGGGTGATTTCTAGATGGAGTAGTAAAGGCATGGATGTGGCAACCTGGGTGGACCTTTGACTAGGGTCAGCAATCTACTCTATGAAAAAGTTGAATGTATCATCTGGACATGTAGAGGATGTGCAGGGTTGAATCACATAAGCTCGGGTGGAATGGGGGTGCCTTAACATATGAGATTAACAATAATGGTGTGGCAATTTTGGCCTATGATGGCATAGATCATGGTCGCGTGACCTGGTTGATTTAGGAAGGCCTCCATGGTACCAGGAGTAGGTTTTCCAGGTTTTTTGACCATGATCCCCTCAGTTTGAAACTGGTTGCGGGGAGCTAAGGGGATCATGGCATTGTTAGGATCAGACCATGATCTAGGTGAGGAACCAATGGAAAGATTAGGATCCGTTTCCTTTATCTTTTTTGAATGAGTTTGTGGTGACATGAAAGACATGGCCTATTATGTATGGAAGGCAGTGGATGTTATAATCAAAAAATGCCCTAGGGATGACTACGACTGGGTGATGGTGACATCTGAATGCAAGATAATAAAAATGTGCTAAGCTAAAAGATTCCTTGATGCTAGGATGCGAGTTGAAACACCTAGTGCTGGTTGACGTAGATTGGATAGTAGTCATAGAATAGACTGATGGTCCTAGGTTACAAGATAAACAACTCTAGACAAGACTAGTCTAAAAGTAAGCTATGAGGTGATTCCAAATAAAGATGTAAGTGTGGCAACTCAAGGATATGAGATCAAGCACAAAAAAGGATTAGAAATATTTGACAAGGACCTTAGATTTTGGATCGGATACTGTTGAAGGATTTATAAGCAATGCAATATGGAGGATATGGATGATGTGGAACCAACATAGACCTGAAATGGCCACAAGACTCTGCTTGCAAAAGGAGGTAGTTCATGAACCAAAGGATGTGTTGTTTGAAAGGTTGTGGATTAGGTAGGTCTTTCAAGGTGTAAAGAAGAAAATGTGGTTGATCTCCTAGATAGAGTTTGTAAAATAGATGTTCATATATAAAAGAGACCAATGCCATAATTTAACCCCTTACATTTAATTTTATTGTTTGTTTGATAATGGATATTGAAATTGAAAGCAAAGATTAATGGAGTAAAATACCTACCTCACATCATAGAAGATCTAAAAATGCCATTTTATGAATCCTGTGTTGAGTTTCTGAAAAATCTAAGACCGAATCTAGAATGGAAACGTAGAGACAAACAAAACCCAGAAATCTTTTTCCATTCTGAGACAGTTCCGATTTGTACCCTTAAGTCAATGTCACCATTTGCCAGAATTTCTGATTGCGCCCTAGGTCATAATCAACCACAAAAGTCTCAGATCAAAATTTTGTTTTTGGATCTCAAAAGTTTGCTGAAAAGGGTATCCAAATTTGTACTTTGTTCCACTATTCCCGAACCTATAACTCCCGAAACAACACCTACAAATATCTAAAAAAGAGAGGTTTTTCGGGTGGCTATATAGGGTTTTGCCTTAGTCAAACCCCTATTTTGGTGATCTCCACCTCTATGAATAGACGAATATAGTAGAATGTATATGTGTGTGTTTCTCTTGGAAAGAGCTTTGAATGTGTAATGTCAAGATCTAATCCTCTAGATTAAAAAACCTAACATGAATTGAAAATGAGAAAATAATGCATAGATTTGAATGTGATAAAGAAAGCATACCAAGCCCCCAAGGCTAAATTACTCCTACCAAACTCACAATCTATAATTTATACCCCATGATAATATCTTTTGAATGCTTGAAGGTTGAAAATGGTGGATCCAAGAAGAAGGAAAGAAGGAAGATGCCTCTCTTGCTCCAAAGAAGATCCATAATGGCTTGTCTACAAAAGTGCTTGAATATATTAATGCATCATCATGTCTTGTCCGTCTATATCATCCTCTTGCTTTCTTGCCTCATCATCATGCCATAAGCATAATTGCATCATATCATCTTATGATTCTTTCTCATCCCCAAATGAAGGCAAAAGAGAGTTTTTATATAGAGATCTCAATATAGACCTCCTAGGGCAATGCAAGGGACCCAAATTCAAATTTCACCTTGAATTATGGTCCAATTACAATCACCAACCAAGGAGGCAATGTATTAATCCAAATATCAGGTAAAACACTTCCACATCCGAACCGGGGGACCTATTTTAAGTTTTATAACCCTGATAAGCTCCAAATTTGAAAGTAGGGACCATCACTTGACAGAGGTCAAGGTCGACCTTGACCTCAACCTAGGTCAAGGAAGACCTTGACCTTGACCTAGGTCAAGGTCAACCTTGACCCTGACCTAGGTCAGGGTCGACCTCAACCCTGAACTGAGGTTTTAGGCTGGTCACCTTGGGAAATCTATAAGATTCCTAGGTCAACCGAGGACCCAAGGAGGTGAGAAAACACACCAGGATGTTAGATAGAGGCATAGAGGCCAAATAGTAAGTGTGATGAAGATTTAGGAGATCCAATACATAGGTTCTACTAAAAAATATGGAATCATAGAAAGGGAGATTAAGGAGGACCCGAAGGACCCTAACCCTAATTTCACCTAGAAATGCAGAATCAAGTGTATGTGCATCCTAAATACAAATCTAATTTGAAACATGTACTAAATGAGGGTGATAAACATACTAGAATAGAAGTGATTCCATTTTAAGACAATAAATTTAGCCTCCACTTTAGCTTAGGTATGACACTACGTGAATATGCAAGCTAAAGTAAGAAGACATTGTAAAGTAAAAAGGATATAGCCAAGTCCTCAATGTGGAGATTCTACAAAAAACCGTTAGTATCCACAACCTGAAACACAAGGTTAATGAAAATCTATAGATAAAATAAGCCTTACTAAGATGGTTTTGAGAAATTCATAGCCCTTATGCCCCCCTGTTTCGGCTTACTAATTATGAAAGGTGAAACAGGGTGATAAAGTTAGATCTATACATTGGATATGAAATTTGTTGAAAAAAAAATCTTTCCTAAACCAATTTAAGAGGTTAGGTATCCTAATCACAATTCCAATGCTACTGACGACACTAAGAACGAAGCTACCAAACTCAAGTTATGATGAAAAGAGTGAATGCCTATCTAAATGCATGTAAAAAGGAAATTTGAATTTGACCTAAGTAAATTCAAATGAAACCCTAAGAAAACCCTAAGTAAGACCTAATTAAACCCTGATTTGAAGCTATAAATAAGATAAAGAGCACTTACTTTCTCATTCTTACCATTTGCAGAGCTTGGAATTGAGGAGCAAGATGCCAAAGAGAGAGGAACTTTGAGCGAGTCACATGGAGGTCCTGAGAGAGTGTCTGGCCAGCGGACAACCACTACCTGAGGTAGGTGCCCTATTTTGATGTTTTTAATTGAGAAATTATTGTTTTTATAGGGAAGGTTGACCTTGACCCAAAAAGGTTGACCCTGACCCAATTATGTCGACCCTAACCTTGGTAGGTAAACCATAACTGGGAAGGTCCAACCATTTCTGGGGATAATGTCGACCCTGACACAAAAAGGTCAACCCTGACCTAGAAAGGTTGACCTTGACCCAAAAAGGTTGACCCTAACCCAAAAAGGTCGACCTTGACTAGGTCAAGTTAGAATTGTAGTTATTTGATGATATATTACTGATATGATGTAGTTTGTGCTAACATGATCTTGTCCGTCTCCGAGAGCATCCCTTTGGAGGGTTTCTACTAACTGTCAAGTAGAACTTGTCTGAGGTACGACAGGAGGATATATAGTTATTAAGAGATGTGGGATTGTACTGGGTAGAAATCCTACCACAGATGAGGTTCCATCGCTCCATGATATCAGGCATGATAGAGAGGTGGGACGAGGGTACTTGTTCCTTCCATCTTCCATCAGGAGAGATCACGATCACATTGGAGGATGTGTATAGGATCCTACAACTTCTAGTTTGAGGTGAGCCTGTTAGACCGAGAGCACAGCGGGGGTCCTCCCGAGGTGTTTGTAGATGGAGAGTATTGTTTGGGATGAGTACCACAGATGAGGACCCGACCAGATTAGATCACTTTATCAATCATACTAGCAGGTCAGACACCCTTGGTACGGAGAGTGATCCTACATATACTCTCTTTGGTGGTAATACCCAACATAAAGGGTACAATTTTATTAGCACCATTCACCGATCTCATGCACAGGATGGAGAGTGACAGGATTGTTTTCTCATGGGGTTGCAAGATGTTAGCCCATCTTTACCATGATTTGAGTTAGCTAGTGAGATTTCAACTGGAGAGTCTTATAGTATGCACCTTGTTACAAGTTTGGATGTTTGAGCATTGCACATGTACTCGACCACGTGGTGTTCCGGTGATGGTAGATGCAAGCACACCGAGAGCCTTTACATATTCGCTAGGAGATGTTTGGTAGTACAGAGATATCCTCTTTTGGAGGGTACACTTTGACTGTATACCAGGTGTGGATGTGATATGAAGACCATACTATCGGATGATAGGATGGCCAGATACTCGACACCAGTTGAGATACTCCCAGAAGCGCAAGTTGCTAGAGGGTCCTACCAGTCATGCAATGATGCCATATTATTATGATAGAGTTACGAGACAGCTTGGTTTGACACAGGGAGTCCCCCGGACAGTACCTCGATACAGATATATGATGAGATATTACCAGAGACTCGGTGCCATATGCAGACCTACAGTAGCAAATATTGTAGATAGTGATATAGATGAGATGGAGGATATAGAGGTGGATCCCACTGTATCCCATCCAGGGGTGAGCAGAGAGTATATCAGATATTGGAGTCTATAGGGGACCCATCCCATCTTCCCTATTGACTACCCTACAGGTGATCCAGGTCTTTCAGAGAGGTTGCACCAAGGTGGTGATACGCCAGAGGAGGAGGAGTATCATAAAGATGATGAGGATCCCATTCCTAAGGGAGATCCCATGGAGGAGGAGAGAGCAGAGGAGAGAGAGACTGGGGGAGCATACAAGAGAGGAGAGGATATGCCCCCAGGTGGTAGTACAAATGCAGATGATCAGGCGATCCATGTTGTACCATTGAGATCATGAAGGCCTCCCTATGCACATACAAAGACACCACCACCTAGACCTAGACGCAACAAGCGAGGACTAGAGGGTAGTCACTCCATGCCCCCACCATCTAGATTCTTTGATGATACTCAGGAGGGAGATCTAGGTATGATTTATGTACTTAATTAAAATATTTTAAGTAAATGTTTTGCTAGAAGAAGTACTAAAAGATAGATATGTTTTAATTTCAACAGCCAGCATAACAGAGTGGAGGAGCTTTGTATCTGAGGTTTTGAAGGATATTTGTTTATCCTACCGACTACCATCTAGCGAGCGAGAGTCCCTTATTGAGCAGAGAGATCCCGACCGACATGCATATATTTTTGCATGCATCCACCGAGAATTGAGGTTATGCAAAGAAAGGGAAGAGAGATTGAGGGCTGACCTACAGAGAGCTCAGGAGTGCAACTATGAGATGAGCATATCGAGGAGTTGCACACGGACTACCGTACTGAGATCTTTAGCATCACACCACAGAGCAGAAAGAGCTGGGAGCCATCGACTCTCAGAGCATAGAGATAGAGATTGATAGCCATGACATATGTGCCATATATGTACCAAACTCATGAATATTTATATATGAACATTTTGCTTGACCAGCTAGTTCTATGATTGATTACTTGTGCTTTTCATCGATACATAAAAAACTCAACATAAATTAAAAAATGAAATTAATGTATAAATGTATTCAAATCATATAACCTATAGAATAGACATAAATATTCTATAGGGAATACATAAATACATGAAGAAAAGTTGATGTATTAGGGATAATAACATTTGAGATGCATAATATTAATAGGTTCCTTAAGGGGAACACCATTTATATCAGCAATCTTATAAGCACCTGAAGTAAAATCCTCAATAACCACAAAAGGTCCAAGCCAATTAGGGCTAAATTTTCCCTTTTCACCAGGTAAAGCATTCACATTCCTTTGATTTTCATATAAGACTAAATCACCTGCCAAAAATGATCGTTCAATCACTTTATGATTGTACTATTTTTGAAGTGATTTATGATAAGCCTTAATATGCTCCAAAGAATTTATTCGTTGTTCATCCAACATCTCTAATTCTTGTAATCGTTGTTCCCGGAAGGTATCTTTATCAATTATCCCATGGAATGAAACATGTAAAGAAGGTATTTCTAATTCTAATGGCATAATAACATCAGTACCATAAACAAGATTATAAGGAGAAGTACTTGTGGCAGTGCGGACACTAGTCTTGTAAGCCCATAAAGCATAAGTAAGTTGAGTATGCCAATCTTTTGCATGTTTATTGACTGTTTTCCTTAGGATTTGTTCAATAACTTTGTTCGATGCTTCAGCTTGACCTTTAGATTGAGGATAGTAGGGAGTAGAAAATCTATGTTGAATAGGATATTTCTCCAAGAATTTCATGACTTCTTTATTTTTGAAAGAAGTACCATTATCTAAAACTATCATTGAAGGAATACCAAATCGTGCTATAATATGATTAAGAATAAAATCACAAATAACATCCGCAGTAGTAGAGCAGAGAGGAATAGCCTCTACCCACTTTGTAAAGTAATCTGTCACTGTGAGAATGTACGTATGTCCTTGAGAAGAAGCTGGTGAAATTTTTCCAATAAAGTCAAATCCCCAAATGCTAAAAGGCCACGGAGCAACTTGATTACGAAGCTCACGAGCAGGAGCATAAATTAAATTACCATGTTGTTGACATCAAGGACACTTCTTAACAAATGTAAAGGAATCTTGTTCCATTGTTTGCCAATAATATCCCATTCTAAGAAGTTTATTAACTAAAGATTTTCCACCAAAATGTCCTAACTAGAATGAGCTTCTGCTAAAGCTACCAGGACTTCGGTTCTACCAAGACATCTTAATAGCAAACCATTATAAGAATGTTTGTAAAGAGTATCACCCAAAATGATATAACGTGCTGCAAGCTTCCTAATACGGTTATGCATGTTCCTTGTTGTCGATTCAAGAAATGTATTGTCCTTCAAAAAATGAAAGATATGCGAATACCATTCATCCAAATGCAAGTTACAACAATCAGCATTAACCTTATTAGAAATTGTAGTTTGCTTAAGAGTGTGTATAGTAAATTGAAAGTCTTCAACATTATTCTTGAGACACACCAAGGAAGTTGCACTTCCCATGGTGTCTGCGTGTCAATTATCTTTCCTAAGTAAAGTCTGAATCATATAAGAAGAAAATTGTGAAAGGATATCAAGAGCCAATTCTTTATATTGTGACATTTTATCATTCTTAGTCTGATAACCCCCTTTGATTTGTTCAACAATCAATTGTGAATCCCTGTATATTTGCAAGTTTTTAATATGAAGGGATGAAGCTGCCTGTAAGCCAGCTATAAGAGCTTCATATTCCGCAATATTATTAGTACAAGTAAAGGTCAATTTATATGACATAGGGATTGGTTTCTTTGTAGGAGGGACCAAGATGATGCCTACATCGGAACCTATCTTACATCTAGAACCATTAAAATATAATTCCCAAACATCTTCTTGCTTAATAGGTTAAAATATTCTCATCAGGGAATTCTATTGAGGCGATGTTCGTATGAGAATGAGTACAAGGAGCTTCAACTAGATAATCAGTTAAAGATTGTCCTTTAATTGAATTTTGAAGAATGAAATTAAGATCAAATTCTGTAAGTAACATCACCCATTTAGCTAGACGATTAGAGAGATTAGTTTTTGAGAAAAGGTGTTTGAGTGGATCAAATTTAACAATCACATTAACCTCAACATTCAATAGATAATGCCTGAGTTTTTGACAAGTATAAACTAAATCCAAGAATTGTCTTTCTAAATTGGTATATCTTGGTTCATATTCAAGTAAAGTCTGACTGATGTAGTATACCGGTCTTTCCTTACTTTCACTATCATGTTGAGCTAATAATGCACTCACAACATGGGAGGTGGCAGAAGTATATAGATAGAAGGGTTTATTGAATTGAGCAGGTTGCAAAATAGGAAGATTAGCAAGATACTCCTTAAATTACTCAAATGATTGTTTACATTCTTGGTTCCAAGAAAAAGTGGTATCTTTTCTAAGCAAAGAGGTGAAAGGAACAGTTCTATCAGCTAAGTTAGAAACAAAGCGGTGAATAGCTTGTATTTTTCCTTGTAAACTACGTAATTGATAAATATTCCTAGGAGGAGGCATGTTAACGATAGCATCAATCTTTTCAGTATCAACCTCTATGCCTCGCTTAGAGATTATAAATCCTAATAATTTACCAGAATCAACTCCAAAAGAACATTTCTTAGGATTTAATCTCATATTATAACTCCCAATCCTTTCAAATATTTGTCTTAAAATAAACACATGGTCCTTTCTTTGTGTAGATTTTGCCAAGATGTCATCTACATAATCTTCTAGAATCTTATGGATGTAATCATGGAAAATTAAGGTCATAGCACGTTGATAGGTTGCTCCCGCATTTCTTAATCCAAAAGGCATCATGACCCAACAGAATGTTCCCCAAGGTGTGATAAATGTGGTTTTAAGTTGATCTTCAATAGGAATAAATATTTGATTATAACCTGAAAACCCATCCATAAAAGACAATAAAGCATGACCCGCTGTCGAATCCACAATCATATCATTATTGGGTAGGGGAAAATCATCTTTTAAGGACACTCTATTTAAATCTCAAAAATCAGTGCACATCCTTATCTCATTCTCTCCTTTAGAAACAACCACAATATTAGAAATCCATTCAGAATAATCGATAGAACAGAGGAACCCAACACCTAATAACTTTTCAATTTCAGTTTTAACTAACAAAGCAATGCCCAGATTCATCTTTTGGATTTTTTGTTTCACAGGTTTGACATTAGGTTTAAGAACAATATTGTGAGTAACAATCTTAGGATCGATACCCAGCATATCTGAATATGTCCAAGCAAATATATCCTTATATTCAAGGAAAAGGGAAACCAATCGACCATGTTCGTCTTAGTTCAAACATTTTCCCACTTTGATTGTTTTTTCAGAGTCATTCTCATCCATTTGAACTTTCGTAGTCTCAGTTATTAATAAATTACTTTGTATGGGAGATTCCATTGGTAAAGGAGAAATATCTTGTTCATCACGTTCTCCAAAATAGGCTTCATTATTCAAACAATAAGGCTTTCTTCTTTCATGATGAAATGTAGGTAAATCTTGATAAGCTCCTAAAAAATTAGCTAGGGCTTCATCCTCAGGAAAAATATCCAAACTAGGTTTTTGATCCATGTCAAGGAGAAGCGGATAAACCAATTTAAAGTGTCCACCAGAGATATGATTAACATTAAGAGGAAAAGTCGATGGTTGCTTATAAGGATTGAATCCTAGCCCATAAGTGTAATCATAAACTTCATTGTTCGAGGGCACTTGTATACCTTGCTCATATTTTCCACATCCTTTCCCATTGAATCCTGATTTCCTAAGTAAATGATAACCAGATCCATATCTATCGGCCATATCAGATTGAGTTAAAGGAGCGACATATGTCACAATGTCATAACAATATGGTTTTATTGTCTCAATTGTTTCTTCAAGGGAAGCAACAATGAAGTTACTTTTTAATTCCCCAGAAAGTGGAGAAGGAATAAAGATATGTTTTTCAAACCCATTTTGTTCCTTCATGAACTCGAAATCAGAAACTTTGTATTCTCCTATAAAAGAAGGATTAAAATCCAATATTCCCCAATCATCTTCAGTTAAAGAAGATGATGGAGCTTCAACTTGTTTAACTTAAGGAGGTTTCTCAGGTTCCTTACTTGGTTGTATGGGTTCATGGATCTTAGCATATTTTGCATTCAAGTAAGGATTTGGCGCATCATCTGCATGTAATGTATACATCAGATTATTATAAATGAACCTAACCTTACGATGTAGAGTAGAAGGAATCACATGCATAGTATGTAACCGAGGTCTTCCTAAAAAAAGGTTATAATTGAGAGGTCCAGGCATGACATGAATAGGTGTGTGAAGAAGGACTGGACCAACCTTGATAGGTAGCATAATAATACCCAAAGTTTTCTTTGCAATGTTATCAAATCCATGAATAGGGATATTATCCGGTTGAATGGTTGTAAGATCAAATTTAATACCCTTGAGCATATCCATTCTACAAACATTAAGCCCAGATCCATTGTCAATTAATGTTCTATGAATGATACTCTAATTAATAGAACTAACAACCATAAGAGCATCATATTGATTATGCACCTCAACACACTGTAAATCATTGTCAGTGAACACAATAGGAGGTACAGAAGGCATAGTATGCATGCATTCCAAGAATGAATTAATGTTCTCTTGATTAGGAGACGAAGCTGGAAGAGTAGACATGACTTTTTGTAATGCCTCATGATATGTAGGAGAAGTTTAAAGCAATTCCCATAAAGATGTCTTGATTGGAGTAGCGCGTAATTGCTCGACTAAGTCATACTCCTTAATGGAAGAAGGTAACCTAGGTGCTCGAGGAAGCATGGGTTGAGAAGGAGGTAAAGAGGCTAGAACAGTAGGTTGAGGATTATTCCATGTACGATAAGCATGTGAAACAGAATCTGTGTTATCAAATAAATCCAAAGGATCTTTAGGTTTACCCTTAATCGTTATTCAAGGACATCCTTTTACCGTCATCAAAGGTTTAGGAAATAACATTCTAGATGCCTCAATGTTGCAAATAGTGGAACATGAAGGTAACCATGCACACATCCAATGGTAAAGGTCAATTAGAGAAGTTGTGGAGGAGGATGAAATAGGAATAGGATCCATGGAGATCTCATTCGAACCATTTTCATTCTCACTTCCATGTACCTCATTAAGGGATATATTCTCTTGTACAATAAAATCTTCATCAAA